>OX439484.1:74884699-75484699 GCA_949320155.1 Melangyna quadrimaculata | reverse complement strand
CAATGAACTGCACAAGCCGATCAGCGATCTGGTGTGAATTTTGACGTTCACAAACTGTAGACTATAATAAAATCATGCGTATATTCAATAACAGCACTAGGAGTATGTATATGTATAGAAAGGAATTATAAATACAGAAATACCTAAATAAAGTAAAATGAAAATGTTTCAACAAACATTTTTTGTTAATTTATTTACTAACTTAAACAACTCACCTTCTTCAGTCTCTGTGATTTTATATTTAATTTCATTTGTTTCTCTTTTGTTGGCGCCTATTTGATTATGATATCATAATAAGTAGGTATTCGATGGACAAGCAAAATGTTGAAAATTTATTATCTTCTCAATCAGAAAAAGAAATCAAATTAATAAAATGCCTTTGTTTTTTAGAGTCAGAGTTTTAAAGTATGATGATTGTCTAGCGAATTAAATTTAAAACAATAGTATACTTTGGTTGACCGGCCAGCTGACTGAATCGTAATAATGTAGCTCTAGCAATGTGTATTGTAATGCAACTACCTCGCTAGCTGAGTATATACAGGGGTAAGAGAACCACACAACGTGTGTTAAAGTCTCTGGTTTGCTTTTTATTCATACTCGTTGCAATGCAGGTACATAAGTATTGGAAAAGTAATAAAAGTATCATCTATCTTTATTTTGTATGTTATTTGCTATACTCACCCCTCGAGGGACAACGAACTATTTCTGTTGTTTGATAACTGAACGTGTTAAATAGGAAAACACATGTCCTTTTAGGGTAGGAAATATTTTATTGATTGCGAAACCAAATAAAATGCACGATTCGATCGCATGAACTTGCTCCTGTAGTTAACAGCTAAGTTCTAACTAGACATTGACGTATTGACGATGTATGTTAATGGTTCAATAATGTAATGTTAAAAAAAATGAAGATTTATCTAAAAACATGGATACTAAAAACATGTTCAAAAACATGAAATTAATATTTTTTTAATTGCTCAATTGATTTCTTTAAACTAGTGTGAGTTGATTAAACAAAAAAAAAAATGTATACATATGAATATAGATTTTTGAAAACATTTAAAATAAAAAATTTGGAAGGCCAATTTAAAGTAATTATTTATAAACACATACAAATTTAATTTCAAAAAATTTCATAAACCCGTTTTTGAAAAATCGATTTTTTCAAAAAAAAAAAAATATTTTGAAATTGTTGATATGCAACATTATTTCAACCTTTTAAGAAAAGTGGTTCTTTTGAATTGAATTGAATGCATTTTATTTAGCTTCAAAAGCTATTTAGTTTTCATTTTTACAATCTTTCTCTTACATACTATTAAACTTGGAGTTGTATATTTTTCTTGATCTTATGTTTATAAAATTCTTTAAATTATTATATTATTTTATTATTACATTTAAATTAATAACTACTTTGAACATATTCAGTTAATTTTTGTTTGAATAACTTCAAATTAGTTGAGTTTTTTATTTCTTGTGGCAGGTTATTAAAACCTTGAAAACCTATATAAAATATAGTTCGCTGGCCTCTTACAGTTGTTCTAGCAATTCGTAGATCATTACTATTTCTTAAATTATAATCAACAACTTCATTTACAAGTATAATATTTTCACATAAATAGCCAGGAAACATATTGTTTTTGATTTTATATACAAATATCATAGATAGCATAAAAAGTCTTTGGTTTACATTTAACCATTTTAGGGAATTTAACATACTTTGAATTGGTGTATATCTATTACATTTCAAAATGATTCGCATTATTTTGTTTTGTTGGAGTTGCAATCTATTTTTATGACTTTGCGGACACATACAGTAAACTGTCACAATAATCAAAATAAGGTTTAATTAGGACATTACATAGGTTAACAGTCATACTCAAAGTTATATTTTTTCTAATTTTTCTTAGCACACCACTTTTATTAAGATATTTTTCTACAAATATAATTTATGTGTTCGTTAAAGTTTAGTTGTTCATCTAATATAATGCCCAAATATTTCATTTGTTTAACTTGTTCAATTTGCTCATTATTGATTGATACACTAATAGATACATTACTATTGGAAGACAAACTAACAGGAATACACTGAAACACCATGCATTTAGTTTTAGCAACATTAAGCACCAGTCTGTTCATATCCAACCATATGTTCATTCTATTCAGATCTTGATTTAGCACCTCTAAAAAATGCATTAAGTTTTTGCCAGATACATATAGAAGACCATCATCAGCAAACAGGATAAGCTTCGATGATTGTACAACTTTGCTCATATCGTTTATGTACATAAGGAATAACCACACACCCAATATTGTACCTTGTGGAATCCCGATGTTCACTTCAATTGGCAGTGATACCTTCCCATTCACCGATGTACGCTGTGTTCTTCCCTGTATAAAAGATTTAAACCACTTGAGCTCCGTTGATTTTATTCCAAAGTACTTAAGTTTTTTTAGTAAAATGTTATGGTCCACTGTTTCAAAAGCTCGTTTTAAGTCCAGGAAAACCGCAATTGCAATATTTTTACCATCAATTTCTTTTCTCCATTCATTTATTACAAAATTTAAACAGGTTTCACATGAATGGTTTGCTCGAAATCCCGATTGGTAACTGTTGAGTAGGTTTTGCCCTTCTAAGTGTTGCTGGAGTTGTATCACCACACCTTTTTCAATAAATTTCTCATACAAAGGCATCATGTTTATAGGCGGAAAGTCACTTAGTGTTTTTGGATTTGGTACCTTGGGAAGTCCTACTGTTAATAAGAACGGAAATCTCAAAACAAAATATTTTTTTTAATGTAAAAGTAGAATGTACTTATTAAACATCACACAGATTTTATTAAAATACTTAGATCCGTTTTAGAGAAAAATAAGCCTTAAGGTAATTACCGTAATTTTTTAACAATTAAAAAAATTACTTTGAACCAAGTTTGAGTTTTATAAAAAAATAGAAATTTTTTTTTTTTTAATTTGGCTTACAAAAGGGTAATAATGCAACGAGATAATTTTTCGCTTTGCAGAAAAATATAGAAATATAGAGATATCAAAATAAATGTTTTTTGAAAAAAAAAAATTACTATTATTATTTAAGAAAAGCCCCGACGCCATTTTTGAGAAAAAAAAATAATATTTTCCTTTTTAGGCAAACAAAATTGTATAACATGTACCGTTATATTTGGTCCTAAAAAAACGTTTGAAGAAAATCTTTTCAGCAGTTTAGGCTGTAGGTGGGCGGGCATACAGGCTTGCGAGACCGGAGACGCGTTCACTATCATCGTTATGTTAGGTAAAATTAATATGTCGCGTTCGATTTTTATTTTCACGAATACATATCGCAAGTAAAAATGTCTATTAAAATAAAAAGACAAAATAAATTGAAATATATACAAAATAATTCCAAAATGTACACGTATAGCCTGATCCACGTCTGTGTCGTGTGTTGTGTTGGGGAGTCGTGTGTCGCTATCGCTACAATGTGTTTCATATGCGTAGAACCATATTTGTCTCGTGTGTTGTGTTGCAGTGTGGCGCCAACACACGACACAGATGTGAATCAGGCTTATTTAAGGCTCTCCCAAACCAATGCGAAACATTCGTTGCGGCGAAGAAACATTCGTCAGTCAAAATAAATTCATGTTTCTCCGCCACGTTAGTGTGGGCACTCTCATATATCACCATGTAAATACATTTTGACATGCGAATGTTTCTTCGTTCCGCATTGGTTTGGGAGAGCCTTTATACCGAACTAAAATATACAAATGAGTGTTTTTTATAATACAAATTCTGTGTATGTACATACTACTGAAATAAATCAGCCAAGTTGAAGACTTAGTATTATTTAATTGGACTTGTTGAATTATTGATTCAATATAGCTTTTAACGGCCTTTAGTCCTTAAAAATTGGTGTTTCTCCCCGGCGTCCTCACTGTCAATTGAAGAGTCCAAGTGAGGACTCCGGGACGAAACGCCAATTTTTAAGGACTAAAGGCCGTTAAAACCTATATTGAATCTTAAATATATAAATGGAAATGGTGCACATATTATACGGTCAATATCTCTTATCTTGGAGCAATTATTGTAAGGTGTTGGGAGTCCAATTTGCCAACAATCCTTTAACTAAAGTAGGGTATGATTTTACTAGCTTCAACAACAAATTTCGATTTGTTTTGTTTTTTTTTTTTCCATAAATGGCGTGCTAGCAGAACATTAACCCAAACAATTTTATTTAAAGCGAAAATAGAAAATTGCAGCTCAGGTCAGGAAATCATATATTATGACACATGTTTGTGACGTATAAGGTTCTATCTTGAGATTAGAAGTTGTAAGAACATACCCACATAAAGTGAAATTTGTTTACTATTAGAGTGTTTCATATGACAAGACCATACGAGTAGGTATGTATTTGAATTTATTTCAGTCATGGTAGATTGTATCGTTGTTTTTGTTTCTTTTGATGGGTACGGGTAGGTTTTAAATATAAATATGAATTATTTTCGCATAAAATGCGACAAAAAGCTAGAGCGTTGTTAGATAGTTTGGGTTGAGACAAAAAAAAAAACTTATGGGATTAATTTCCCCTCGTTAAGACGTGAGTGATATGGTCTATGATTAAAAACAATGGAAAAACTCAAAATTTTGTTTAAATCAAATTGTTTTAAGAAAGAGTTTTTGAATAATTAGATAAGTGTTCAGGAAATGGAGATTTCAGGAGGTATGAACAATCTCAGTTGCCTAGATAGGATTCCTTGGCAAGAAATCTCAATTTGATAGTCGAAATACTGAGGAAAACAAAATTTGGATTTGCTTGGTCAGCTTTTATTTACTTACTTATCAGGCTCCCGCTAGCACGCTGCTTCCATTCATCCAAACCTAGCGCTCTGGCGTCCGAGACAGCTTGGTCTTTAAATTGAAGGTTCGGTCTTCCTTGTCGCCTCGAACCTGGGGCTGGGATTCGAAGACTCTCTTGGTGGAGCATTGTCGTCCTTTCGCTCGATGTGACGGAGCCAATGTAGTCGATGTGTTTTGACTTTCTGGCCTACATCCACATTTTTTTAGAGCTCATAGAGTTCGCTGTTATAACTTCACCTCTAATCGCCCTCCTTGCACACAGAATCAAATATTCTTCAGAGTTTTTCTTTTAAAAAAGCCCAGTATCACCTCTTCTTTTCTGCTTATCGTCCAGCACTGAGCGCCGCACAGCAGGACTAGCAGTATAAGGGTTTTGTAAAGCGTGCACTTCGTCTTACACGTAAGGAGTTTTGAACCCATTTGGTTCTCCAAACCGAATAAGCAGCGGTTTTCTAGAGTTATTTATTCTTCGCCGGATTTTCACTAAGGTGTCATTCTTCGAGTTAATGTTTACTCCGAGGAACTTAACTACTTTCAAGCTGGACAGATGCTTTTTTGTTTGTTGATAGCAGGTTCTTGGTCTTATCATCGTTTAATTCAAGGCCAACGCGTTTCAACTGTTCTCCAGTCGTCGTGAATGCTTCTGACTTAGCGAAATCTCTGATGTCGTTTCCCTGAACAGAGCAATTAGAATTCATAATCTAAATTTTCAAGCATATTTTACGTAATCAAGTACTATTTTGGTTTTTATATTCAATGTTTCATAAGTATAATTAATCTGCTATGTGCCAATACATATAAATTGCCAGCTCTACTTGATGTTGTCCTACATCTTACAGCCTTATTAGCTACATACGTGTCACCAAAACACGACTTATGTAAATATGTACAATAATTTAAACAAAAAAAAAAAAAAAAAAACTTTACTAACAGAACAACTTTATTTTAAGGCTTCTTACATCCTAACGCCATATCCATTGTTTTTTTTTTTAATTTTAAAAATTATAAATGAAATTCAAATGACTAATACTTAATAGAACATTTACGCTAACTGACATTGCAGCAAGCTTTTTGTGAAATTCAATTCGACAGTCTGATTTACTCGACAACATTCCAGCTATTAAAAAACTCACATGCAGCAGATCATGCTTTCTAATGTCCGATTTTTGAGTGTCATGATTTATATCACCAATGGCAGTAAGATAGCTTATGAAAAATACCATTAAGTTTTCGGCAAAAAATTTATTTTGTAAGCACTTCAAGTATGTACTTAGACCATTGTCATCCTTGCAACATACTTCATACATTGAAGCTATAAAGTTTGTACTAACCGTTCCATTTTCCAAACTCGAGTATATTTCTTTTTGTATGATTAAACATTTCATAAAGAAATAAGTTTGTGGTTCGTTGAAGTTAATTATCCAAGCTAAAATTTCAAAACTCACTGTGTGTAGAAGCCTTTTGATGGCAGTATCGATATCACTGCTTGATTTTAATTGAAAAGTTGTTGTTATTAGGAATTTAGCTTCCTCGGCAATCTCATCAATAATCAACTCTGAACGAGTTTCTTGAACTTTGTCCAGTATTGCTAAATATCGATTTGGATCAAGGAAATCATTACAAAAGCCTTGTATTTCGAGTATATGATTTGGTCCTGTTTTGGTCAAAAGAAGTTTTCTGCATACATCGTCTATAAGACTTCCATCGTGAAACTTAGTCAAAATGGAGTTAAGTTCATTTCTTGGGATTTGTTGGCAATCTTTTAGTTTTTGCTCTAGAGTTTGTCCATGAATCTCTAGGTTTCCATATATAAAAAGCACAGCTCTCAAAAACAACCGAATTTGATTTGCATCCGGCTCTAAATATCGTTCGATTTGTAAAAAAGATAGCACCGATGCAAAGTGTTTGGTGAGTTCATCCAAATTAGCATTTTGATTTAGATCAAGTTGGGATAAGAAGTCATCCATGATGATACAATCTGTTTGTTAAAAAAGGAATGTTATTCAAAAATGTAAGATGTCGGCTTCTCAATACTATTTAAGGTTTGAGTACCTGCATGTTCTTACAAAGCTGTTTATGTAGTTATTATTTGTTTTAACTATACATATCAATTTTAAATAGTTAACATATAAAATTTCTTCTCAAGTATAATATTTGGATAAGTAATTAAATAAGTTTGAAAATTAAATATTTAAATTTTGATATTTGTTAAAAATAACAAACAATAACAAAACAAAACCAGTTTGACATTTGTTTGGCGGCGGCATTCCACAATCCACACCTCTACGTTCCAGTCAACAATCCGCTCGAAGAGATTAAGATATGCTCACATCAATAACATTTGCGTTGTTCGCAGTGCGTGCGAAAAATAGCCTATTTCTGAAAATGTATTACCATAACAATACGCGATCCTGTCCTTTATCGAAGTAATTCTCCATGTTCCAAAATTAACTTCAATGGATAAGAGGCTCTGTGTAAAAGCTCTTCCAAACCAACGCGAAACATTCGGCGTGGGGCGGAGAAACATTCGCCGTTGGTTTTATCACCACGTACATAAATAAATTTTGACTCGCTGATGTTTCTCCACCACAATGTTTTGGTTTGGGAGAGCTTTAAAGAAAAAAGACAACAGACACAATCATGCAGATAAACAAACGTAAAGGTTCTCCCAACTAACGCCAAATTTTCGTTGTTGATGTTGACAACGTTTTATGGATCTACCAAACAAATGCGAAATCAGAGCGAAACAGCCACAACGATAGAAAAAATGAAGGATACACAATCCTAAACGACAACAAAAAACCGTCGTCAGCGAATGTTTCGCATTGTAAATGCGGCAATATTTGATGGAGACGCTTTGGAAAGGGCAATATATTGCCGGTAGATGAAAAGGGCAAACGTTGATATCCATCGCAGAGTCAATAAATTTTGACGTTCCAACTTTTTTGGGCAATAAGCGAGGCAATTTACTGCCTCTAATATTGCCAATATAGCCGTTAAGAGAAAAAGAGAAGAGTACATGATTCTAAAGTGTACGAATTATGAGCCATTATAAAACACAGCTAATGTTTTACTTGCCTATTCCACATAAATTTTGACATATCAAATCTGCACCAAAGTTGTTGTGGATCGAGTTAACTCCCTGGGAATAAAATTTTGCGGATTTTGTAATCGACATGAATTCCTTTTATCTCCGTAAATTTATTTTGACAAGCCAATGCTACATTAGCCGTGTTTTATTGCAAAAGCCATCCATAGTACAGTACGATTTTACATGCATTACAAATACAACACCGCTAGTAGCCCTACAGCCGATAAGATGCTAAAGTAGCATAGAGGCTGGAATAAACGTTAAAAATCTATCCACAGTAGGATGGCTTTTGCAATAAAACACGCCAATTGTCGGTCGCGCTGAATGTTTGGAAGAACCTTTAATGAAATTAAAAGAAAACATTAGGGGTATTCACGATCTGGTGCAACGAGCCTAGTAAAAGTGCGAAATTTTATTTTTTTTAAGTGGATCATGAACGCACTTTTCTTATCTTCTTGCAACACTAAAGCAAATGTCAAAATTAGTTTGACATTTGTTATTTGTTTTTGTTTCGAACATATCTGAAAATTTCAGTTTGATTTAATTTAAATTTTGTTCATAAAAAGATGCCAAAAAAACGGAAAAAGAAAATATTACCCAATCTTAATTATCGTTCGAATTTTAAATGGAAAATAATAGTAAAAGATGATGACGACGTCACATCAATACAATCAATATAGCAAATTGGATGTATCCAATGAACATACCTTTGTTTCTGTTTAACGTAATCAAGAATGAGTGAGCTGTCAAAAACACAATTTACAAATTTTACAATGTTGTATTTTTCTGTTGCAATAGGTTTCGGGTATTGCTAAAGTGCGAAACTGTTGTAAGATTGCACCTTGTATATTTTGTTGTTGTAGTGTTGTAAGATTTTACACTTTTGCACTTTTACAATGATACTAGGCCAGTTGCATCGGATCGTGAATACCCCTATTAAAACAAAATACCTAGCAAGTGGGAGACAGGAATGTAAGTGTGCCATTTTTGCTGCGACCAAATGGATAGAAATGCAAAATGAAGACAACTATACTCTTGCCAAAATGTACAAAAGGGAGCAATAAAAATCTATGCTGAAAATAGCAAAAAAAACAATTGAAAATTGTGTATGTTGGCTTAATTTATCTGTCAGAAAAATGTTCGTATGTTTTCTTACAAGTTAGTGAACATTTTAATTTCTCACTTTTGTAATTTGTTGGTCTATGCAGAATTGTGGACCCTTGAAATAGACAGCAATAGAAAATAAAAAATATCGCAATGGAAAAATCTTTCCGTGTGTAAATTGGATTTTGAGAATTCGTGGCTATCGAACAAATCTAAATTTTACCAATTCGCCTTCCACTCCACATTTGGAACTTAAGAGAAATTTGTAGATCGTGTTTCTCTTCGATCACTATCCTGGTTGTCAGCGACCTACCTTCAGTGACCGCATGAGGGACCTAGTGACGGCTTAGTTCAGCTTCAGATAGATCAAAAAAAGAATTCCAGTAGAAACAAAAAAAATTCATCGGTGATAAAGGAAAATAGTTTTTATTTTAACTCAACAAATCTGCACAAAAAACTTCCAAAATTCACATAAAAACTATTTCATATGTTAAATAATGACCCAGTTGAAGTTTGATCTTCGATGATAGAGTGATAAAGCGAGTTTTTTAACCCCATAAATTGCAAACATCAAAACTGCTTTTGTCCATGCCCAAAAATTGTGTGGTGTTCTGTGTGCTGTCTCATTATTTTTGTTGTGTAAAAACAAGTTTCAATTTGCACCTTTATAAAGTATGTGTGGCTGGCAAAGCCTGTTCATGTTCATCAGTGTCCAATTCCAACTAAAACACGAGTTAAAAGCGTACCGAGTACTTTGCAATTTGTTATTAAAGTCGTTTTAATAATCGAATCTGTAGTGCATCTAAAACAAATGGATAGAAATTATTAACCATAAGTGCATACCATCTACTTTGCAAGCCGAAGAAATGGACACCGAACTACCTGTTCTTGCTGGATTCTTGAACGTTCCAACACAATCGGGATTCTCACTCAACCGGATATCGAAAAAGGTTTTATAGAAGTTTTTTTTTTTGTTGAATTTTTCTTTTGTTTCTAAATTAATTTGAAGATATGTAAAATAAAAAAAAAACAACATTATTCAACCAAAAACCCGCGATCCTCGATTTTCTCGCATCAGCTAAGTTTGTTTCGTGGATAACTTATTTTGTTTGCAATTTGTTTCAATAGACTACCAAATACTCTTGTCTGTTTTTTGCCACTAGCAAAACCTTATAAACCAATTTTTGACAAAATCAATGTTTATTGTTATTGTGTTTTTTTTTTATTTATTTATGGTTAGAATCTGTTTGTTTTGCTTGAAGTGGAGCTTCTGAAATGAAAATTAATTGGTACCTACCTACCTCGAGAATAAACGAATAAAAAACGTAAACATTTTTTTATTTTTAAATTTATTGATTTTTGATTGTTTCTTGTTTAATGTTAATGCGGAATACAGGTGCCTATATTGGTCATATGAGAAGTTAAGTATTTCCATTCCCATTTTAAACTCATCTAGGTAAATGACACTACGATATACCTACCTAAATAAAACAAAAACGTTTTTATATCTCCCTTCATACATACACTGCAGGCCAAAAGTTTGAGTCCACCCTCTGTTTTGGAAGGAAAATCAAATTCTAACTTCGAACACAACTTTTTAGTATAAAAATAAACATGCATAATTAATGAGGAACATAATAAAACCAAAGTAAACAGATAAATATTTTTATTGTATTTTTAATACATAGAAATTTATTAAAATGAAGAGAAAATGGCTTAAACCGATTTTTCGTCGAAGAAGCCCCCTATACATTTGATTATTTTTTTTACAATTCTTGGTAATCCAGGAGTGAATTCCATAACGCAGATTCCGATGATGGGCATTGATCTCGGACCTTTCTATCCAGCTCCTCCCACAACCAGCTCTAAAGGGATAATATCTGTTGATTGTGGCGGCCATATCATGATTTTTAATATTTCTTCATCCTCGTTTTGTTTGAGGCATTGCTGACTAAGTTTTGACGTGTTTTTGGGGTCGTTGTCTTGCTGAAATACGAATCCTTCGCTAATCAATCTAAGGCCAGAGGTTACAGCGTCTTCTTCTAATATCGTTTAATACGCCTCTTGTTCATTTTTCCAGTCACCCGAGTCATATATCCCACTCCACTTGAAGAGAAACATCCCCAGACTATTAGTTCGGCATGTATTTCGGGTGCTGTTTTTCACTTACTTCGTTTGCTAGATGTCACTTTTAGCAAATACTCATGTTTGTTGTAGCTCTAGGCCGTCCTGATCGTAGTTTATCCTCAAGACTTCCGGTTTGAGCGTGGCGTTAAATGGTACGTTTAACATAGCCCTTGGAATTTTTTTTAACTGCGAAGCAACGTTCCGCTCTGATTTGCCTTTTTTTAAGAAGGGTGATGATTGCAGATCGTTTTCCAATGGCGATTTCCGTGACTTTTCCTATTTTAGACTAGTTGTTTACACGAAACGTGAAGATTCAGAAATAAATTCCTGTGACTGCAAAGACTATACAAATCTTGCAATCCAGGTTTAAAAAATGTGGGTTTTGAGAACCCTTTCTATGCAAGGATTCATAAACAAGACCCTTAATCAACAACCGAAACTCATACAAGTTAATAATTATGAAAACAAACTCTTCTCAATAATCAATAAAAGTAGTTTTCTCACTTTTATAACAAAACACAAGTTTTTTTTTAAATGTGAATTAAAAATCTAACTTTGACTACCTGAACGTCTTGTGTATTGTTCATGTAAAAAAGTTAGGTAAAAAAACCAACTTTTAATCCATAAAACCAACCCCCAGGCATGAATGCAGTGTATATGGTATTTTTATCAAGTAACATTTTAAGGCCGCTCCCTGACTTGTCGGCACGGTAGCGGTACGGTAAAATCTGACGTACCGCTTGTGTACCGATTACATGTATTTCAATTGGTGCATGCTGATTAGGCGGTATCGGTACGGTAGCGGTACGGTATACATTAGGTATACCGAGCCGCGGTACGAATGGGCAGTAAGCAATCGGTAAATACCGCGTGTATTGTGTAAAATGTCATCGTCAGATATGGACGTCCACGTTAAAATTGTATTGGAAGTGGAAAAATACGAGTTTTTATACAATTACAAATTAGAAGAATATTCAAGAAAAGATGAGATTAAACAAGATAAGATTAAACAGCCCGAATATCTTATTTATTCTCCGTCATCGCCTTCATCAGCACATAATGACATTGAACATCCTTATCAAACCCAGGGAAGTTCATACGAAAATAGGAATCCTCCTCATGCTCAGGCTCTAGCGCTTTCGGATGCATGCTCATGCTCCGGTTCTCATATTGATGTAGCATAAGATAAACCCATTTGGATTCGCTGGATTCGAGTCACTTTTTTATATCTTTAATCCTTATATTATTTAAATAAAACATATGTATTTATTTAACTACATATAAACAATATTAGTTTTTTTTAATGAAAATGTGGTACTTACCTCAAAGTAATCAGCAACCTCTCTTCAGCGCGTATGCATTCCCTGAATCTGGTGTCTTGTTTTGTGAGCAATGGATCAATGAGAAGGAAAAGCTTGTTATAGGTATTTTTTTTTCATTTTGTACATGGATTGGAACCTTTCATCATCTTGTGAAAGTTCTTTGGCCGCAACAAACAGTCGACAAAACAAATTTTTTTCAATATATGGATGTCGCCAGTATTTTTTTCTTTTTATACGCAAACGCGTATAAATATAACATGCAATTGCATCTTCTTCTGAGGACGACATTTTTTTCCGGATTCTAAGTTTTTAGATTAAATACCGAAAGTATACCGACAAGTGAAGAGACAGAAGCGTTATCGGTATGCTTTCGGTACGGTAAGAAAACCTGCTTGCCGATACCGTACCGACAAGTCAGGGAGCGGCCTAAGTTTGGTGTTTGATTTTCGTTTCATGTTTGATAAATCTTCCCGTATTACACATGACATAACTTATAGGTACATAGGTATTTATTCTCAACCCTTGAAAAAGCTTATTTGCCTAAGAAAAAGTAGGTACCTACTATCGATGTTGTACATTTTTTTTGGTTTTGATTTTCTGAGATTTTTATAATTTTTTTAATAAAAATAAAAATATACCAATAGTTTGCATCAGTATTACATCAAAGATTTTAATTTCGTACACTAGAAATACCTACTTAAGAATCTTCTCTTCATCTGTCGCCACATACACACCTACCTACTTAGCTTGAGTGTATTTTAATTACTTAATTGATGTGGCGCCAAAATTTTAGTGTGATCCTGGCCTTCAACCAAACAACTCGGTCCTTACCTTTCCTTATCCTTTCTCTTTCATCCACCACTTGGTATTTCCGGTTTACATAACCTATCCGTAGACACGTCAGTCGTTGTATTTTTACCTCTGCTAGGTAAGTGCCCCTGTACAGTGCATACTAGTATAACTTAAATCTCCTTCCCTATAGTCTAGGAAAGATAGGAAATTGAATGTGGGCAACCGGGGACAAATTAATTCATGAAATTTTATTGCTGGTATCGACGCCGAATTTTATCCTCAACAACATATCCAAAGTCCCCCGAAAATCCCAGAATTGGCTTTTTGTATAGATGCATTTTAAGAGGGGAGGGAGGCGGGAGTTTGTCAAGCTGAAAAATTTGTTGTAATACAAACTAATCATATGACACATGTTTTTAGAGTGCTTTTCAACGCTGATTCTAAAGAGACCAAAACTGACAAGATACATGTATCCTGTGGAAAGTTAATGTCATTTTTATGGAATAATCACTTTTTTCAAAGTACAACAAGTAATACATTACCCAAAACCATTTTAAAATAATGCGATTTTAATGAAATTTGGTATATGTAAATGTTTCATTTGGCATGTTTACTAAGAATCAAAAGAGTCCCTAAAAATATCTGTGGTAAAAGTGTGTTTTTTAGGGCGAGATGTTAGTGCGTCATTATTACCATAACATCTATGAATAATTTTTGACACTGATGAAATTTGCTAAAAATATTAAAAACGTCATGGTTTCTAAGTATCAAAAGAATCCATTAAAATAACTTGATCCTGCCCTTTACGGAGTAAAATGTTAGGTCTTTCGAAAAATTGTATTTTCGTGTAATCGAGATGGTACATATGACATATGTTATATGATTTAAAGGTATTTTTTAATGCTGAATCTAATAAAATATAAACCAATATGATACAAGCAACCTATAAAAAGTTAGATTAATTTTCAAGAAAAAATTACTGTTTTTTTCCGTTAAGCAGGTCAAACATTACACTCTCAAAAACACCCTTGGACCTTAGATATTTGTATGGACTCTTTTGATCCTTGTGTGCCAATATAATTTTAATATTTTTAGCAAATTTCATAGGTGTCAGAATTTGTTGATGGATCTTATGGTAATAATCACTCAGTTGCATCTCTCCGTCAAAAAAACACCCTTTAACCACATATGTTTTTGGGGACTATTCTGATTCTTTGTAAACATGCCAAATGAAACATTTACACCCAATTTCATTAAAATCTCATTATTTTAAAATGGTTTTGGGTAATGTATTACTTGTTGTACTTTAAAAAAAAGTAATCATTCCATAACAATGACATTAACTTTCCACAGGATACATGTATCTTTTCAGTTTTGGTATCTTTAGAATCACCGTTGAAAAGCACCCTAAAAACATGTGTCATATGGGTAGATTGTATTACAACAAATTTTTCAGCTTGACAAACTCCCGCCATCCTCCCCTCTCTACCTCTTAAAATGCGTCTATACAAAAATCCAATTCGTGGATTTTGGAGGACTTTGGATATATTGTGAGGATACAATTCTGCGTCGAAACCAGCAATAAAATTTCATGAATTAATTTGTCCTTGGTCCGATCCTATCTTCCTTAGACTACTAACTTACCCAAAACATTTTGTTTTTTTAAGAGTTAGATAAAGTGGGTAGTATTTTATCGAAAATAAAATCACTCACTTTAGAGGGAAAATAACTTTTTTTGAAGTTGACAACTTCAGCTCAATTATATTTTTGTTGTATTTAGCGTTGAAAAATATTGAAATTCCTCAATGGAAAAGTCTTTAATTTAATAAAGAAACAAAAACAGGTCTTTATTTGACAACGAAAAAGTTGGAATAAAAATAAGAAACTTATTTTTAAATCAAAGCTTGTTACAAAATACAAATATTTAATAAAGTGTGTTGATTTTGAATGTTTTTCAACAACCCTTCTCATTCTATGTTGTCTCGAAGTCTAATACGATTTCGAAGTTAAAGTATTTTTATTGGTGTGGCCCTACTCCGTAGATTATTTTACTTTTAAACCCATTCGAAAGTTGTTTTGAATGTTTATTTAAAGCTTGAAAGTAGAATCAAATGTTAGTACTTTCAATTTGTTCTCATAGTACGGGAGGTGACCGTAGGTTTACATATCTCATCGCGGCTTCAGAAAAGAATGATGCCAATTCATAGCTTTAGTCTTAACATTAACAACACCGCTGGTCGGACAAAGTTTTTCAGGTGCCAATGGGTAGAAAACGCACTTTTTCGTCTGCATTTTTGGCTTAGGATACCTAAAGCATGATGGATTTTTATAAATGCGGTATCAAATGAAAGCTTAGACTGCCCTCTTTACAAAACCAGTAGTCGGACAGACTTTTTGTGGTTGTTGTGGCGAGTCCGATCACTTTTGTAAAAACAACCCATTGGCACCTGAATGGGTCCGACCAGCGGTTTTGTTAATGTTAAGACTAAAGCTATGAATTGGCATCATACTTTTCTGAAGCCGTGATGAGATAAAACTATCAATCCATTCGATAGTTTTTTACTATCGATAGACTATCGATGTTTAAGCAACTCTATCTTGGCTAGACACCAACCGAGTTGGACGGGTGTGTGTTTGTTTTTAGTGCATGTTCATCTTTTTTAATAACTTTTTGATACACATATCTTTTGTAAATATGTTTTATATAGTGTGTAGAAGTGATTTATATTACTTTCTAACAAATAAAAAATTTATGACTGAATATTCAAAAGAACAGCTTGTGGGGGACATTTGCCATTTGTCTGTGGGGAGGTTTTGCCTGGCAAAGCCATTTTGTGGGGTGCATTTGCCAGTGGCAATGCCACTTTGTGGGGTGCATTTGGCAGTGGTAAACCCACCCAACAGGTTGCTTTTACAATTGGTAAATTCACCCCATGGGTTACATTTACCAATGGTAAAGCCACCTTAGTGGTGCCTTTATCAGAGACGAGTCCCCTTAAAAGAGGATGGCAAATCCTACCCAGGAAATGAAGTCTGACTATAAACTTTTAAGTTATTTTTATAAATTAACTAGCGGACCCGTGCTCGCGTTGCTTCGCAGTTCTAAGAATGAAAATTAGTTTACTGTTGGTATACAAACCGGGGCTCAATAAATCTATGTCATCGAAAGAGTTTTCGAAAATAGATTTTCTGATGTTTTTTTAAAGCTTCCGGATACACAACGTTGTTAATTGGGTGGCTTTTTTGACATCACTTATAATACGCATGAATTAAGTTTGCGAATTTGTTTTTTCAATACTGAAAATATTTAATTTACAGGTTTTTCTTGAAGTACACGCTTTTCAATAATTTGTATAAATTTTTTTGTTTCCTTAAAATCTAGGAAACACTTAGCTTGGAACACCCTTATGACAAATAATTTGTTCTTGAATAATTTGATTTAAATATTGGCTATACCGATTTTTTTAATTTAATCTTAAAGCGGAAAGCATATTTTAGCGGGAGGATAGATAATTATTAATTAATTTTTTAATTAATAATTTTAATAATTAATTTTTTTCTAGAAGAATGCACACTTCAGATACTTTTTGTATGATTGAATTAAAGATTTACCTTAGAACTGATGAAATACTTCTTTTTTGAACACCCTTGGCAAATAAATTGTTCTGTAATTATTCTGTTTAAAAATTTACCAGTTCGAATTTTATTCAAAGTAAATAATATAGAGGAAAGCATTTTTCAGAGGCTGCTATGGACTGTTATCAAGTCAAACAAATTACTTAATTTACTTTTAATCTGAAAAAAAAAAACAATTAATTAATACACTAATAAAATTGATACTTGAAAATTTGATGCATCAAATTATTTTACATATCGTTTTTTTTATTAACTTATATTTTTATATTAGTGAAGTGCTAATTTTGTTCAGCTCTGTTCGGGAGCGTGGATAATGGCATTTCTGAGAGACAGATTCTTTTTGTATTAATTGTATAAACTTTGATATTAGGAACGTGGCAATACCTCCCCCACTCCCCTGGCAAATCATCCCAACTAGGGAGGCTTTGTCACATAATTTTTTTTTTTTTTAATAAATCATTAAAAATAGAAATAATTAAGATATCAAGATGAAATAAACTTTAAAATGAAGATAATAAGGTCATTAAAAATATCTGATACCAAAAAATTTATACCACTGGAAAAACTATGCGTAAGGTCAATTTTCCTAAATCCTGGCAAATGCTCCCCCTTCTACCCTATGTTCATACAAAGAACTACTTGATTGAATAGCAGAATAGAGCTGTATAACTTTATATTTTTCGGTTGTCGTGTAGTCATAGTTTGAATGTCATTAGATTCACCATTAAAAAGTACATTCAAATCATGTGCCCTATGCATAGATTGTACCAAAGCAATTTTTTACTTTTGATGCATAACAACCTCCCCCCTCTCTCGTTTAAAAAAAACACCCTTCCCTACAAGATATTTTTAGGGACTCTTGATTCTTCTTTCTTATGGTAAATGTAACGTTTTCACCGCTTTTCAGTCTTTTACCGTTTGGTTGCTTAAATGAATCCCATGCTCTTATATGAGAGTGCGCGCACATGCAAAAACTATTCAGCCACCGATTGGAGCAACTAAGCAGCTTGAGTTTTGACACAAACTAAAAAATCACCCCAAATGAGTTGCTCTGTTTGTGTGGTAAATATTCATCGCCGCAGACGAGCTTCAGTGAGGAAGCACAGTTATCCGAATTAAAAAAAATATTTTTTCAACCGAGATGGCTTCGTTCAAAAAATTATAACTTCGATTATAATGATCAGATCTTCAATGTTAAGGTCTTTAAATAAAGATGAAATATCAGGCTACATTCTGTATATTTTGGGAAGGGGCAACAAAATTCATACTAAAATGGTGTTAAAAGACCTCACCGATTTGATTTTCTTACATTTCTGCATTAAACCTTGAAAAAAGCCGATTTGGCCACTTTATGAACTTATAACTTGAGTTTTTGCATATTTAAAAAAGAAGTATTTAAATAAAGTTAAAATGTCAGGCTGCATTTGTGTGTAAAAATATTTGCAAAATTATGCAGAAATTTATACTAAAAAGGTGATTGAGTGAAAAATCAATTCGATTTCTGGCATTATAAAATTTAAAAGTTGGTAAAAAAAGTTGCTTACGTGCGCGGTCATTGATCAACTAGTGATTAAACAATTGAATTTCGGTAAGAGTTGTATGTGCGCGCTTAGCCTTTAAGTAGCTATAGGGAGGCGATTCGATTCAAATTATGGAATTAATCTTTTTCTTTACCTACATGTGAATTCCATTCGAGAAAAAGTCTTTGTTCCAGTTCTTTCGAGTTCAAGAAATCTAAAAAAAAGTCTAACAACTACCATTGTGGCTGAAAACTTTTTTTCTGGAAACAATTATTTTGAGTACCCATATTGGGTCCGTGTACTCATTTGAGTATCTACCTACATCCCTTATTATCCAAGTTACAAAAATGTTTTTTAATTTTTACTTATAGTCTGTATTTCAAATATTTTTAGTTTATTTCAATTTTTTTAGCGTGCTTGATCGCTATTAGGTTAAAGTCACCTAATAAAGAAATAAAACACCTGTAGGTCCTTTTTTGTTAGCTTCACTGATTTCGGATGATGAAACCTGTCCATTTGACACTTGGCTCTCCAGCGCAATCAGGTCCCCAGATAAAGCCAAATTCAAGAAGGTCGCGGTTTTCTAAAGTCAGTGGTCAACCCCATCGCGGATTTTTTTGGAACATACGGCGGGAGTGGGGGGGTTATCAGTGTAATTAATGATCCAATTGCATTTGCTTTAAATTTTGCAAGAATAAACAGAATTGCGGGACCCACTTTGCTTGCGTTCTCTATAATCGTAATGTTAGGGAAAAATATTAACTCGACTTCAATTATTTTTACGAATCCAAAACATGCCCAATATCACCTATATCGCAAGTAAAAACTTGAAGGTACAGTTCTTTATTTCAGTGGCAGTGGCAGTGGCAATTTCGCTAGTTGATTGCTGGGGGATCAGCAACATGCACCAGTGTTTTGAAAATGCTCTCCTATAACTCTAACCTTGGTTTTAATTCAACAAAATATTAGAATAACTATAACAGTTAATTTAAACTACAAAAATTGTAGTATGGAGTGTCGTTTATGTATATTCTAACATTTACATAATTATATACATACATACATACATACATACATACATACATAAGTACTCAATTTTTGGTTTGGTTTGTTTGTATCTTTTTAGAAAAGCTGCCAACGCTACTGTCTTCTATTCAAGGCAAGCCGTCATGGCATTGAACGTCTTGAAATATGTGAATCCAAGGACGACAAGAATCCGAAAATCATAACACTTGAAAATTGCGTCAAAATAACACAGGAACCCGCTCCGGCCAATCTTATACACATTGTCAAAATGACTGGTACATTAACACTGAACACTCAAACAGAAGAAGATCTTAAGGAATGGATAAATGCCCTGCAGTCGGTGGCCTTTCGAGACAAAGGCGGTACACTTAGTCGAAGTACTGCAATTGAAGAAGATAATGACCTTTATTGCAGCTCCTACGGAGATGGCCTCTTCATAGTGAAACTTATTCCGTCCGAGACGTCAATACGTTGTAATATTGAGCCCAAATCGTACATGCTACACTTAACTGCCACAGAACTTCAACTGAAATCTGCCGAAGATTTAAGCGTTATAATTGCTAAATGGCCATATCGATTTATTCGAAAGTACGGCTATCGTGATGGCAAGTTTACTTTCGAAGCTGGCAGGAAATGCAACACCGGTGAGGGTGTCTTCACTTTAGATCACACAAATCCACAAGAAGTTTTTCGCTGTATGTCTTCGAAAATGAAGTCTATGAAAAAGCTTATAAGTGGAGAAAGTCTGAATAGTATCGACTGCGGGGAAAATCAGTTGTGTGCTGCACTCTCAATGGAACCAGGTTCAAGGAGCCCCTTGCCGCCATCTCCACAAAATCAAAACGGTTGTGAATTTGAATTAAACTCCACACACAGTGTCAACTCGATGCGCAGTTTTCTACCATCTTTCGACTCACTTAACAATATTTCCTTCAATTCGAGCACTTCATCCACACAAAACGTGATAACTTCATCCACAAAAAGCATTCCAAACAAACCGCCCAGAAAACTGCTCCCACTTATTGCAGACAAACCACAGACATCACAGCAATCATCCGCACCAACCACACCGTCATCGTTGTCATTGTCATTACACTCAAATGAACTGAAAACCATGATAAACAACGCTCAACAGCAACAGCAAAATTGTGATAAATTCAAAGTATTCCAAAACTATGAACCCGTTTCAATAACAACATCCAACGACCCAAACAGGACTGGTGGGTCCACTGTAATTTTGAAGCCATCTTCATCGCCCGATTTAATAAAGAGTATTGCAAGCGTTTCATCTTCTCCGCCAGACCTTCCCGTACGCAACGAAAGTGTCCAACTCATAAAAACAACCGAACGTGATTACGAAAGTATTGAAACCATAACCGACGCCTGGAAAACCCTTGGACTTGGCGAAGTAAAGCACACCGAACGAAACCACACTCCCGACGACGATCTTATTGATTTCGCGTGGCAGAGAACTCAATCGCAACGCCATAAAACCGCATCCAAAGACGCCTGCACCAAAATTATCGACATCGATGATAATGAACAAGAAGCCACATACGATCGATTGGACTTCTTGTTGCCCAATAACAACACATCCAGCGGCTACAAGACCATAGTGACTGTCTCATCCGCCTCAAATCGGAAGCCAGCCAGCATTCCGGTGGCCAATGATTACGAACTCATCGCCAGTCCAGACACGCATCCATGTCGGATAGCCGATGATAGTTATTTAGGTTACGGTGTAATTCGCAAGCCCAGTACTCCCGGACCGCAAGTCGCTAACACGTCACAATCCAAAATGGTAAATGTCTCAACAACCATGCTCAATGATTCAGAAATGGCTCTAGATCATAAAAATTACAATGGACTCAGCTATACTATTGTCAGCAAACCCAAACGTGTTTAAAAATTTCATCATTACTCACATAGAAATTGCGTTCTTATTAAAAAAAAAAAATTATACAACCTTTCGCCTTATTAAAAATTGTCTGTTTATATTTTTAAAATTAAACCAAAGAACGCTTTAAAAATTAACTCACATATCATAACATTTTTTTTCGACAAATATTCGGAATTGAGTATAGTTCTCGTTTGCCATAATTTTTTTTTTTAACTCAATCCTTAATTAAGTTTTATATTACCATAAGTTTCGAAAAAAATATTGTTTTTTTTAACATAACAATTATTTTTATTATGTGAACTCGTTTATGCGCGTAATGTATTATATACTCAGTCAAAATAAAAAAAAATATGAAATCAGTAGTTTTTTTTTAACTTGATAATTCTCTAGCCTGGAGCGTATCAATAAAACAAATAAAAGAAATTTTTTTACGATCGCTTCAAAGCTGGCGTGTATGGTGCTGTTGTAAAAATAAAACTAAGTAGTAATAGTAAGTGCAAGTAAGTTAAATACGTTAAATTAAGTAATGTTCTTTAGTTGTTATTTTATTTTTATTTATTATTTTGTTTTGAAATTTCATTTAAGCATTTATAAAAGCAATCATCCCGCCGATTGGCACTTTAGGTATTATGATGAACGCCCACTTCCGTTCTCACTTCCGATTTTCAAAATATTTATTGAGCATTTTAAGGGAGCCTTCAGTTTTTCCCATATATTGCTGGAGTATCGATCTCTGGTCTTTGATAGAGTTCTCTAACTCTACATTAGTTTTTATCATCTCATTTAGCTTTGCATTTATCTCACTCAAAGTTCTAGCATCCACTATACATAGTTGTTGAGAATTCAAAAATTCGTAGTTAAAATAGTTTAATACATGTTATTTTTGTAGTATCGAAGTTGATTGTGCCAATAAATTATCACTTTTCATTTGGCTTGTTCAGGAAATCGAGTTATAGGAAATTTTGCTCCATCAAAAGCTGAGCAAGCAAATCTAACATTATTTTCCTCAGTATTTTGACAGCCAAATTAAGATTTTCCTGTTAACGAAAATGAGATTGTTGAGGCCCTCTGAAATCTACAAAAAACTGTGGATACTTTATTTACTCGACCATTAAAAAAAAAAAAAAAAATCCGGATGCAAAATGAGTTAAATTGACAAGTTTGGCGCTTCTATTCCTAACCCATCCTGCTTGTGGAGGTTTCGCCCGGACGTCAAGCTGGGACCGCCACAGATTTAATATAAACGGGGAGGGGTAGGAGTATTTAATTCGGGATTCCGCCAAATCACCACCAGCCCAAAAATGGAACTAAATTCCCTCATCATGAGTTTTTTGAAATTTTGTTTGAAGGTGTGGCGGTTCCACCACAAGTTTGATGGGGAAAGGATTTTAGTTCTCCATCGGGATTCGCGTACTAAATTAGCCCAAAATGGGACATAAATATTGCATCACTAGATTTTTGAATTTCTGAGTTGGTGGTCCAGCTTGACTGACCTAACTTGTTGACACAATCAACTGTAGCTAGCTTTTTCGATACTGCAATTATGGTTTTCTTACCTTCATCTTCATTATTGTTTTGTGATACATTTGAGTCTTTATAGGAGCTATTATCTGATACAAATTCTATCTCTTTCTCCTTTTGTACTGCGGTCTCCCAAGAATCTTAAGATAATAGCAAGAACAACATTTTTAAACTTGAATGGCGTGATAAAAGGCATATACTTAATTAAAGGAGGTATTTAAATGAATACATAAGTGTCTTACCAATGTTATCGTAAATTATTTTACATTCCAATTTAAGCCAGTCTTGCAATGGTTGAGTGCAATTTTTCCGGCCCAAAATGATGTCCTTACGAGTTTTGGGCCATAACAACATAGATCCAACCACCCAGCTTTTTGGTACTGCCGTAAGAAACTTTGTCCCCTTCTCGATTGTCTCCACAACACAGAACATTTCCGATGAATTTCCTTAAAGTAAAAAATTTAGTGTTATCAAAATGTAATTTTAAAAATGTAGATGTAATATATCATCTCCAAAAATTGTATACACATTTTCCATATTTTTTCTTAATATTTTAAATATATTTGTACGTACATCAACTAATTTTAACACCTTTTGATTCAATTATATAGAAACATCACAATGAAGTTGCATCAAATTGTTTTGAGTACAGATTTGATTTATACAATGGATTCTTTTTGACTAAAACAAGAAAATTTGAAAAAAAACACAAAATAATTTCCCAAAAAAACGAAATCTGTAATGCAATGAATAACGACATTAATTTTTGTATTAATATACTCGGGATGTGAAGAGAGTTAATTTAAAAAAGTGAAGCAAATTGCCAGAAAGTGTAGTAGATAAAGAAATTTAAAAAAAACTGATTTATTTTGATTTCATTTATGTTTGAAGGACCCTCGTTGTTGGTATTTATTGCTGAAAAGTTTGGTAGTGTTTATGACAAAAAACACGAGTTATAAGGTTTATAATACAAATTATATATAATGTGTACCTACAATAATAATGTTAACGACTAAGGGCCAGTTTCACAATGAATACTTACCGGAATAGTTGCACTTAAGTTTAGCATATTGGTACTTTTTACAAATTTTGGAACACTCGGTTAGTGACACTTAAGTGTCCAACACGGGAGACTTAAGTGCAACTCATTCAAGTAAGTTTACACTGCGAAAATTGGCAGTTTATACCCAAGATTTCGCACTTAAGTGCCACTCCTTTGACAGTAAAACTGGCCTTAAGCACCCTATAATCGGACATGCAATCTTGTTAATTATTTGTATTCTATTCTATTGTTAAGAGTTTTTGTAATGATCAATTTACGGGTTGATTTCAATTTGCCCAACAAACGTCTTAAGATAAAATTGAACACTGTGGCGTATACGTATTTTTTAATTATTAAATTATGGATACGTAATTTAATTGTTTCAACTTGCAACCAAGATTGATGCTTGTACGATAAAATTCACAAAATTCTAAGAATTTTTTTCAATTTATCTGACATCTCTGCAAAACATTTAAATATTACTTGATACTATATGCCTGGTGACTGACGCTGTTGTACGCGCGCAGAGATTTGCAGATTGTGTGCTGCGACATACATACATGTAACTTACGCCTGGAGTTTGGTCGCCTATTAAAACAAACGTGAGCTACACTCAAGCTCCACATAAGCCACACAAGGATAGAATTCAAAAAAGGGCCCTAAAAATGATAGGTGATAGAATAATAACGGCAAAAATTACACAACTCGAACACCGCCGCAATATCAACTGTCTGTCACTGTTCTATGGCTATTTTTATAAACAGTGTTCAAGTGAAATAGTCATTTGCACCCCCCCCCCCTTAAACACTTCAACCGCAATACTCGCGCTTTTAGGAATGCTCGTCAGTTTACCATTGATCCCAACTTTGGACATACCGTTAAGTATAGAGATTCTTTCTTTAGTCGCACAACAATAATTTGGAATGCTGTTCACTTCCAATGAAACGTTCACTTCCATTCAGGAAATGTTTTCAATGAAATATTCACTTTCATTCAGGACTCACCATCCTCGCATCCAAGCGTATTTTAGTAGTGTTAGGGCCTCGATATCGCTGCCAGACCGATGGCATTTCGTTTGCACTCATATGAATGACATGTCCATACAATTTGGAGCGGTATAAAACGCGTTCACCAGCTTTCGAACAGACTTTGATGCGGAGATGGTGAGTCCTGAATGGAAGTTACATTTTATTGTATTTTCCAAAATTGCCTTCAGTGTCAAGATTTCTCATGAGTCAGTAGCTGTCGGAGCTCTGTGTTATGAAAATTACCATTATGCAATTACCTACGGAAAATCGTGTTAAGGGTTTCAGTAGGGAAATCATGTGACTTCTACAATCTCCCTTTGAAACAAAATGCACGCAGATCAAGCTGAAAGCAATCTTCAACATATCCGTTCAACTACAAGCAGCGAATAGGGACCATATCAATAGCTTTGATAGCTTCCCGTGCCCTAAAAGTTCTTACGACAAATGTTTTGACAACACATGCTATACAGCCCCTAGTCTTGCGATCACAGCAGATTAAGGAGAAGATATTATATGGGTGTACCAAGATGTAAATGTAGTTAATAAAAATCAAAATGACATTGGCTAGCTCACATTGAAATGATGGAACAAACTAAACCTAAAACGTAGCCATCGTGAATGCAGTTCGTTTGGTATAAATGAGTGAAAGCGGCGAGCCTGGCATAGTAGATGATGGAAAAGCTAAAATGTCAGAGGCAAATACTTTTCGTGGCTTGGGAGCCGTTTTAAGGGCAATATTGTTCCTCTAAAAGTTTCATTTCGCAAAAATTATCCTGATGTACAATCATGAATCTCCCCCAGACTTAATTTGCACAAACAAATAAAAAAAAATGAATTCCTACTTAACATACAACATTTATCATTTAACGCGCAATTTTCGATAGGTGAAATTTCCAGGGAAATTTTGTACGCAATGACCAACTAGATTGGTTATATGTAAATAGTTTGTTACTTGTTAAAACTTAATCAAAAAATAACTGTAAATATAATAGTTTATTGGTATTTATAATTATATTTTAAAATAACTTACCTGCAGTAGAATTAAAAATCAAACAAAACACTTTTAAAATTGATACTTTGTTTTATTTTCCAAAAACACTCGCAGTTGTTTGCCACAAATAACGCAAACTGACGTTTGCAGCAGCTTATTTGTTGACTATGTTGTTGTTTTTTTGTAATCAATTCCCAGCGTTTCAAGTTAAAGAGTTACTACTTGTGCTCCACTATTCACTTCCATTCTACAACTTGTTGTTAGAATTTAATTTAATTCAATTTAACACCAATAAATAACACTAGGGTAATCCAAATTCCCAACTAGGTAGTGACTAGCAAACTTTAAGTAAGTACCTATACGAAAAATAATAAAAAACATCAAAATTAAAGAACTTAAAACTGTATTCAATAATTTGTAATAAGTAGTATAGTAGACGGCACAGCAATGAACTTAAAAATGTATGTACAATTTGTAATTATAATTTAATTTATATAAGATGAATTTAAATTATGAAACAAATAAATCTAATCTAATCTAAAAAAAAAAATAAAAATCTATTTCCCAACAAGTGACTAGAAAACTTTAAGTTCATGGAGTGATGGTGATCATTCCTATTCCGACCTTAAAACTTCGATAGGGGTTACTATTTGAGTTTCAGTAAGTAACAAAGGTAGGTAAGACTTCACGTTACCATTGAGAAAATAATAGGATACAGGAAAACATTAATTGCTTTATTGGGCAGATTAAAAAGCCTTATTTATTAGGTAAGTACATAAGACTAGTAATATTTCAATGGATCGAACGATATCAATTCTTGCCTTTGTCATGCTTTATCGTTTCCGCAAGGGATTACAAATTCGAGCAACTGGTCTTTCGGTTCATCATAATAGTTTTTACCATCAATTCTAATTGAACCTCATGGTCATGAATGAATTAAACATAACAAATTTAAAATTTCAACAAACAAAACAGCTTTATTTAGTCAACTTCTACATTTATTAAGTTCTTGCTATTTTCCACTGTCCATGTTTTAGCTTCGAATGATAAGTTCATCAAATCCAAGGAAGATATTTATAAGTACAAAAGTTTAGATCTTTTACGGTTGGGTTTTATCTAAAAAGAGAAGTTATTTAGTTATTGAATGAATTCCTGTTAAGTGTATCTTTTTGCTCACCTTTTTGTTTAACTTATGGAATTGTCTTCCTAAGCTACTTCAATACGAATTCTCCATTTTTGTCAGAAGCTATTTTAATTACGCTTTCGCCTTTCTCAGCTAGAATGTCTTCAATGTTCTTCTTACCATTCATATCTGTAAACCAATTCAGATTGTCGGCAATTAAATGGTTATTGGAGCAGCCTTTACATGTCACTATTACAACTCCGTCGTTGTATGCAATTTTGGAAATGGTTTCAATGCTGCGTGTATTACAGACCTTACAGGTGTATGCTAATTGTAACTTGGTTTCGAGTTGAGCTAAGGGAACAGACGTTGAAGCAACCTTATCTGAGGGCTTGGAGCAAAATCTTCTTGAGTATTTGCAACAAGGATTGAGAAATGTATTTGTTTTTGAAACATGCTTTAAATTTAGTGCAGTTAGTTGGTGAATTGTATTGTAGTTTCGTTGTAAATTTATACGAAATAAAACTTTTGAATTAAAAAACTTTCCGAGGTTATTCATTGTTTTGAAAATTATGTAGATTTTTGATCAAGAAAAAAGAACCAAAAACAACAAAGTTCACGTTTCATGTAATGACACTAATGACAGTTATAAACAAAAAATCAGCTGCTAGGTCTGTTCAATATTCTGCTACAGGGCTCTTCGAGTAAGGTTGGGTAAAGTCAATGAGCTGTCAAAAAATCCAGGGCTGTGGTTGAAGGTTTAGGTGCCTATCACATCAGCTGCGAACTTCGAATGCGAATAAGCGGTGCGGAACATTTGCTAACGGCAGTTTTTGTTGTTTAGCTGTTTATTTGTTATTTTTGTTATCATTGTGAATGATTCGCATTGCATAACGAATGTTCCGCGTTGGTTTGGAAAAGTCTTAAATCCTTCTAATATGCCGTTTTCACTGGGCCAAATGAGGTAATTTCGTTGCAAATTTCCAAATGAGATCAGAAATTACCTAATTTCCCATACAAAATTACATTTAGAAATGAGGTAATTTCAAGCTCATTTGCACGAAATGAGGTTGGAAATTAGGTGAATGCATCCAGCGGGAATCAGTTTCAAAAGCTCTTAAAAGCTTTTGCATGAAAATATCAATACACTATACTCAACAACATAAAACAGAAAGAGAAAACAACA
The DNA here is from genome assembly GCA_949320155.1 of Melangyna quadrimaculata. Lineage (NCBI taxonomy): Eukaryota > Metazoa > Arthropoda > Insecta > Diptera > Syrphidae > Melangyna > Melangyna quadrimaculata. Next base: position 75,456,445 of record OX439484.1, on the reverse strand, counting down.
AAAATAAACGGCTTACTGCCATTCCAAATTCAAAATGAAATGAGATGTCAAATGAAATTAGCAAACTTGATAATGAAAACACTTTTTTGCCAAATTTCGAAATTACCTCATTTCGGCTCTAATGAAAACGTAATATAAGGCTCTCCCAAACCAACGCGAAACATTCGCTCTGTGATAACTGCCAGGCAAACACTTTTCAGTAGCGATAAATGTCATTTTTGCGATTCTGGCCCTGTGAAAACGTTAAAGGTCTCCTAAACCAATGCAAAACATTTGCCAGGCAAAATTTATTTACATGGTGATAAATGGAAGTGAACAACCAACTTGGTGGAGTAACATTGGCCTTTCAAAATTTATCTACATGGTGATAAATGAAAGTGCCCGTACCAATGGCGAATGTTTCTCTACGGCGCCGAATGTTTCGTGTTGGTTTGGGAGAGCCTGAAAACTTGTGTCAAAAATGTAACATATATAAAGATATTTAGCATTGCAGTATTTTTGGCGGGTGATAATTTAAACATGGTGATAATTTGAACATTTATACAAAAAAACAAAAAGTTTGGAAGCAATTTTAAGAAAATATCTTTTTTAATTGATTTTGTGCGAAAACGTTTGATTAAAAATAAATACATTTATGACAGATTTGGGTGCAACGAGAATCAACTTTCAGGGTCAAATTATATGATAAAATGTAAAAGTCGTAAGAAAACTGTCATGATAAAAAACTCATGATATACCTAATTATTTTCACAGAACAAAGCTACTCGTAGATTGAATTACCTCATGTAAGCGGGGTATAACACAATTCGGCTTATTTTTTGTTGTTGAACGTGGCCAATCTGAACTGAAAGTGTCAAAATTGTACTAGGCGTCAAATCAAATAATAACCGGAATTAAATAAAAAACAAAGGATTCTTATAACAAAATTTGTATTTCAAAATAAATCTCTAATAATACAAAAATGCAAGTAACATCAACAAAAGAGTCTCTTGGTCTAGCTCTACAGAGCAAAATTATACCAAATCAAGAATATTTACTGCAAGGATCTATTGTTGATTCAGCAGTCGACCATTTGCTTCATAGGTAAAAAAGAAAAAACTTCCAATTTGTATCCATTTTTATTAAGCACAGCCTAGTTATTGTTTCCTAATAGGTTGAAAGGACTTTGTGATAATGTAGACGCTGGACCAGAACCGTTCCATGATTTAGAAGTCTGTCTCAGTCTGAGGCCCCCCAACCAAATGCAACCTCTTTTGCTTAGAGTTCGGCGTGCCTTAGATATGGACAAGAACAATCCCTTCCAATTGAGATACATTGGGCAGCCTGAACTAGATCGAGCACGTCCCACACTGGTACGATCGAGTATTGACATGGGTTGCACATCAACTGTTCTTGAGTTCCTTACAGAACTTGGCTGTCGAATTGATTTTGAGTATGTCAGTCGAGGTAAGAGATAGAAAATACAAACAAAAATCAGAAAGATTACATAGGTATGTTTTATATAAAATAGGTTACATGTTTCGAAAAGGCAGAATGAAGATCACAGTGGCAAAGATTATTAAAATTACTCCTGGAAAGCAGGAAATGAATGAACCAATTTCTCAAAGTTACTTAGTCGAACTTTCAGTTTTAGCTCCTACCGGGCAAGATGCCATTGGAGATGAAATGCGTTCCTTTGCTGAACAACTCAAACCACTGGTGCAATTGGATAAAATTGATTATAAGCGATTACCATAAGTTTACAATGAATTCTTCTAGTTAGTATATACATGCATCATTTAAAATACATTTTCGTTTGATTCCTTATTTTATTAAGGTGAGATTATTCTAAGAGATTTATAATTATTTTAAGGGCCACTTTTTCAATAGTCAGTTAAGCCCCAGATAATAGTTTTTCTTCAAAGAAAACTAAATTGTTCCTCTTGCTGTAGTATTTATTCTTCTGTTACTTTAACTGATGATTGAAAAATCGGCTCTAAAATTGTTAAGTTTTATGAAAATTGTATGTGGGGATTTTGAGACTTTTGTCGTCCAAAGTATTCCACGTGATTCGAAAGGTAATGAAATCAAGTTTCGTTTGACACAAACTGTAAAAACATAAATATCATGTGATTTTACGCTTCTTATCAAATATGATTTTATATACACTGTGGTTCACTTGAATAAAGGCAAAAATAAAATTTCACTAAATTGTTCCATTAAATGCATTTACAAATATTATTTGATATTTTAAAGTAACGGAATTTTTTAAAAGTTAGTAAAAATACTTCAAGTAAGAAAAAATGGTTCACATGAATAAAGGCAACGGCAAAAATTGTAGAAAAGTTCAAAATTTTGATTTTATTGATTCTTTTTTTTGTAACAATTATAGATAGTAAAACGCAGCTAATAATTTTATAATAATTATAACTACCTTTTTTGAATTCAGTTCAAAAATGCGATAAGAAACAGTGTCATACAAGATGTAAATTTACAAACGCATCACTGCACAAATGATGCGCAACCACTTTCTACAAAACATTTATAAAAGCCATCAAATTGGCATCTTCTTCTTCATTTAACCGGTGATTGTCATGATCTCGAGGGGGGCCACAACTCTCCCACTCAACAGCTTCACATAAGGTTCCACTTGTGGGGTTCGCTGTCGGCAGGCCTCCCGGTTTTGGATTGTTCCGTGTCTGATGCCAAGTCTTGTGCTATTGCCTTTTGAACTGGGTTCTCTCGGGTTCGATCATTCGATCGCGCTTTGTCACTCCTGCTGTCATGCGAAGCATCTTCATTTTAGCTGCCGTCAATTCGATCTCATACTTCTTGTACATTGTCCTCCACTGTAAATCGTATGTAAGCGCTGGACAAACAATTGCCGTGTAGAGCTTTCCTTTCAGCTTAGGGGGCATTTTTCTATCACAGAAGATGGCAGAGTTTCCCGCCACTTCATCCACCCTAAGCTTACGCGATGTTTGATGTCGTCATTACAATATCCTTCGCTATTGATAATTGATCCAAGATGTTTAAACTTGCTCGTACGTGTCCATGACCTTCCGCATGTAGACTTCCGAAGCTCCTCGTTGTCTAAGTGCAACCCATATCAGATCTCGTGGTTGTCTGTCGAATGCTTTTTCAAAATCAACCAATACAATATGCAAATCTCTCGAGGAATCCCGATATTTTTCCATTCTGATTCTTATACTCTGTATAGCATCTGTGGTTGATTTACCCGAAACAAACCCGCACTGGTCTATGTAAAATAGCTTGGTAGCATCAAACCGGCATCATTTTTTGAATGTTCATGGTTCTATTAAGATTTTGACTTTTCAATTCGATACAAAAAGTGATGTCGGTTTGATGCATTTTATGACTACGCATGATTTGCGCAGTGATGCGTTTGTTAATTTACACAAAGATTTTATATATTTCAGCAATATTTCGGTCCAAACAGACTTAATGCCGTGAACAGGACATGTAATTTTTTATTTTGATACTGCCTCCTTTTTTTGTTTACCTTGTGAGTAAGCCATCTCCAGACATTTTCAATAATGTTTAAGTCAGGTAAATACAGCTGACTGTAGTATAGATTGATGATTTGTCTGTTGCAAGGTGCATTGCAAATATCCAATCAAGTCCTTCAGCTTAGGGAAAGCTGATTGCAATACTTCCTTGTAGGTTATTCCCGTCGTTTTTTCGCTTTGAACATTCAGTTACAGTAATCCTTAATAGGTGAACGCACTCCAGACCATTACTCCACCCTCTCGGCTATGATGTCGCTTTAAAAACTGTTCCTCTCTGCGTAAATCGTGAACATAGAAAATGTAGCAATCCGGTCCATGTAAATAACTTTGTTTTTGGATCCGTGAAGACAACCATTCGCAAATCATTTTTAGTTTGACTCTGGCCCTATAGTCCAAGCCATGTGTTTTTTTTGCAAATTTAAGTCGAAGCTCCCTACGCACGGCTTTCAGTTTTTGTTTTGTTTTTGCCAACTTTAACCTCTTCAGATGTTTGGCGCCAAGAATCGCACGCCGACTATTCGAATTGCTTGTATTTAACCCTACTTCGAATTTGATTTTTTATGAAAATGATGTCAATCCGAATGATTTCACTGTCCTTTGTATTTTTCTCCAAAGGAAAGAGTATTCTTTAAATTAACGCCCAATTTTTGATGATTTGATTAAGCTTCCTCGGGGTAAACCTCTATTTTTGCTCTCTCAGCTGTTTTTAAAATGTTTCGTCTACTCATTTTTTAAAAACTAATAAGTTTTTTTTTTCAGGGCTACTGCCTCTTGCGAGGAATTGACAAATCTTCCAAGAGTATCACTTGTCACGAATAAGTGCTTCTCGTCTAGCCGTTCGGATTCGGCATAAAATTGTAGGTCCCTTCCATTCCTGTCGACAGGCGCACACAGGAATGGTCACTAGGCCCTGGTTCTTCATGAGCCGTTATGCCACCCGATTTATTTATTTATTCTACTCATTTTTTGGTCACAATTTGTGTATTTAGCCTTAACTTTACTAAACTTTAATTTTGCATAGTTTTCCAAAGAAATATTCATGTATGCAATTAGTTTAACAACTGCCTTTAATCAAATGAACGAAATTTAGTTGCTAACGAGTCTTTTTGAAAAAATCGGAAAAATTACGTTTCTTGGTACAGCAAACTTTTATTTTTGGAGTGCATTCTGTTCAGCCATTCTGAAAATTTACTTAAACCTACGATTTTAAATGATGCATGCAATTAACGGGACTCTGTTTGGAAAAAAAAAAAAAAAAAACTGTGAATCGCAGTGTATATCTAAACGGTCGTAGAAATAAAATCATTACAAATCATCTTACCCATTTCCACTCCTGATTTCTGGAATTATTGCTACTTTCTACCTTTTCGGATATTAACTAAAGAACAACAGATCTATGATGTCAAGAAAATAATTAATAACTTCAAAGGAATATATGAAAAGCCTTAACGATATTTTGTGGTACTATTTTCGATAAATTTTATATGGTTGGAAAACTATAGTTGAGGAGGTGTGCAGAATACACGCACTTACACACTGGAGGATAATTTTTGTTTTTACACTGCCTATCACTATAAATATTTAAAAAAATAAAGTGTACAAACTAGATTTTCAGATACTAAAACGGCTTTCTGACCTTAACTAAATTGGATTAGCGGCACTCAAACACATAGAAGGCACAAACAATAATTTTTATCTACAAAAACATGTATGCACATATGTAGGTACACATGTAAAAGAAGAAGACATGAAGAAGAAGATTTACATCCCTAAGTAAGATCTATGTCTAACTAGCAGCGTAAAGTCAATTTAAATAATTAGATCATGCATTTATGTCAACAGGATAGAAGTAAGATAGAAAGGAATTTTTTTGCTACACAAATGTTTGCACTTGATTTTCCAAGTTCTGAAAGTACCTACATATTTCAAGAAAACTGCGTCGCCCAACGTAAAATCTGAAGTGTAATTAAATTTGTGTGATTAATATAGTTATGCATCAATTAAGTTCAGAAAAAAATATCCAGCTTCTTAAATTGCACGTAACGTATATCCAATGAAATAAACCCACAGCGCGCGTTGGAACTGTGTAAAAAAATCGGCTGTAAGTATATATTCAAATAAACTTTTAACTTAACCTTAGTTCTACGTAGTATGTTTATAAAATATGTAGTTTTAACATCATAACATTTAAACTGGCATGTTAGACGGCCACATTAATCGATAATTTTACTAATTGTCGGGTACGTAATTCAAAATTCACTTTTAAGATTTCAGTTTTGTCGTTTCAGCAAAATCTGAATTTAAAATTAAATTCACAATTAGTTAAAAGAGGTAGTTTCAATTAAAAATTACTAAAAGGTATTTAGGGTATTTTTGAATGCTGAATGTAATGAACTCTAAACCATACGACTACCCACACAAATGTATTCCTTTTTATGTTATGATGACTATATTTTTAGTATAGCAAATAAATATTACAGAAAACTTTTCATCAATTATAAAAAAAAAACTTGAGACTTGATCTCTTACCCCCATATTAATAAACGGAGCTAGTGGCGAGTTATCATTAACTCGTGGATTGGGAGTTAGATTTGTGCTACTTACGAGTTAGCTAAACCAACGAGGAAGGTGGTTTAGCGAAGGGTTAAATAAGAAAAGTAAAAATACGTTTTTATTCACGAGTTATCTCTTAATCCATGTTTACACGAGAGCTCGAAAGTTATAGGTGAGTTAAGCGCTGTTTTTTTATTAATATGTTGTTGTTTTTATAATATATACATTTTGAACAGCAAGATAACTTTGTTTATGGTTAGAAGCAGGCATTTGTGAAAAATTAATCGGAAATATCTATTTTTGTATGGGAAAGAGATCAAAATTTGGTATGACAAAAGAGAGACTGTTAAATGTACCATAGAAAAACTTATGTTTGAGCTCCGAGAAAAAAAGTTAACAGCGGATAAGAGAATAAATGATATCCGAATCACTTTTTTTTTAAGTAAATTTAACGTTTCATAATGTTAGAAGCACATACAAAAAATAACGAACAACGATGGTTTTAATGTTTTTTTTTTTTAATTTTCTTAATAAAAATTGATTCATTCAAAATAAGAGTTATACAGTGATTCCAAATAGTCAAGTGAAATTTCACTCAAGGCCAACTTAATGGCGTGAAGCAGTCATCGCATTGTTTCCCTTCTTCGAAAACTTTTCGTGTGAGCTATCCCGTAACATTTAATGTTATCTGCAAGTCCGGTGCATAGGGGGTTAAGGGAGCAATAGAGCATTTTTCGGCTTATATTTTATGATTTTAACACTCCAGCTGCATGAATAGGGGCGCTGGTTGTATGAATATCCGTGAAGCTCGTCTAAAAAGATTTTTGGTTTGCGGAAATAGTAATAGTAGTAGTAACACGGCCATTGAATTTGTCGTGCAAAAGAGCCATTGTTTCGTAAGCTGTGTGGCAAGTGGCACCGTCCTGTTGAAACCACATATCGTCCACAACCATATCTTCCAATTCGGCCATAAAAAGTTCGTTATCATCTCACGATAGCGAACACCATTCACAGTAACTGCCTGACCAGCCTCATTTTGGAAAAAACACTGCCCGATGAGATGCCGCCAGCCCAGAAACCGCACCAACCAGTGCATTGGTTTTTCGTCAATCACTCTTGGATTATCATTCGCCCAAATGCGGAAATTCTGCTTATTGACGAATGCACTGAGGTGAAAATGTGCCTCATCACTGAAGATGATTTTCTTCGAAAATTGAACGTGCATTTTCATAATAATCCTGAATAACTTTAATGCGTTGGTCGATTGTGTATCTTTCCATGGTTCAAATTGAGTTAGTCTGAAATTGAGAAATGTCAAATGAAATGCAGACAAAAACTTGACGTTTAGGTGTGGTTCACATTCAACATCGGCCGTTTAAATTTAACCACCCGTTATTATTAGCTACGAAGGCAAACCTGTGTCATAAAAATGCGACTTAGTCAAAATAAGAAAAAATTCGTCCAAATAGTGTGTCCCGTTTCCGATAAACCAGGGGTGGAATCGGCTAAGGTGATAGTTGATTATCAATGGTGGTGATCGTCGTTTTAACAATTGCTGTCTCTATTTTTTCCCTAAGATGTGATAGAGACAGCTAACTTCAAAACGACGATCACCACAATTGATAATCAACTATCACCTTAGCCGATTCCACCCCAGGATTCCAAAGAAATATGTTACTCGCTTTTTAAATTTCGAAGCTGGCAACGTGCAATGGGCTTATTAGTTTTTCCCTCGGCGTAGCCCTAAAGCTGGAATTTATATTACCGTTTGTCCCTGGTTCACTTCTTCTAAGTGAAAAAGTAGACTGATTCTACTCCTGTAGCTCATAATGAGCTTTGAGTTATATAAAATGCGATGATATTTTTGTTAAGGTAGGTACATATATATATTGATAATAACATGGCATCTTTTTTTTTTTGATTAGCTTAATTAAGTGTAGCTTCAAAATTTAAGCAATCAAAATAAATAATTTCATTACATAAGCCACTCAAATAGAACAAGTTCTTGCCATATGTACATACATCTTGAATGTATAGCCACATCATAGTTTTGAAGCACCAGATCAAGTTCCTGTCGGTTTTTTTTTTATTATTTATGGAAACCAACTTATTTTGTAAGTTAAGGAAATATAAAAATCCTCGAATAATAAAAGAAAATGTTTGCAAGGTTTTCTTCACCCCTTGAACTTCCTAGTCTTTTTACTTGCGATATACGTAGTATAGGGAAAGTTTAGGATTCGTGCAAAAAAAAATATTCGAGATAAGAATTTTCCCTAACATTACGATGATAGAGAACGCGAAAAAAGTGGGTCTCGCAATTCTGTCTGACCTGCAGCATAAACGGCTGAAGCGATTTTCTTCAAACTTTGGACTTAAGGTTCTTATGAAAGAAAAAATCTCAATTTCCCCTCTAGGGAATCTAGAGGGGAAATTGAGATTTTTTCTTAGCTCAAAAAATAACGGTACCTGTCATACAACCAATATACAAAAATTGATTTATGTATTTCAAAAACGGCTCTAACGATTTTCAAAAAAAAAAAAATTACTAAAGTAAATATTTTGGTAGAAAAAAAAATTTTATAACGGTGCCTGTCATACAACCGATTTTTTGGTTTTCAAATCTCTCGTTAACTACTACACCGATTTCAACTAAAATTTTTATACAAAAGGTCGCTTATAATTTTAACAATTTTGCATATAAAAATTTTCGAAAAAATAATTTTTGGATTTTTAAAAAAATATTGATTTTTTTTTTTTGAAAATTCAATATCTTGAAAACGGGCCACTGAATTTTGTTTGAATTTTGTGAAAAATTGTATTTTATTGAATACTAAAAGTTGGCATACCAAATTGTATTTATGTTATGGAACCAATAAATATGTACATTGTCAATTTCAAGCTACGTTAAAGTTGCTAGTCCCCTTTCACACAGGGAAACCAGTTGCTGGAGATTTTTTTGACGTTTTCCTTTAACTGCCATGTAGCTTTCACACAAGGAAACTGAATTGCCGGAGATTTCTGTTTTTTCCATATAAAGTCTATTGGCTGAACGCACATTACGGACAGTGTGAGAAGGAATGTGATAAAAATCGTTGACCGGGGAGATTTCTTTCATTCCCCTTACTTCTTGCCCTTCTCGCCTACAAACTCCCAGTTTCCAGCAACTCAGTTTCCTTGTGTGAAAGCAGTTTTAGCTACGAGAGCAAGAAAAAGAGATATCAGAGATTTTGCTGCGTCAAAAGCTAAGCAAGCGAATCCAAAAAAATTTTCCCTCAGTATTTTGACAGCCAAACTGAGATTTTTGCTGAGGAATCCTATTCAGGCAACTGAGATTGCTGAGGCCCTTACATATCTGCCTTTCCTGAACACGCCTATTCATTTAAGTTTCTTGGACTTTCTTTTATTTTACAAAAAAAAAAACATTTCATGCATTTTGTGTAGGAGGCCCTTGACCATATAAAACTGCAGTGATATTTTCCGAAAGTTGCGATGTGTGGGCGCATTGAGTACTTCTTTGGCTATCCCTATTCATTTGCCCCTGTATATTCAATGACCGTGGAAAATTGTTGCTGGTTTGTGTGTTGCTGACTTTGCCTCCTAGAAAAATATTATTGTTTATTATCTTACTTTGTGTTTATAAAAAAATAGTAAAACTCACATTTTTGTTTATTTTAATGAAAACAACAAAATACCACTTTCGACCGTGTCGATACACCAATCCGCCAGAAAAAATCAGCGTTAAAAATTGAAATGTCTTTTCGCACTCGCTTTCGATTTCAAAAATATGAAGAATGAAAAACGACAGCGACGAAAGCGAATCCAGTAATACAAAATCTTATTTTCGTCACCTTAAACGATTCGCTTCGTATTCCCTTATCAGGCCACTGAGTGTTAAATGTTTAGAATTTGTGTAATTAGATAAAAATGATTTTATTTTCTATTTAGGCAGAATTTTCCTTGCAATTTTATAAACTAAGAGTTGTTATGTTTAATCTGTCTCATGCTCGATTCACAATGCGACGTGAAAACGCGACGTGGGCGTGACGAGAACTCGTCGTAGTTGTCAAACCGATTTCAAATCATGTAAGTATACGAGGAAACGCCAGGGTATGCACAATGAACCGTTTCTCGTCGTCACGTCACGCCGGAATTTGGGAAAATTGAAAAAAAAAACGCTCTCGTCGACGTTTTTTATGTTTTTTTTTTTTATATTTGACTGATGGTGAATTTTGTGAAAACAACAGATAAGTGTAAATTAACAAAAATAAATATAAGTTTTGTTAATAATGAAATTATATTTATAGATCTATTTGTGTTGACAATATTGTATTGTTTAATTTCTTTCCATTTTTAGCCGAAAATCATTTCACCAGCCCAATGGACAAACACAATAATTATAATATTTAAATAATTAAAGTAATTTCAGTTTGATTTTTTTCATTATTTTGAACGCACACTGCACAACAAGAACAAAAATAATAAATAATTTAACGCTGTCAAAAAACTCGTCGTCAAGAAACTCGTCGCATTGTGAATTGGGGAACGATTTTATAACTATAAAAACAAATGACAGCGATTCACGTCACGCTCTCGTCACGTTTTCACGTCGCATTGTGAATCGGGCTTCAGACTATACCAACTAAACGAGTAATACCCTTTATTTATTAATTTTTTTTTTCTAAAAAGAGTTTCTGCATAGGATTAATATTCAAGATAAGCCAATCAATTAAAAACATTAAATTCGTATTTAAATATCAATAAAATATTTTTTTTTTAATGAAATTCGAAAGGTGTATGTAACGACAAACCATTTAAGCCATAAAATATACATCAGGTGTCAGTCATGATGATAGTGTCACCATTTCGGGATCACTATTGTTATTTATTATTTTTGTTCATAATAATTCTCCTTCATTCGTCGCTTTGTCTCGTGCCACCCCTTACGTGCCTTACCTTTATCAAAACATACAAAAATATACATATCAAAACAGCTTATAATATCATTGGCGTTATTTTTTTGTAACCACAACCAACACAAAGACGTGCCTTTCTTATCGAATGTTTTTGCGCAGGTGCGCATGATTTGGCCACAGCCCATCCGTTTATGGAGAGCCAAAAATATTAAACTCATGAGTCTTAACGACATTAATTAGATTTTGTTTTTTTTTTTGTTTGTTTTGTTGTTCATTGAAATACAATCAACAAATATTGTGTTAATATTCATGATTTTTAATATAGATACAATGTGGACGTCCATTATAACGACATATTGAAAAAAAAAAGAAAGAATTCCATATTTCGAAAAATTCGTTATACCTATCGAAACTATAGTATTTTCGTCCCTAAGAAACCTAAAAATGAAAACAGATCATTGAAAACTCTACTATAGTAACTTTTGAAAATTGTATACCTAAATCAACTTCGGATTGAATACGATATTATCGACTTTTAAAATGTCGACTGTAAAAAATTAACTTTCATAATCTCGACAGAAAAAATGCCAACGGATCAAAATATCAAACAAAAAAAATTGGATCGATTTTTTAAAAATGTCGACAATAATCGATATTTCAACGGTCGAGAATTGTATAGTCGATATTTTGACCCTACGAACTAAATCCCACTGTCCAAAATGAACAAACTCCCACCGAATTTTAAGTGGGACTTTGTTCAAAAATTTGTTAGTAAGTTTAGAACTTTAGAACTAGGTCAGTTCTTTGCGTACTTAGTCCGAGTGAACTTATTCCTAATTTAAAAAAATTGGGATTAAGTTCAAATTTGGTTTTTAAAGAGCATTTTAAAAATTACCTCACATAAGACTTCAAAAAAAAATTCAATTTTCAAAGTAAACTTTTTGAAAATGTATACAAAGTATTTTTAAATTTTATTTTTATATTTTCAAAAAATTATTTCGAAAACAATACATTTTAGCCGTGTTTTTTCAGAGAGTGTAAATCAACTCAGCAAACATTTTATACGTAAAACAATAACAAAACCAATTATTTCAAAGAATTTTGTTTGTGTTAGCTATACAGTCTCTCAAAAAACACTGCTATTAAGTGATTTGGGATTTAGTGTCTTCAAAAACTTATTTTTTTTTTTTCAAAAAATTGGGAGTGACATAGTTCATTTGGGACTTAGTTCATAAGATATTTAGCCCAGTCAAATAAGACATTGACCCGGACAAAATTTTGTACAGGTATATACTTTTTTAGTGGAAATGTTTAGAACAGTGTCCTTAATCAACTGTTAAAAGTCCCAAGCAATCCGGCTTGGCGTACGACCACAATCTTGAAAAAATGCAGCCATCTTGCACTCTTTGTTTGTGGCTATATCTATGGAACTTGTTGCCCTAGAAAGACCATTCAAGTGACAAATTGACGGGCTTAAATAGCCAAAATCAGGAAAGTAAATACAAATTAGTTAAAGGTATTACATGGCTACTGTTTTAAATGAAATGAATTTAACAGAATATATTACAGTGCAAATTTGAAAAAAATAACCCATGTCCCATATATATTTATTATAAAAGTGAAATTTTGTGGACATGTTCAGAACAGTACCAACAATCATTTTGTGTAAGCTACCAAAAAATCCCTGTTGGGGTTAGACCACCATTCAAAATAAAAAGTACCATAATCTGTATTTTTCGGTTTTTGGCTATATCTGGGTATCTTATTGTCCTAGAAAGACCATTCAAACGTAAAATGGCCAGGCTTCGACTTCAAAATCATCGAAGCATACACAAAATTAGGAACAGGTGTTTTATGGCTAAACTGTTTTGAATAAAACTAGGTGATTTAGACGAGTGAAATGCACTACAACTAGATACAAAAGATCAGGACGCTGAAACTTATATCATAAATGAATCATCTTTCGCGCTTTTTATTAATGCGATCAAACCAAAATTATAAACTTTATTCAAGTGAGCTACGGCACAGGCGCACAGTGGTGCGTTTGCGGAAAAAAATATCAAAAATCAAATTTGTAATATGGAGTTTTTTCGTTTATATTTGTATAGATATATAACTGTTCTATGTTTTACCAAAATTTGGGAAATTTTTGTCAAGGAATATGCGAGATAGAGCGATCTAAAGTTACCCTTTATTTTAGTTTTGAAATTCATGCATTTTCTTGCAATAAATGTTTGGATAAAATTAATTTCTGTAATAAATAATATGACAATAAAGTTTCCAAAATAAAAAAAAAATTGAAAAAAAAAAGAAAAACAATATTTTTTTTTGGGTTAGGGCCGAGAGCACTGGAGTTAATATTTTAATGTTCTTTCCCTTGAGCTACAGTTTTAGCTTCATTCAGCTACGCCTTGTGGTAACCATTTTTAGAAAGCTACAATATTCAGCTAACTATTTTTGAAAGAATTGTATCCGCCCTGATCCGATCTTGAACGAAATGTACAAATTTTTTTCGCTGAATCAGATTAAAAAACCATGGTTTTGACTTTGGTAATGTTATAAAAGTTATAATTTCTTGCGTAATAATAATTGGACCACGACTAACCAGGATTTTATTTTTAGTAGAAATATAAACCTTTATTTAAAGTATAAAATAAAATTAATGCCTAGACGGAGCTGTGAGATATTCAATTTTTAGCTCAATCTCTTTTTCTTGCCTCAATATGTTTACAATTTCCAGCATATTTTTCTTAGAAATATTTCGTAATAAAATAATGTTTTATGGTGTTATTTTAAAACAATATGTAAGAACCTTCAGAATTGTGTACCTAAATATTATAATCTAACTGTTTTTATCAGGCGAACAGTTTGCTCAAAGAAACTAAGAGCAAAGTACGTGTGATTACAGAGCCATCGTTCAGGTTGGTATAGTTATTGTGTGTGGTGAGTTCTGTGTTGGTATACAGTTTGCTCAAGGAAACTAAGAGCAAAATACCTGTGATTACAGAGCCATCGTCCACGTTGTTATAGTTATTGTATGTGGTGAGTTCTACATTTTGCTTAGAAAACAAAGAGCAGAGTACCTGTGATTACAGAGCTATCGTTCACGTTGGTATAGTTAGTATAGTAGAAAAAAACAATTTTGAAAAGCAGAATTTAAAAAAAAGAATTTTCACCTAACTATACCAACGTGAACGATAGCTCTGTAATAACAAGTACTTTGCTCTTAGTTTTCTAAGCAAAATGTATACCAATACCAACCCAGAACTCACCACATACAATAACTATAACAACGTGAACGATGGCTCTGTAATCACAGGCTCTGTACTCACAGGTACTTTGCTCTTAGTTTCCTTGAGCAAAGTCTATACCAACCTAGAACTCACCACGCACAATAACTATATCAACGTGAACGATGGCTCTGTAATCGCAGGCACATTGCTCGATCTGAACTAGCATACAGTTTGCTTTAGTTTTTTTAATATTTTACAAGCAGACTGTATGTGACCACAGGGCTCTCTGTGGTTTCATACAGCTTGCTCTACAATACTTTCAAATTCGGTGAGCAGAAAATGGCTGAGCACAGACTATGGAGATCTGTGGTGATATACAGTTTGGCAATACGCTTCCCGGTTTCATATTAAATTCCACTTTAATTTTAAAAAATAAAATTGAGATCAAATTCATCGCGATTTATAAACAATGGGTCATCGCCTGAATTTGAATTTTATTTTGTTCCAAAATAATACCATGGTAAACCTTCTCCTTATTAAAACTATAAATTAAATAATTTAAATATGCATTATTTGAAAGCGCTTCGTTTTTTTCGAGGTAAAATGTTCAAATTAGTAGATAACATTTCAACCGCATATATTTTTTGGTTCCTTTTTTTTTTTGGCCTTTATGAGTATAATTAATTGACTTCCGAAATAAATACAACACAAGCCCATTATTTTTTTGATATAATACATTATGTATACACACAAAAACTACATTTTTTTTTTAAAATGCTTAATGAGAAAGACGAGATAAGAGCACCTCCCATTGGAAGAGACGCATTATTAAGGCAAGATTTAGCCGAGCTTTACAAGATTTTTTCGAGAGGCAATCGATAATGCAAATGTCATCTCATAAGAAGAATGCAACTCGGATAATTAGATCACAAGTATTGCAAAGAAACATATGTTATTGTTATGAGTAGGCAAGAGCCTCCCATAACTAGGCCATTTAACGCTTCTAACTGTCTTATAGAAATCTAGAAGTATTCTTCAAGATTACTTTTAGATCCCTTAAATTATTCTAGTTTAGCTCTTGGAGCATCTTATAAGAGGCAAAATGTTACTTGGGAGTATAAACTGCAAATAAAGAATGGTTGACATAAATGCATCAAAGCAGTAGATCGTGTAGGTTGGGCCAAAAGATTACAAAAATCATACCGGAAGAAGGGTATATATGAAACTGAAACCAAAAATATACTAAACTGACTAAGCTGACCCGGCGAACTTCGTTCCGCCTAAATTCGTGTATGTAAAGAAAATAATAATTCCGAGCATGACATACAATGATGTTTCATGTAATTCGATCAATTGAAATTCTTTACTCTAAAGAATACATATCTACAACTGACTGTAAGAAACATATGGGAATTCAAGATTGATGCTACAAACATCCAGTGATTGTCGACTTACGACTTATTGATTGTCAATTGTCATAGCAAAAGCGAGACGCACTGGAAATTGAAGACGCTTAAATACGAATGGCAAATCGTTCGGAATAAGCGGAATCCGTGGAATGAGAACATCTTCGCCTTTGAATTTTTACCTTAAAATCGTGGCTTGAATATAAGATTTGATTTGAAGCACTTCATAATCAAACGCGTACCGTTACAAAGTTTTGGTGTATTGAGGTTGCGCAGCAAAATTATAACTGAACCGACTTTCAATTTTAAATTGTGTGGTGAAAAGCCCGGAACATCCAAAGAATTCAAAAAATCCGTGGGATAGTTGGTGGCTTCGATTGCATCCATCACGGAGTCCATGGATTTGAATAAATTAGCTCACCGACGCGACGGCGACGATTTGATTTTGAATGACGAAATTCAAATGATCGACATTCTTGTTTTTCAGCAACCAAAATCACGCGTGAGGTCAGCCAATCATGGTTAACATAATTTTGTGTGAAATTCGGAAAAACATTCGCGATGGGCTCTTCCGTCGTTGTTGTAAAGTAGCAAAAATTCGGTGGAAATTCAATAAGGCCGGTGACTTAGTCCACTGTTATCACGCCATTGCCCATCGAAAATAAATTGACTGGAGAAATCTGCAGCGAACTGGTAATTTTGTAAAGCGACTCGCATGTTTATTTTCAATTGCAATTTATCCACGTATTGCAATAAAGCCGATGCTCCCAGGCCCTTTCTGGGGCCAATACGAATTTTTCAAGTCATAAATCGTGAAAATCAAAGTAACTGCTCTCGAGTTATGCACAAAAAACCAGACGTTCCATGATTTTCAATTTTTCTGGAAATTTTAGGGGATTTTCTTCCAGTTTCCTATGCCCTTCCTTGAACTAATACGAAGCCCTAAATCGTAAAAATCGAAGTAACCGTTCTCGAGTTATGCATTAAAAAGTGGATGTTTCCTGTTTTCCAATTTTTCTGGAAATTTTCCGGGATTTTCCTCCAGTGTCCTATGTCCTTTCTTGAGCCAATTCATCAAGCACTTAATCGTGAAAATCGAAGACACCGTTCCCGAGATATGCATTAAAAAGAGGATGATCCCTGATTTCCAATTTTCCTGAAAATGTTTCGGCATTTTTCTACAGTGTCCTATGTCCTTCCTTGGGTCAATACGAATTCATCAAGCATAAAATCGTGAAAATCGAACGATCCGTTCTCGATTTATGGGCGCACACACGGACGACATTTCTCTTTTATATACATTATATAGATTACATACAATTCAAACTATAATTCATTTAAGACAAAATTTTGAGTTTAGAAATTAATTTTTCAAAAATTGTGAATTAAAATAAATGTATTTAAAAAGAAAATTCATAATTGGATTTCAGGGTTCAAGATAAGCCATAGAAGAATATTGAAGGTGTTACCATTATTTTCCACTTTAAGTATTTTTTTTTAGACAATTGACCCTCCCATCTTAACGGGGGTGTATATACGCCTTCCCAGTACAATTGTTCTATTATTTTGGCTCTTTAAAAAACCCTTAAAAATCGTTTCCTTAATTTGTTGAAACAAAAGCTTCATAGTGTCTTTTTCTTTTATCTCAATAAAACAATTTTATCAGAGATATCGCTTAAAAACCACAAAAAAAAATGAATGAAATGTTAGTCCAGGCAAATTAGATTTTGGCATGTATGTAACATATTTATAGCATCTTAGATTTTTGTGGTATTCGATCAGAAATAATATAAACAAAGAGAATATGAGGTTGCTCCCGCCCAAAAAGTTGTGCTTTTTACAGGAAAAATCAAAACGTGCAAGAAAGTGCACTTTGTAAACATGCATCTTAGGAAAAAAAACACTGAGACAAAATTTGTATGCTATAAAATTCTCCACCAGATGACGTTTATATAAAACTTTCTGGTGTTATATTTTTGTTGCTATGCAGCGTTGACGTCAGAAAAAAGCTGTAAAAACAGTAGTTTTGAAGCGCTAAACTGACAGATAAAAAATGGTCCAATTCTACTATAAATATGGACTCAGATACTCTAGGGAATTACAAAACAAAATATTGAAACTGTATTCAAATCGATCTGATAGGTTCGGCATTATAGGTAATGTTAATTAAGTGCACCGCAAAATGTGTGCATCAATGCTGTGGTTAAAGTTAGACATTTAAGCTGGCGCAAGTTTTTGTACACATACCTACTCAAAACCCCTAACTATCATAAAGTTTTTTAGTAACTTTTGTAGCGGTTTCAAAAGAGAAAAAAATTTTATGAAAAATGCAAATAATAATTATTTTATTAAAAAAAGCATTTTTCATACAATTTTTCTCTTTTTAAATCGCTACAAAAGTGACTAAAAAAATAAAATAAATATTAAAACGATACTTTACGATAGTTAAGGGTTCCAAGTATGTGTACAAAAATTTGCGCCAGCTTAAATGTCTCACATTGACCACAGGGACATTCCATTGTCTCGTACCCGACTTTCTGACGTATTTTTACTATTTAAAATAAATTTAAAACAACATAATACTAGAATCTAGATTATTTTCATACATATTTAGATCGTTTCAAATCCTTGCTTTGATGTGGCAAAGGATTTTTAGTTAAAAATTCAAAAACCTGTTAATTATACTAAGAGTAGTTTGCGTCACGTGCCCGACATTAAAACTACCAAAGTCCAGAACCTCATTAATCATTGGTTTATTTTAGCTAAACTTTGAATATTTATAACAAAATAGCATATTCAACAAAATAATTAACAAATAAGGATTTAAAAAAAAAAAATAGTTGAAAACAATGTACTTAATCGGAATTTTAGCATTATAATTGCCGTAACGTGCCCGACAATTTTGTAACGTGTCCGACATGTACGAAATTAGAACTGACAATGCATAGATACGAGGAGTATTTGTTGATAACGTGGTCTTCTTGATCCGAATCGTGTTTCTTAGCATGCGTTTTATTACCATCACACATAAAATCTTGAAATACCTGGAATAGTACTGACCTTCTCCCATGGGGGTTTTGCTGCGATTTTTATCTTTTTAATGGTTTGTTGGCAAATTCTGAAATTTGATTTGATTTGATAGCAAATGGCTGGTGAAAATTTTAGAATTTTAATCAGACGGTGAATTTATTTGAGAAAGGGTAAAAACTGTGAATTCTCTTTTTTTGGTTTTTTTATCAATATCTTTTTAATGAGTAACCGTAGAGGTTTGGAATGTATAAATGAATTATAGATGTGTTTTATATAAGTGTGTATAAAAAAAAATTGTTTTCCTAAATAACCGTTGAGTGGAGATATTAATTAATAATACAATCAAAGGGCACGGCAGTGCCCAGCCAAGTTCAGGCACTACACCCTTTTTACAGGATCAAACTCAGGCGATTTTTGACCCCCTTCTAACTTGAGTACCAATAAAGTCAGAAACTTCAAACTCGCAGCATTTGCTAAACTCACCAGGTCTAGACAACTCACCAAATTTCAATTCCTTAGCATCTGTGGTTCCCGAGATATAAGAATGCAAAAATCGCAAAAACCGTAACTGACTCACTGACACACTCACTCACTGACAGATCATCAAAATTATGGAGCACTTCCCGACATCGTAGAATCTTGTAATTGTAATAAAATTAAAGATTTTCCATTCAGTGGGCGTGGTACCCGCCCCTTTTCATAGAATTGATATAAATTAGTTGGAGCACGTCTACAGTGGTAGAGCTTAAAGTGCAAGCAAAGGAAACATTTTAAAATTTGAGATTTTTCATTCAGGGGGCGTGGTGGCCGCCCATTTTTATAGAATTGATATAAATTATTTGGAGCACTTCTGGCTGTCGTGGAATGATGAAATTTGGTGCAGCGGTAGGACTTAAAGTGCAGGCAAAAGGAAAATTTAAAAATTTGAGATTTGACATTCAGAGGGCGTGTCATCTGCACATTTGAATAAGAATTGATATCAATAATGAGGAGCACTTCTGACTGTCGTAGAATGATCAAATTTGGTAGAACGGTAGGGATAGAAGTGCAAGTAAATTTGAGATTTTACATGCAGAGGGCGTAGCATTTGCCCATTTTCTCAGAATTTATATCAATTATATGGAGCACTTCTGGTTGTCGTGGAAGGATGAAATTTGGTACAGCGGTTGAACTAAAACTGCAAACAAAGGCTAAACTTGAACATTTGATATTTAACATTCAGGGAGCGTGGCATCCACCAATTTTCTCAGAATTGTTATTAATTATATGGATTACTTCGGATTGTTGCAGACTAAAACAATTTGGTAGACTGTATACAACTCAATACAAAGGAAATATTCGAAAATTTAAAATTATCCATTCAGTGGCGTGGCACCCGCCCATTTTCTCAGAATTCATATCAACTATGTAGAGAGCTTCTGATAGTCGTAGAGTGATGAAATTTGGGAGGGCGATAGGACTTGACATGGAAGCAAAAGGAAAATCTAAAAGTACCCCAAGTTCTTAGTTTATAAATGTTAAATATCAAATATTTTAAGTAGAGTAATATTGAAGAACCTCAAAATTATCAGAGAAATCTGTTATTTAATGATTACTGACTTAAATTGAGTTAGTTTACTTGGCAAGTTTTCTTTTATTACCTAATTACTCAATTTTAAAATGAAAACTTGACTAGTAAACGAACTCCATTTAAGTCAGGGGCGAATTAAGTCAGGGAGGGGCGAAAAAATTCATACTTAAAGGGTGTGTAAATTTCCGTCAACTTTATATTTGCTCTTTTAAATTCAAAACTTGGTGAACAATTTTTAAACTTAAAAAAAAAAAACAAAGTAAACACGCTTATAATACTCGTACGTCTATTGCTCCTCTACAAATATTACTTACAAGACAAAATAAACACTTTTTCTGGGTTTTCAAAGACTTTTAATAAAATGCGTCACGTGCCCGACAACATGTTTATCACCTTTTTATACATGTTAACACGATAAAATTAAACAAAATTATGCAATAACTAGCTCACTTCCTGCTTTGTTTAAATCGTAAGTAATAAAAGGCTACTAGCCCCAGTTTGGTAATACATAAATTTAAACTGTTGAATTGTCACGTGCCCGACATTTTGACAATATGATTTAAAACGGTTAATTTATGCCTCTTCTTGACTTACTAGCAAAAAATAGGCATTGACATTTCAAAAGGGGAGATGGAAGAAGAAAATAATACAAAAAAGTACTAATAATAAGATGAAACAAACCAACATATTTTCAAATTAAGATGATGCTCTTTTGTAAGGACGCTGGACTGTTTGCAAGTTAAATTTTATGAAGCTGAAGGTCGCTGCATCTGAGGTTTTTTTTCTTTTAAAGTAGCAGACCTCGAAAAGTATAAATGATGAAATTTGATGTCTTACGCATTTTTTAAAATAAAAATCTTGTATTTGGGCAAGGACTTTCAATTTTGTAGGGTGAAAGGGGAAAAGTCCAGTATTTTTGAAAATTTCTCGAAAAGCATCAGGTTTTTTAAGAACTGTCTTTGGAAAAACGGAAGCTATTAAAATTCCGCACAAAAAGATCAACCACTTTTTTTCGCCGGAGCAAGTGATTTTGAAAGAACAGGGACAAAATGTTGCCTTACTTTAATGTGTTATTTTCCACACCGTTGCATTTGCGCTCATTAGTTTTAAAATCCATTAGTCTAACAAAAAAATTATAGTCATCTATTCTTTGTAGAATATTATAAGCTACAATTTTTCCAAAGATATTTCTTAAAAAAACCTGATGCTTTTCGAAAAATTTTCAAAAATACTGGACTTTTCCCCTTTCAACCCAACAAAATCGAAAGTCCTTGCCAAAATTTAAGATTTTTATTTAAAAAATGCGTAAGACATCAAAATGAAGCCCTCCACCAAAATTCAGCTTTGTCGGAGTTATATTTGAAAAGATATTTTAATTTTATCGATATATTTGAACAAAAATGTTTTATTTTTATTTTATTTTTAACATGTTTTATTGAATTCAAACGGTTATAACTTTCTATCTGAGCACCGCCTTAGCAAGTTGTATACCTTTTTAAAAACTACAGAAAAACGGGATATTTTTGGAATATAAAACCTGTATTGTGTCATACGAATTTTATTCATGGAGCTCTTAAGAAGATTGAGGTCAAAAATTAAGTTTGGTCAAAGTTCGAGTTTATATTTTAGTTTGTAGGCAAATGGTGATGTAAATGAACATTTTTTTATTGGGTAAAATATGTCAAACTATTAGCCAAAGTTTTAGTGTACAAATTGTAAAAAACAAAAGTCAATTATGGACAGCGTGAGCAAAAAACTGGTTCAAAGTAAAATTTTTTTAAAATTTCGAAAAATAGCCGCACTCGAAAATCGTTAGGTTTCGGTATGAACAAGTTACCAAATTCTGAAAGGTCATGACCTGGTCTATCACCATATTCAGTTTAGACCATCCTTTACGGGGCACCCTGTATATAAAAAAAAATTGTACGATAAGTCCTTCTCGAGATATAAGCTAAATCGCGTTTTTTTAAATTGCGGCTGACGCACAACAATTAAAGCCGTGCCGATTTTGTTCTATACTCAGAGACAACCCATTTACCAATTTCAATCATAAAATTTGAGCGGTATTTTTTTTTGCAAATTAAAAAACCTGCCTTTTTGTTATTTTTTCGTTTTGTTATACCTAATGCTAGGCAAAAATAAATGGTTTAAGAACACAAAAAAAATAAAAAAAAATCGCCTCTAGAGATTGGATAACTAAATCTCTCTGTGTACTTTTTTTACGTAGCATTCGTTGATCCGAAGTTATAAGGGGTTAAAGTTCTGTTGTTCTTTTTTATGTTTCATTATTAAAAACGCTTAATAATTAAAAAAAAAAACTAAGGAACATCGCCTCTAGAAAAAGGTCTGTTCTACACAGCGCAATTTTTTTTTTAACCGTTAGTTTGGTCTATCTGCTCGTTTAAAAAAAAGTAAATTTTAAAATGTTAAAAAATAATTTTAAAAAAATATAACGGGATGCAAATTTGAAAAAGTAACGGACATCGCCCCTGGAAAATTATTTGCACAACATTTTGGTATTTGAAATTTTCCAATATCATTGATACTTTTCGAGGTCTGCTACTTTAAAAGAAAAAAAAAATAAGGCAGCGATCTTCAGCTTCATTAAATTTTTGTTTAATTTGACCTGCTACTATTTAAGTGTTTTTTGAGATGTGACTACTCATAGAAATAAGGTTAGGGATAGTACTTTATATAACAAATATTTTTATTTGTTTCCCAAATAAAATATTTAAACATACTAAGTTACCACTTTTCATGGAATGCCCCCACAGCATTGATGCAAACATTTCGCGGTGCACTCAATTAACATTACCTCTTATGTCGAACCTATCAGACCGATTTGAAAAGGGGTTTCAATATTTCATTTTGTAATTCCCAAGAGTATCTGAGTCCACATTTATAGTAGAATTCGATCATTTTTTATCTGTCAGCTAAGCGCTTCAGAACTACTCTGTTTTTTACAGTTTTTTTTCTGACTTCAACGCTATATAGCAACAAAAATATAACATCAGAAATTTGTATATAAATGTCATCTTGTAGAGAATTTTATAACAAACAAATTTTGTTTCACTGTATTTTTTCCTAAGATGCATGTTTCCAATGTTATATAGGAAAAGAACAAAAAACGGGGAGTGAATAATGCACTTTCTTGCAAATAGCACCCCTTTTTGAGCGGGAGCAACCTCATATTCTCGTTGTTTACATATTTTCTGATCAAATCCTATACAAATCTAAGATGCTAGGTATATGTTACATCCACATATGCTCAAATTTTATCCTTATTTGTCGGGATTATGTATGATCCCTCACATTTTTTGAGACAACAATCGTAAGAGCGATTTTTTTAAATTAATTTGTTTATGCAGCAGGCGCGAACGCAGGGGGGTTTTGGGGGTTCAAACCTTGCCCTCCCCCCCGGAAATGTATCAAATTAACTTTCTCGCATAAGAATTTCAGTCTTAATTGCAGAGTTTCCAGTTTTCCCACGAGATAAAAGTTAAATGAAGAGATGAACTTTAATATGACATAGACTCAATGCCTGTCCATATTGGATTTTTATGCTGGTTTAGGCTGGCTGGTGGATACAGATTTTGAATAAACTTTGTGTCTGAAATGAATAAACTAATTTTAATTAAACTGAAACAGGGTTTTTACATCTTTTTGTTGATTTTTTGGGTTACTTTCACATACCTATCACGTAAAAACGTCTAAGAATAAGTTTTTTGTCGATTTAAAAAAAAAAAACTGCAAACTCTTGTGCTGTCTCAGGGTGGCAAGTAATGTTTTAATTCAGAGAAAATGTTTTTTTTTAAATATCTTTTGTAATTTTAAAAATAGTTTTCATTTTAATTGGAGTTGAAACATAACTGTCCTTCAACCTTCAAATCAAGATTTCGTTCAAACCCCCCCCCCCCCGAAATTTTTTCCTGCGTTCGCGCCTTGTACGCAGGGTGATTCGCGTAAGGTGTGACAAAAACTAGATTAACGTTTAGGTGGGGTCAAGCCAATATTAAAAATCGTATGGGAGGAGGGATCCCAGCCTCGTCCACCTAAAAACTAAAAAGTTTTTTTTCAGGGCTACTGCCTCTTGCGAGGAATTGACAAATCCTCCAAGAGTATCACTTGTCACGAATAAGTGCTTCTCGTCTAGCCGTTCGGATTCGGCATAAAATTGTAGGTCCCTTCCATTTCTGTCGACAGGCGCACACAGGAATGGTTGCGAGTTGTTAGTCACTAGGCCCTGGTTCTTCATGAGCCGTTGTGCCACCCGATTTATTTTTTATTTATTTATGGGAGGAGGAAAGGTTTTTTCCTAAAACAATGACTTAAAACAGAAACAAAATTATAAGAAAACCCACGGTAATACTGGCAATGCCATGTTAGACTTAACGGCAAAGCCAGCGATCCCTGCTTTTATTTTATTTTCAAATAAAGTTGTTTTAAGTGAAAAGTTTTTGAAACATAAATTATTTTCAAACTAAAAATTATAAAACAAAAATGAAAAGAAAAACACAATTTTTTTTTCAAAATTGTACGTAATTAAGTGCTGTCACGAAGTAATAAAGTACCATTTAACTAACTTAACTAACTAAGTGCGGCCTTTGTTCTCAAAATTCAATGCTCTGAAAACCGGATGGTTCCTTACTTTTCAAAATAAGTCTGGCTTTTTTAAAAGGTATAGTATGAAGTTGTAAGACTAGGGTTTTCGGGACACCATATCCCTGGGCAAATCCACCATTTAGCAGAACTCCAATCTATCAAATTCAAAACTATTGGTTTTATTTGAAAACATTCTTAGTTGAAAGTTGTTGCAAATAATATTGTCTTTCATTATAACAACACAATTTTTTCTTCTTCATGGGCAATAGTTTTGAGGTTGTCTTATAATTGTTGTTATTTTTTCACGTATAAAATTAATATGAAAATTCGGTGCTAGCTTTCTGTCTATCTACCCATCATACACGACAGAGCTCCTCTTTTCCGAATGGGTATTTCTTTTAATTTAATTTTTTAAGCTCTTTAACTCCATAAATATTTGATTATCCTAAATATTTTCAAAACGTTTTTACAGAATTTTTCAATGCAAACAAAAAAAAAATCCGTTCACCTCAAAACCTAATTAATGTAGGTAAGGTAGAGGTACTCTCACTGACATTATGTATGACAATCAATCCACTTTATCACTCCTAGACATACCTAATTAAGAATGAAGACAGTCGTTATACACAAATTTGAAATTTATTATTTATTGAGATGCACCTGAATTGTTAAAAAAAAAAAAATAACCGTCCAAACTATATCACCTTCAAAGCAGACTTTAGTGTTTATCCTTCTTAGAACCAAACAGTATAGATTGGTTTAATTTTCTAAGCAAACCTGTTGAAAGATTATACTTCCAAACAAGGATTAAGGCAATATTTCGGAGATCCTGGGGTTTCCCATCGTAAATTTCAACAGTTCCGGAATTTCCCATATGGATCTTTTTTCAAACTGGGAAATTCCCAAATATTTAGAAAATCTGGTGTGAAGTGAATATTTATCAACTTGAGCCTACCTGATGCGTTTTCCTTTGCCACTGCATATGCGTACATGTGTATATTATTGTGTTTGCACAATAAAGTACCTACAGGTGGTTAGAGGTCATTTCGTTTGTGAAATTAAAACAATGTAATTGTTCTTTAGAATTTAATTAATACCCCCGCGGCAGTTCGGTAGTTAACGTCAACGGTGGTGGCGCGTTTCTCGCCCAAACTAAATGTCCCCAATATGGGATAATTTGTACATACATATTAAAATATTTATGTATGTATAGGGACAGATACATTTGAGATATAAGAATGTTTTTAAATTTCATTAAAAAAAGCATGCTGCAAATTACGGAAAATTTGAATTAAATTGTTAAAACCTAGAAAGTTGCCTCACTTTCAAAATGGGTATAATTTTTAAAAGAATTGGCTATAGGTGATATCGTATTAAGTCGTTAAAAGATTAATATCCTACAAAGCAAAGAGAAAAGTACTCGTACATATGTATGTACATACATTATATCTAAAATGAATGGTTTCAACACTTTATTTTAAATGGAGCTCAAAAATTGTGTTTAAATTGTATTGATTTTGTTACAACTTAGGCATTTCGTGTGGCTAGGGCGTGTAACTACATACGTTTCATGAAGGCAAGAAAATAATTGTTTTTTAGGGTGATTTGACTCTCATTTTAATGAGGGATATATAGTACCAAGAATATAGAATCGAATACAATTATTTAAAAACAACAGAAAAGGAAGTTTTAATTAATTAATTAAATTAATAATTTAAAAAAAATTTATGAATATTTCATGTTTATTTATCTTCATATTTATTTACAACTAATTTTTAGTTGAACACTTATGTATATTGCAGCTATTGTCAAAGTTTTCACCTATTGAGCTGAAGAAAACTGTTAATTCCAATCGTTCGTACAATTATCAAATAAAATACAAGGATCTTGTAGTAACAACTAAAATGTAGCTAAACAGTGGTAGTGCATACTAATAGTTTGATAATGTTTTTATGCCGTTAACGATAAAATATTAAAAATGTTCAAATGCAAGAATAGATGGCACGTACTTGATCTTTTCTTCAAGACATAAGCCTCTTGAAGAAAAGATCAAAACTCCAAAAGTTGTTTACAACTACATATTATTATGCAGGATGATTCACCTTATGCGTGACAAAAAAAATAGAGTGTGTAGGATGGGTCAAAACAAGAAAAAACCGTATAAGTGGGGTGGTGGTTCTATTTCCCCCCGTTTAGGCGGAAGGGGTATTTTCTAAAAAAAATTGACTTAAAACAAAAAACAAAATTATCAAAAAAAAAAAATCCTTACAATGCCATTTCATACCTTTTTGTTAAGCTAGAAAAACCTTCTTTTATTGTCTTTTTAAATAAAGTTAATTTTTTCAACAGTTTTTGAAAAATTAATTTTCAAACTCAAAATTTTGAAAAAAAAATTCAAACTAATTTTTTTTTCAAAATTTTACATTATTAAGTATTTTTTTTGTTGTAAAAATTCAATGCTCTTCTCAATTTTTAGAGTCAAACACTTAAAACTAGATTGTTCTAGGACTTTTATTTTTCAAGATATTACAAAATAATGAAACCAACATCTTAGTAAAAACAAGAAAAAACGAGGTTGATGATAGTCAACTGGTTTGCCGAAATGATCATTTAGCCGGATTCTTCTTATAGTTCTATGAGAAAGTTGGTTCATTTATTTTGTAATATTTTGAAAAGTAAAAGTCTTAGAACCATCCGGTTTTCAGTCTTTGACTAAAAATTATTAAGAGCATTGCTTCTTAAAAGTAGACCGTAGCATAATGGTTAGTGCGTTGGACTGTCACGCTGGAGGTCTGAGTTCACTTTCCAGCCTCGTCCACCTAAAAATAAAAAAAATCCTCCAAGAGTATCACTTGTCATGAATAAGTGCTTCTCGTCTAGCCGTTCGGATTCGAGATAAAATTGTAGGTCCCTTCCATTCCTGTCAACACGCACACAGGAATGGTTGCGAGTTGTTAGTCACTAGGCCCTGGTTCTTCATGAGCCGAAAAAAAAATATTTTGAACATTTTTTTTTTTTCAAAATTTGGAGTTTGAAAATTAATTTTTCAAAAACTGTTGACAAAAATAACTTTATTTATATAGACAATAAATGAAGGTATTTCTGGCCTTGCAAAAAGGTATAACATGGCATTGTAGTGTTACCGTTGTTTTTCAATATTTTTTTTAAGGTGTGACAAAAAGCTTGAGCATGTAGGTCCATTCAAGAAAAGAAAAAAATCGTGAGAAAGGGGGGACCGACCCCCCCTCATTCAGGGTGGAGGGGCACCTTTCTAAGAAATTGACTTAAAACAGAAAAAAAAATATTTAAAAACAACGGCAACACTTACAACGTCCTGTTATACCTTTTTGCAAACCTAGAAATCCCTTCTTTTATTTTCCTTTCAAATAAAGTTCATTTAGTGAACAGTTTTTGAAAAAATAATTTCCAAACTCAAAACTCTGAAAAAATAAATTAAAGAAAAAATTCAAACGATAGTTTCTCAAAATTGTATGTTATTAAGTATTATTTTTGTTTTCAAAATTCAATGCTCTTAATAATTTTCAGTCAAACACTTAAAACCGGATGTTTCTAGAGCTTTTATTTTTCAAGATATTAAGAAATTAACGAACTTTCTCATAAAAACTAAAATGAATCCGACTAAATTATATCATTTCAGCAGATTTAGCATTTATCATATCACCAACTTCTTGCCTTTACTAAGAAGTTGGTTTCTTAATTCTCAAATATCTTGAAAATAATACCTTTTTTGAAAGCCAGAACTCCGTTCTTTTATTTTGTTTTTAAATAAAGTTTTTGATGGCCCTTGTTTTTGTAAAAATAACTTTCAAACTCAAAATAAAAAAAAAAAAAAAATTGAAAATTTAGCTTTTGATTTTTTGTTTTTAATTGGGAAATAAGGTGCTGAATTGGCTTTTATTATTCACTACCCCAAATATAACTCGTTATTGAAAACTAAAAACTAAATAGTTCTATGTCTCCTAGTTTTTGAAAGTTGCGACGACAATTTATTTGTTGTTTTTTTTTTTTTTTGTATAATTTTTATTATTATTATAGTGTGTAGTATGTGACGGTAGTGTTTATTTGAGCTTGAGGTTAAAGAATGAATACATTCTTTAAACCTGCGAAGCAAGCCACCCAAGGTACTGTGTAAGTGGTAGAGCTGAACCTTAGGTATAATATAATCAAAGTTATTCATATGTACAACGAATGTAGCATAGAAGAAGCCTTCAACAAATCAATTATATTTCCAATATTTAAGAAAGGTGACATAAACCAGCCAAACAATTACCGGGGTATTTCATTCATGAATTGTATCGCGAAAACAATGATGGGAATCCTTAACGAGAGGCTGTTTGCATGGGTAGATAGAAACAACATCTTAACAAGATTCCAAGCGGGATTTAGGAGAAATTATTCTACTGTGGACAACGTTTACAATTTGGCATCAATAGTGCATATAAAGCTAGGGGAGAAAAAAAAGGTTTATGCTTTTTTTGTAGATCTGAAGGCTGCTTTCGGAAAGATCTCAAGAAGTTTATTAATCTATAAACTACGTAATGGGAATTTTAACAAAGTTTGTTCGTCTGCTTGAAGCCATTTACGCTAACACTATCTCAGCGGTGTGGACCGGAAAAGAGATGTCGGAGTATTTTGAAACGCTTTTTGGCGTTAAACAAGGTTGCCTTCTATTTCCGCTCCTTTACTATACTACTATACAAAAATGATTTGCATGATTTTCTTAGAGGAGGTCTCCAAATAGAAAACTTTAACATAAGGTTGCTACTTTATGCAGATGATATGGTGATTCTGGCAGATGACATCATATACAACAAATGATATGAGGTGTACTGTGAAAGATGGAGTTCGGAAGTGAATATGTCGAAATCAGAGATGATGATATTTCGAAATGGAGGCATGATATCGAACCAGGAAATATGGAAATTTAAAGGAGAACAAATGCAAATTATAAATACCTGGGAGTTCTTTTAACGCCAAAGATGA
Source organism: Melangyna quadrimaculata (assembly GCA_949320155.1). Taxonomy (NCBI): domain Eukaryota; kingdom Metazoa; phylum Arthropoda; class Insecta; order Diptera; family Syrphidae; genus Melangyna; species Melangyna quadrimaculata. Next base: position 75,426,625 of record OX439484.1, on the reverse strand, counting down.
TTTTTAGTAAACATGTTGAACTTCGAAACAATGCAGCGAAAAATAGCATAAATGCAACATGGCAATGTTTTTTTAGCAAGGAAACATATAAAGCTGCAATCAAAGTGGAAACTCTTCCAGGCAGTCTGCAGAGCTATACAAAAATATGGTGCGCAAGTCTGAGGCTTCGGATATTTCGATGAAGTAGATAAACTTCAGTGGTATTTCTTAAAAAGAATCTTAAAGCTACCATCAAGTACGCCAAACTACGCCTTGACGCGAGAAACTGGAGCTGAAGATGGCCATTTCTACACCCTAGACCTTCACTTGAGGTATGTCGAAAAAACAATGTTCGATTATAGCGACACATCAACTCTCTAAAATTCTTCTACGAAAAAATCAATTTTGGATAAAAGAGCTCAATGAAATCGGTTCCAGACACGGTCTACTTTGGGATGAAGCATCTTGTACAAAAGAAGAATGGTCGCTTAAAAGTCTTAACATCTTTAACCACCTGAAACTTGAAGTTCATGAGGGTAATACAAACAAGGCAACTGAAAACAGTACTCACATCTTCAGACTCTTAGACTATACAAAAGGTCAAAACTATTTCATTGATGATTTTGATGTGGGTAAAATAGTATGGATTTTCAAGGCAAGATGTGACCTTATTTACTTAAATGCAAGCAGATTCAACCGTAATGATTCATCCGCATGCAGTCTCTGTAATATGAGGGATGACGAGGATATCCAACACTTCTTGGGCAGATGTCCTGTTTTAAGAGAATTCAGAGCCACATATCTTAGAAAAACATTTTTAACGGAAAATGAAATAGTAGCTACACTGAACGGTGAAGGAGATTGGAATAGATTAGTCAGCTACATAAAAGTTGCCATTTCTTACAGAAAACAACTCCTCAATGAATTTAATTAGTATGTTCATAATGTAAAGTATTGGTCAATAGTTTTGAATTAAGTATTAAATTTTAAATTCATTTTTTTTTCATTTTAATGTTAAAAAACTCATGTAAATAACATAAAATTGTTTTACAAACATAATGCAAACAAAATTATATTATATCAATTTAAATTACCCGACAGACGACTCTTAAAGTCATTGTCGTAAGTTTGGAATTTTTGACGTAAAAGTACAAAAGGCTAAAAGAAAATGTATCTATTTGTGAAACGAAGTTGAAAATAAATAAACAATACAATACAATAATCAAAGTCCCCAGCCCGGTGCCGCAAGCTTTAGGCAGGAGAGGGGTTAAGAGTCGCCTTTTGTAGTTTTTCTTCAATATTTGGAAAGCTAAGCGTAATAGAGGCAAAGTCAATGTGACAAAGTGAAAGAAAATTCAATTCCCTGCAAATAACATATATTCTCATAGTTTTGCTGGAAGAAATAGAGATGCGAGAGTTATAGAAATACATATCGACAAAATAAAAAAACATTTTATTTCCTTAGAAATTTAATGTTTGTGAATTAGTTAACTTTTATAATACTATGAACATAGCTTTTGTTTGTAGGGAATTTAATTTTCTTTCACTTTCTCACATTGACTTTGCCTCTATTACGCTTAGTTTTTCAAATATTGAAGAAAAACTAAAAAAGGTGACCTTTTTTACTAGCGAAAATATGAACATAACTTTTTTTATAGATAATTTATTTGTCTCTAATTTTGTAGTATAGACTTTTCCGCTAACATGCTAGGTTGTGAAAATATTCACGAAAATCAACCCCCTCCTGTCTTTAGCTCGCGGCCCCGGGTGGGGGACTTTGGGTATATTATACCTGGGGGTATCCCCTACCATATAAAAAAATATTCCAGAGAGCACTATTTTTTGCAAGCAAAATTCCTTCGTTGACTGGTCTAAGTATTCAATAATAATTATTTTATCAATTCCAAGTCAAAAACTAAAAACCAAATGCTTAAAAATATTTTATTTTTTGAAGAAAACTGAAAATTACAAAATCTTCTCTACTATTTTCTTGGTACAAATAGAATCTTTGAAAATTTATCAAAGGAATAAATTTAAATTAAAGAAGTTTTTTTGTTAATTTTCAATTTTATCGAAAACAACAAGACATTTACGCATTTGGTTTGTAGTGTTTGACTTGGAATTGATGAGACATTGAATACTGAAATTAAAAATAATACTAAATTACATACAATTTTAAACAAAATATAATTTTTATTTATTTTGTCTTCAAAATTTTGAGTTTGGAAATTAGTTTTTCAAAAACTATCGATTAGGTATGTATGTACACTACGCGTCATAAGGTTAGAAGCAGTCAAAAGTCAAAAGTTAATCTCAATTTTCAATAAAAAGTATTTAAGCGCCCTTTAGTTCAATGCCATCGACTAAAATGTTGCGTCTTAGAAAGGTAACAATCACAGCTCTAACTGATGAGGTGCACTGTAATTGATATCAGGACCGATATCGGCCACACCCTCAACGCGCCGCGCCGCACCCACGCCGCACCCGCGCCGCGTCGCAGCGGCCCTCCCCACGCGTTTCAATGTCAGAGGCTGTTGTTTTCTGTTGTGATAGAAATGTCTACAATATTGACCAATTTAAAAAAAACAAACAATTTCTTAAGTTTTCAATTACGTTTTTATTTGTAACAATTTATTTAACAAAATACAAAAGAACAAAATATTTTTACTAAATGTAAACTTGCAACGTGTCTGCTACGATTTTCCGGCAGCATGGACATTTGTAGTTTTCGTGTGAATCTACAACTGCTTGTGCTTGTAACTTTAAGTTGCACTACGAGTATATTTTCATGTGTCTGCATGGCAACATCAACATCACAATGTTTGGTGGAAGGACCTGACATAAAACACATTTACATAATATTACATCTGCTTCTTTTGTGTCTTCAGGATGTTTCTCCGCTTCTTCATTATCCGAGCGGCTGCTGTTATCGGTTGTGCTGAAACTATCTTGTTTGTAGTAAATTGAAATATATTCTGGCCTTTTTGCCAAATTGGTATTAGGAAATCAGGCCAGAATATATTACTGATTTTCTAATTTCCATTTTGCTTTCTAAGCTGTTTTTCCATTTCTGTCTGGCACAATTTCCAACGTTTCTGGCTTATTTTCCACAAAAAAAAATCTGATTCTTTTTCCAATTTGAAGTAGAAAACAAATTCTGGCGTTTTTTCCAAAAAAAAATTCTGGTGTTATTTCTTCTGGCGTAATTTCCGAGAGCCTAAAATTTGTTATAAGGACGATAATGATCCAAAAAGTCCTCAATGGATTGCTAAGAAGGTATTTCCATATTCAAGAAGTCATTTTTTAGATTAGACCGTCCAAAGCTTGGGCCTAAATTCTATCGAGAACTTGTGGGGGGCATCAAGGGATGGTTAAAGTAAAAAAAAAAAAACATTTTGATCAAAATGTTCTAAATATTGAGGAAATCTGATAGAGTACACCACTATCAAGAATCCATGCCTTACGTGAAAATATGCAAGGAATTTTGTCTGAAATTATAAAAAATTAAGGTTTTACTACAATATATTCACATTAACCAGGCGCGAACGCAGGAAAAAATTTCGGGGGGGGGGGGGGTTGAACAAATGTCGGGGGGGGGTTTAAACTGAAAACTCAAAATTAAGAGTGAAATTGTATGGCGAGGAAGTTAAATTCACACATTTGCGTTCGCTCCTGACATTAATATATTGAAATTTCAAAGATTTTTAATGTTATGACAACCTTTTGTTTCTGTTCTTAATTATATTGCCAGACGAATTAAGAGTTAAATTAATGTTTATTTTTTTTCCTACCAATATTATCACGCTTATATTTTTTAAACATTACTCAAAGTGTACCGTAGTTCATGGGCTATTATTTAAACCACTACTCAACCTCAACAGATTTCCCAAACAAAAGTTATGCATTTTAAGATTTTATAAAAATATCATTCTTAGTATCATACTTAACTAATTTCCTTCATAAAATGCAGCTGAACACGTCCAAAAAAATGACAGCTCGTGCAAAAAATTCACAAACACCCCTGATTTTGACAATTTTAAACGTCAAAGTGTCATATGGATTTAGTACGATACTAAAAAGATAAAACAGCCATTTGGTGATGTTAACTTTAGTAAAATGTTAGGTGATAGTATGATGCTAAACTCGTTTAAAATTAGCAAAATACACTTTTTAATCTAGTATTATACCAAAAATGATTTAACATCGTACTAAATCGACTAAAATTTTGCGCCAGTGTTTTTAGGAAAAATGCTAAAAAACCTGAATATTTCTTTCCATGCAGTTTTATTCGCAATATATCCCTTTAATAAAAAAAAGTTTGTTTCTATTCAAGTGGAGCGGAGTGTATTTAGCATTTTAATTATTTCAAAGTATTCATTGCAACTGACTTTTGACTAAAAAGGGTTAAGTTAGGTTCTAACTGATTGTAGACATCCTACGAAGACTGCTTATTGCACTGCGCTGCGTGGACAATTTTAACTGGCTGAGTTAAGCCGATTCACAAAAGCTCAGTTATAATTATTCTTCGAACGTACTTACCTGCTACTTGTTACTTGTTACAAACACTCTTATTTTTGAACGATGGTTCAAACGCAGTTCGAAAAATAAATCCTCATTTAATGTCGTTTTCGATTGGATTTCGGAACAGTACTACTCCTTTTTGATTCCAATCGAATTATTTTCTAGTGTTCCGAGACTAATTTGTGAAATAGTTATATGTGTATGCGTAAATTGTCTGATTTTTATGTATATTTGGCACGTTCAGTCGAGTAAAATTAATTTGACAACAATTCCGATGAAAGGATTTATATGTATATGTGTGTTCTGGGTCTAAATAAATAAATCGGGTGGCACAACGGCTCATGAAGAACCAGGGCCTAGTGACTAACAACTCGCAACCATTCCTGTGTGCGCCTTTCGACAGGAATGGAAGGGACCTACAATTTTATGCCGAATCCGAACGGCTAGACGAGAAGCACTTATTCGTGACAAGTGATACTCTTGGAGGATTTGTCAATTCCTCGCAAGAGGCAGTAGCCCTGAAAAAAAACTTTTTTTTAGTTTTTAGGTGGACGAGGCTGGGAAGCGATCCCAGACCTCCAGCGTGACAGTCGAACGCACTAACCATTACGCTACGGGCTACTACTGTGTTCTGGGTCTACTCCTTTATAAAATCCGGCACAGACAATAACTCCGAAAACATTACTCGGAACAGCCAATCGAACTATTTTGGAGTAGGTGGAGTCAAAAAGGAGTAACTCCCAACCTCCAACCGAAAACGACATAAGTCATCAAAATCAATTGTCAACCCCAAATCCATCAACTATTCAAAAGACAGAAAGAAAATCCCCATCCAAGTAAGAGAAGATCCAAAATTAATTTGGCAACAAAAAAAAACTCAAAATCAATTTAATTTGCATTTCATTTAATAATGTATATTATTCAGATTTTTAATTTTTTTTTTACAAAAATACTGTTCTATATTTTGTATTCTGTTAATATATAATAATATATATTTATATGTATATATAAAATAGTTTCCCTATATGTATTTATAAAAATTGTTTATATTTATTTATAATTGACTTTTGTTTTTTAATAAATTTGATTTTTTTTTTTAAGTATTTCTTTTGATTGATTTTTTTAGTATCACAAATTCTAAATTTTATTTTTTTCCATATTACAATTCAGATTTTTCTTATTAAAATTTTAAAGTTAACAAATAACAATGTTTTTTTTTTTTATTTATTTCAATATATAAAGCTATACTATATGTTTTTTTTTTTTTTTTTTTTTTAAGTTCCTTTCTATGAAAGTACCAATTAATAAAAAATATGTCGCACTTGAGTTTGATTATTATAAAATTAAAAGGAAACTATAACTTATATTTTCTTAAAAATAAAACAAAAAAAAAAAATTAAATAATATTTCATAACTATATACTTAAGAACTAGAATAAGAAATAATTTATGGCAATTTATGTTTTTTTTTATGTTCAATTCTGAATAAAGCCTCAATGATATACAATTTGATATTCAAATATATGTATGTATATATTTTTCTTTAATTTTAAATAATTTTTTTGTTTTTTGAAATAATTATTGTGATATGCGGTTTGGTAGTTATTTGATTTATCTCAACTTAAACGTAATTATACAAATTATTATTTTTAAAACAGTAAAAAATATTGCCTTATGTACAAAATAAAACGAAAACAATATTGTAGGTCGATTTCAAATCGAACAGAGCTATATGTATGTATTTATGTGTTTGTTAAACATAAAGAGCAATACTCTGCCTGATGCCAGGTTCTTGGTCCAGCCATCTTTGAACATGGCTAATGTGGGTGATAGCGGAAGTGGAAGGTGGGAGTAGGGGTATGCATTCGTCAGCAATGAAGGGACGCTTGGGTGTGGGCGATATCAGGTGATTGTTCGGGAGGTCACCGTTGATGTTATGGACCTTGAGGTCGAAACGGTAGCTTGTGGTGGCGGAGTGATGCAGTGGGTTGATGCTGTTGTTGTTGTTGTTGCAGTTGAAACTAATGTCTCCGCTGTTCGATGATACTGAATCGGAGTAGATGGAGGATGATGATTCGTAACCGGATACGGGTGATCCTTTGGGACATCTGAAGCCAGCTGAAAGGGGTGCATTGGTAGATTGAAATGTGGGACTCCCAGCTGGAAATGGATATGATGCATCGACTGAAGGCGATTGAAAATTACTACCATGCGTTCCCGATTGAAGACTATCGACGCTTATTGGTGGTGACAAACAAGCAGTGTGATGACTCCAAATTATGGGATCCTTTTGCTTGCTCATTTTGTTTGATGATTCTTCGCTTGACTTATTGCCTTCTTCGTCCAGGAGATAGGGTTTAAAAAGTTTAAACGGTTTAGCTGGTTGTTCAGAAGACTGTTTTTCTAGCTCGTTCTCATTGGCCTTTGTGTGTTTTTCAGCTGTAATTTCGTCAGAAATGGGCATTAGAACTTTACGCTTTCTCAAAGTCAAATCAACAACCGAAGACGATTCAGAAATATCCGAGTCAACAACATTTAACTGGGTATCATCGTCTTCGCTCTTTGGTGATGATGGTTTTTCGTATTTGATGAGAGTTTCTGTGTATTCTGTGGTGAAATGATGGTGCTGGTCCACATTATTATTCTCATTTAGTGAGGCAAGCGAATAACCAAGTCGTTTCGTCCCCAATGATAAATCGATTGGCGCTATCATCGGCGCCGCAGCCGGATACATGTGCATGGGCAATGGAAGGTAATGGAATCCTTCATAAGCACGCTGCATCAGCGTTCTGCTTTGTATAGCAGCAGCGTACTCATTTTCATTCATATAACGATTTTCTGTCGACGTTGCCCGATAGTCACGTAACTCGTCGATTCGATTTTCCTCGATATGAGCTAGAGACAGAGCAACACGGCCAGCAGCAGAAGCAGGGTTGGTTGCCAGAGTGTCTGTGCATGAGAGAGCAACAGCTGTCAATGGTGTTGAAGCCGGGGGTGAAGAGGTGGATGTAGTGGTTGTCGAGAACGACGACGACGATGAAGACGATGATGAAGAAGTAGGTAAAGCAGGCAGACTTGCTGACGGCATGAACGAACGTCGCTCACTTGATTGCTGCGGTGGCGGAGGTAGTGATACTTGACTGTATGGGTGATGCAGATTATGATGATGGTGGTGCTGGTGTTGGTGTTGCTGTTGTTCCATGTGGAGGTGCTGGTAATGATGGATTTTCAAATTAGCCACATGCAAGTGTGTATGCGGATGTGGTGTAATTATTGGTACTGATACTGGCACACTTGACAACGAAGCAGGTGGTGTGTGAATAGGAATACCCATACTATCGTGATGATAGGCATGTAATTGTGTTCCTGCCGAGTGCCCCCCTTTTAATGGAGACACCGCCACCGCTGTACTTAACGACGACGACGATGACTTCGTTAGAATCTGAGAATGGAGAACGGGTGATGTAGGTGCGCGTAGGCTTTTCACTGTGCTGGTGGACAAGAACGCCGTAGACGAGGGCGACGACGATGATAATGGTGCCACTGCACCTACTACATCTCCTACATTATTAGCTGCTGCTGCTGCTGCCGCCAACACCCCTTTAGTTGTTGGAATCTGTATGGAAGTCAGAGCGACGCTATGTCTGGTTGTGTCCAAGGACAGCCGATTATTAATGGCTTTATATTGTTGTTGATTATGGTGGGCATGATGATGATGATGTTGATTATTATTTGAGTGTATTGACGACGAAGACGCCGCCACCGCTGCTGCCGCTGCCGCAGCCGATGATGGCAATGGCAACGTTGAATTTGTTACAATTGGCATTTGATGATGGGTTATATTATGAAATTGATGTTTCACATTATTCGCACAAATATTCGCCACCGATGAACGCAAATTCGATTCACATTGCAGCCATTTCTGTATTTGCCTTCGATGAATATTGTATTTTCGGGCTGTGGCCCTTTGATTGCCCTTGCAATCGGCATCGTTGCGATACGATTCCAGAACTTGCAACTTAAATTGCGGCGTGAAAATTCTACGTGAACCCATTTTCGCACTTACTGAATTATTATTGTTATTATTATTAACTGTTGGCACTTGAGAATTATGATTATTGCTAATGTTAACTGATTTCATAACCATTGACGACGACAATGATGATCGATTGGTATTGGTGTTGTTGAAATCGGGGCTATTTATACAATCCGCTTCACGTTTGATCTTCGCAAATGGCGCTAACGTTATCGATGGCAAATCACTAACTGCCGATGCTGTTGCCGCCACCGTTATTGTTGTTGTTGTTGGTATTGTTGACTTGTTGCTACTACTGCAGGTGTAGTAAATATTATTGTTATTATTATTCACGATATTGTTATTACTAGTAATAGTAGTGTTAACTAATTTGCTTTCATTATCACTTTTCATTGTCATAGAACTGGATTCGTTTGTCATACTTTCAAAAATTTAAATTTAAATTTTTATGATCAGTTACAAAATTTTATTAGATAGATATACTATGTTGTATATGTATGATGTTTGATTTGAACATTTGAGAAGAGGTTATTACTATTATTAAATATATATATATTTTTGTTTTAATATTTATAAATATTTTGTTATTTTTAGGCACTTAAGTTTTCACAAAAATAAAAACACAACACACAAAATATATTTGATTTGATTTTTTTTTCTGTTTAATCCATGCGAATTACCGTCGGTCAGTTGTGTGTGAAGTCTATTTTAACAGAGTGTGTGGCACAGACTTAGCTTTCATTCAAACAAAAAATTAACGTGTATAGTTAGTTAACACGAACTGTAGAAAAAGTATCTTTTTTTGTTTTTTTTTTCAGTTTTTAATGAATATTCATACGATTTATTAAGCAAACAACAAAAAAAAAAAACACTCAGCACTTTGTTTGTTTTGTAATTATGTTGGTAATATTATTTTTAAAACGAATTGAAATCAATAAATCGAAATCAAAAATATCATAAAAAAATATTGAAGAAACAACAAAAAAAAAAAAACTATAACACTGGTTGGTTTTGGTTCTAATGGCCGATAAAATTTTAAGGGGGAGAGTTGCTGTTCTTGCCGTTGTGACACCTTTCCAACTAACTTAGAATTAATAACAACGAATAATAATATAATGGGTTTTTGAAGAAAATTGGTGCTGTCGATTTCTGCTAAGAAAAACACGATTTGCCTCTCCCTTTCATCGCTGTCTACTAAATACTGAATACTTGAGCGGATTGTATCTGAACGAACACCGAACGAAACCTCAGAGACTGACTGTCGTCGTCTGCCAATGTTTAAATGTAATTGTGTTGGTGCGTATATATATATACGGATGTATGAATGTATACATGATATATTTTTACTATAAACACACCCGCAGTCCGCAGCACACACCCTTTCATCACTATTCTATTTGCTATGTTAGCTAGCAAGATGGGAGAGGGATGGAGAGGTGCTGAGGGTGAAAAAAAATCGCCGCTATAGATATACAGAAAGATACAGATACAGCGGGGACAACAGAATTTTTGTTCAGACTTTGTGGTGATACTTTTGCCTCCTTATTGTCGATTGCCTGTTTGCCGCACAGTGGCGTGATTGTATCGATAATCCGATCCAAAGTAATTTTTAATTGAAATTAAATTAAAAACGTTACGCATGGTCGATTTTCATTCAATTGAAGCAAAATATGAAAATAAGCTATCGGATTAACAGAAAAGAGACACGTTGTTTCGCGCCAACAAGTGGGTTGGTACATAGATAAAGGTATTGATCTGATATCTAACTTTAATATATATTGATACTGATATAGGTACTTTAAAGTGACGCTTTTTTAAGTTGTGTCATTATTTTTCTTAATTTGCGATACATAGAATTTTGAAGACCTGTCTAGGTAAAAGCATTTTCATTTGCTCATCCGAAAGAACTCTCCGGTTACAGATCGAAATGAACAAGTGGCAACACTTTTTATTCTGAAGTTTGTTTTTCGTTGAATGTTTTTATGAAACAATAAGAAGATGAAGAAATTTAAATATTAAAATATTGAAATTACTTCTGTTTTAAGTGGAGTGAATGAATAAAATAATAAAATTCACAGTATCTTTTTGCTGTGATTTTTATAAGAGTCGGTAAACATCGACCAAAATTTATGAAACGTCAAATGCAGGTGTCAAATTGTGCCTGATTCGTTTTTTGCATTCGTTCTGTCTTTTGTCTTTTTGACAGGCAAGTAAGGTCATGATGACACGGTTTGCGAAAATACTTATACGTACTTCCTTTCGCAGTGCATGGAATATGTGGTTGTTTTGTGAGAAAATAATCAGTAAAACGAAAATGTTTTTTGATCACTTCTTTCTCAAATATACCTACTCATATGTATGTATACTTCGTAATTTCAATAGAGCTCTTTACAAAATGGCAATATATAGCTGTCTCATTCATTTTCATTTTGTGGGAAATGTCAAAACAAAGAAGACAAACAAAAAGAATTGTGTAAAATTATTTCAATAAAATCAAAAAAACTTTTAAATCTTGTAAAATATTTTGGTCTTTAGATATTTCATTATTTTATATTTGTGCACTACATCATTTTTCTTTTATCAACACAGAACTTCATTAAAATTTAATGTCAAGCATTTTTTTTATTTTTCAATTTCCTTTTATTTGGCATTCCCCACAAAGTGCTAGCTGTCACTTTTGAGTTTGACAGATTCGCAAAGAGTTCTATCACCAAAAACAATTTTCAATCGTGCTTTCGTTATTTCCTTCAATCCACATTTCTATACTTCACTCACCCAAACTGTCAAAAAGACGAAAGACAAAACAACCAAAAAAAAAAAAACGAATCGTGTAATCGGGGTCATAGTCAGTTCTACTACAGTCTCAGTGAGCTGACACACAAGTCCTCAACAAAATTTCAAAGACAAAAAATTTTTTGAACTCGCTTGTTTAATCTTTTTTTTCGCTGTTGACTTTGAAGTTCTGTTCAGGTTTCTCATACCTTAGTCTAAGTCAAGTTGACAAATCAACATTTCTGAGGTTAATTATTTCTAAATATAGCCAGTACTTATTTAGAACATTTTGATTGTATTTGTAAAATTATTTAAATATTATTATAACTTGTGTGCATGTTTCTGGTTTTGATTCTTATTTCAAATCTACAATTCGGCTTATCCCACAAACGTCAGTGGCAAACGGAGCTACAAAAAAAAACACAACAGACAAAAAAAGCTCTAAATCAATGGTAACAAACAGCGATACCACAATGTTACAAATGTAACTAAAGTGTTACACTATTTTTAAATTTTATTTCGTTGTTAGGTAGGCTTATAAATCATAGACTTTTATATCGGTAGAAATGAACTGTCAAAATTTGTATGGGAAAAATAATCTGCAAAACATAGAATTTTAACTCACAAATTTGAAGCGAGAACCGTAGAAATTAAAACGAGCCGAAATCTTGTAACCCATATCTTAAAGCTCCAACTTGATCGCTCAATTTTGCATAATAAACACTGGAAGAAATGTATTCGTCAGTTAAAAACTAAAGTTAAAAAAGTATGATGGTAACGCTGTAACTGTCAAAATTAGAAAGAGAAAAGACAGAGATAAATCCGCGAAAAGCCGAATTGATTTTCTCTACTCGCTTTGAGCATCATTCGGAATTCTTTTGGACACTTCCAAACGAGCAAAGGAAAACGCTATATCTAAAACAAAAAATTGAGTGTATTCAGCTACAAAATTTGATAATGGATGGGTGTTCAAGTTCAAGTAAGTTAATTTTCTCAACAATTTTTCAAAGTTGAACGTACTGAGAAATTGAATAATCAGTTGACCAAGTTAAGTTTGGTAGATGTTCAATGATTTTCTTACAATTTTCCGCCCGAAAAATCGTTTATTTTTCTTGACAAAAAAAAAATGCCCAAGCGATTTTAATTTCATAAACAAAACAAAATAGGACTTAAAAAAATGATTTTGGACTAGTGTCCAAAGCAAAAATTCCACTGTGACCGTGTCCAAAACCAGCAGCAAAAGTAACTTGTTCTGTTGGTGGCGCATTCTTACGTTGCATTTGAATGTATAGTGTGTATTATATTTTTTCTTGTTTTGATGAGAGATCAACACATACATTGAAAATATATATCAGATACTCGCATATAAACTCAATACACTTGTGCACACGATAGAGAGGATTTTTTTGTTTCTGTAAGACATTTTTGTATTTGTATTCTTCATAAACTTCTCGGACTTGTTCGAGTGTATTGTGTATATCGGAATGTCAACGGGGTGGAAAGAAGTGTAGGGTGGTTGGTTGGTTAGGTTAGTTGTTGTTCTCGCTTCTCGGGTTTTTTTTTGTCTATCTAGTGCACCATGCAGTGCCACTGCATTTCTGTGTTTTCGATAAATGAAAAGCAACAACAACAAGATAACTCACACATTACGAACCACACTCATCTACCAATACGAAAATATAGTGTTGTTGACTGGCTGGTATTCCTTTGAAAAGCAACAAGAAATAAAGCGAACAATTCGATTGTATGAACTGGCTTTATTTTCGTATATACCTATGTACATTATTATGTGAGGGTTAATATTAAGGCATTTTTTTTAAATTTAGAATCAGGGAAAAAAAAACTTTTCAAGGGCCTGTTATACAAGGTGGCGCAAAATTGATCATCCAAATTTGCTTTTGATTGAATTAATTTTTTAGTAAATAAAAAAAATGTTCAGAGCGCCCTCTATGAGCTCAGAATAAATTGATAGAGCAGACGGGGTTGAATAGCTGAACACAAATTTGACAAGTGGAAACAAATCAAAAAAGTAAAAACGACGAGAATAGTCGACCTGCAAAAGAAGGTAAAATAATGTAATAAATTTACCAATAACACAAATATTATTGTTTACATTTATTACATGCTTTAAATGGACTTATTAGTTTATCCATTTTATTTTTACTTGTTTTCTGTTTTTTTTTTGTTTTCGTTAAAAAATATACCAACTGTGAATGACAAATGCAAAAGTGACAGCTGGTGAAGCGTGTTTCTTTAAATAAATCTGAACTCTCAGGGCAGAGCACGGTCAGTTGAGAGATCGCTCAGAGTGTGTTCAGAGTGTTCAGACTCTGTTCAGAGTTCTACTCTGAACTAAAAAAGAAAAACGCCCATAATATTATAGCGTTTCATTGGGTACGTTCAGGAGACATAAGGGACTTCATATTCAGTCAACTACATCCATAGAACGTAAATTTGCCTCAAAATAACTAACATTTTTTTCGGCATGTCATTATATCAAACTTTTAACTTTTCTTCGATACTTAACCTCAAGTTCGTTTAAAAAAGAAGAGAATCCTCAACATGCTTACAAAATTCCGTCGTAATGTAGGTACGGAAAATTTAATTTTAAACTTAATTAACACAACAGAACAAACAATTTATAAAGCTGACACGTTTGAAAGGACACATTTGATTTGAAATTCAGGCAGATAACTTTCTAAGTCACTTTCCAGTCACTTTCCAATATAATTATAAGTTCCCTTCATTTGAAGTCAATTTTTCGACAGCTGGCCAGTCACAGTCTAGAAATTTTCCTTACTGCAAGTCCCCTAAGTCATATGAACGTACCCATTGCTTGTCTGTTTGTATACTGTAGCTGTCTAGTTCACAATTCAAACATTTTAAACTCACAGATTTCGGTGGATCAACTGAGATTCAATCAGAATTTAATAATATGGGATTGTCAATCAGCTAATTATGACATAATGTATTTGAATATTAAACCATGGTTCAACCTACCTTAAACCGCCAAAGAGTGGCAACTTAATTTGATCCGCTTCTAAAATGCTGAATCACCATTGTACAACTGCCCCCAACCCAGCGATTTTAGCGGATTGACTGCAGTTCAACTATGGCTTAGGGTTCAATTAGGTTTGTCATAAATAGCTAATCTTATACTTATGACCTAGTTGAACCTTAGTTAATCTAACGAAATGGGTGAGTTATAAAATGTTTGATCCGCTGTTAAAAAAATGTAACTTGATTCAAGCCCTAGTTTTTCAGTGCGGGATCATAACTTCAGTTAACTACAAACCTAATTTTATTCTTGCACTAAAAAAGCTGTGTCTAAAAGTGCCATTATTGCGAATTCGAAGAAAATCTTCAAAGGTCTTAAATAATTTAATGAAACCTAATTGGGTTCCAGTTATCGATCTAGGTTTTAATCAGGACCATTTCATTTAAAATGTTTGTTTTTAGGGGTACAGCCTTGCATTTAATTTATTTTCTATAATGCCATAAGTCACCCTTAAAGTACCTTATATTTCAAGTAAAAATAATCAAAAATAGTAAGAAAAAACCTGACGCACATACACCGAACTGATGGCATTTTTCTACTCAGTCACGCCTACGGTATTGATATTCATTCGGTTGGTTTTGCTGAGAAAGAAAATAAGCAAGATAAGTAAAAAAAAACAAGTTTGAATTTTATTCCGAGCAGTGTTGTCTCATTTCAGGCGGCAAGATTTCTATTGAATAGACGGAATTAATATGTACACAACAACAACAAATCTCATCGAATTGATAAGTTTGTCTTAAGAAGATGCCTCTAATGTTATTCATTCACATATGCTCTTGAGCCTTGAGTTTTTATTAAAAAACTTCACATTTAAAAAAAAACCTACCAATCTATATGTATTGTAGGTAGGTATACCTATAGCCACTAAAATCTCAAACTAAATTTTTCGTATTGGTATTTTACTTGTAATGGGCGAAATGTGACAACATAGCATTGATCAGGGCAGACAGAATGTCGCCAGTTTGTGCGCTTGCACCAGACACCACGTCGCAATTATTGTGCCTTCTCATATCTAAAATTTCAAAGAAAGCAGAAAACGAACATAAAAAATGCATTTTGTTCAAGAATACGACGAAAAAATAAAATTAAATTACAAACAAAATAAAGAAATAACACTGCAACCAAATTCAAAAGAATTGAAAGAATAAATACCTACAAAGAAAATTGAATTAAAAAAAAAACATGCGTGTGGAGACTATAGGAGTAAATTTAATGGAAAACACTTTATTTTTGATTTTTCCTTATTTTTTTAAATTCAATTTCTAAATTGGAATACCTGGCTCTTTGGGTAGGAAAGTATGTGGGTATGTGAGTTTTTTTTTTAGTTTGGTTTCAATGACTTTTCATCGTCATTTCTTTAAGGTTCAATCTACCTAGGTACTTATTAGATACTCGTACTATTTTATAAGATTGGTTTTGATAAAGACTTGCGGGTAAGTAAGTCGGTAGGTACCTAGGCACATAGCTAATATAGGTATATGGAGTTTATTGTAATTGATCATTTTGATTTTATGGAATAAAGTAAGGTTGTTGAATGGAAATAGAACCTACAGCAGTTATCACTGACTAACCTTACAATGGCAATGGCATACAAAGCATCAGGGTGATACCTTATACCCCTTTTTGGCACTCAAGGGTCTTAGAGGGCTGCAGAGGGTTCAGACAAAGTTGGTGGGGGTTAAATTTGTCTTGTGGAGCGGTGGCAGATCAAAAAAAAAAAAAATTATGTTGCCAGAAATAAGTGGTGTTTTCCATTGGTAAAATAAATCAATTTATTTTTGATTTGGATCTGTCAAAATACGGATTTTGACAGTTTTCGCATTGGGCAGATAAATTGTTTTTTTTTGGATTTAAAATCCATTTTTCAGATATAAATTTTCCGTAAGAATAATTCCTCTCTGTATAAAAAATAAATAAATTGGGTGGCGCAACGGATCGTGAAGAACCAGGGCCTAGTGACTAACAACTCGCAACCATTCCTGTGTGCGCGTGTTTACAGGAATGGAAGGGACCTACAATTTTATGCCGAATCCGAACGGCTAAACGAGAAGCACTTATTCATGACAAGTAATACTCTTGGAGGATTTGTCGGCTGAACTTTCCTTTAAGGGCGCACGAATTTTCACACGCGGATAATTTTATTCGATAGATATATGACTAAAAATAATAAATATCATAATTATAAAGTGAGGAAACTTTTATTTATATTTTTAATTAATTTATAAAGTTTTCATTTTTCATACAAAATTAATGTAATTTACTGCGTTTGTTTGATTTGACAGTTCTTTAACATACAAAAATGAGGGTACATGCTTCATTGCTATGGTTAGTGTTGTAATATGTGGATTTCTGTTCGGGATTTTTTTGGGACTTTTTAGGGATTACTAAAGTTTCAAAAATTAAATTTTAACAATTTTTTGAACAACTTTGATAACATACCGACTGACAACATAGGCGCCTGCCAGACGACTGAGCATACCCTAAGCGGAGCGACGGAGTCGCGTGAGCGGGACAGAGGACCCGAAAAGGGAGTTAAAATCCTTGAACCCGCGAAGCAGGCCACCCACAAAGTACTTTTAATCGAAAAAAAATATTAATTAGCAAAAAGTTTCCTAACAAAAAATCCCAAACAAAATCCACAGATCACACAACACTTACCATAGCGAAGTTATTGAGTAGTAGAACTGTCAAATTAATTGTATAATTTTTTTATTTAGGGGCCGCAGATTTCATGTATATTGAATGCAATTTTCTAACTTTAAATGTTTATTCTAAATTGAAATAAAAATTTGCTGATATTAAAATTGTTAAATTGAATTAGTTAATTTACCAAAAAAAGTATTCGCGTGTGAAAATGTGTGCTATATTAATGGAAACTTGAGTACTAGTGTCAAAAAAATGCCAAAATCAAAAAATTTTAATATTTTTTCATCATATTTAGGGGTGTTTCCTCACCGTAATATTTTAAAGCTATTTTACAGAGACCCCTAGCTCACTGTAAAATAAAATCAAAATTCTAGGCGTGCGCCCCTAATAGAAAGTCGCCCCGATTTGTCAATTCCTCGCAAGAAGCAGTAGCCCTGAAAAAATTTTTTTAGTTTTTAGGTGGACTCGTGACAGTCCATCGCACTAACCATAACGCTATGGGCTACTACTCTGTATACCTAGCAATACAATTTTTTTAAGCTGGCAGATTGAAAATGTACTTTGAATTTATTACGATATTTTTATATTTCGCGCTCACAAGAGGAGTTACGACTACCCCTGAACTGTTTTTAACACAGCACGAGCGATTAAGTAAGAACGAGAGGATTTAAAAAGAGATTTCGATGCATGGACATTGGTTTTGAATGTCTGAGCATATTGAAATGAGAGGGGAAAGTTGAGCCCGGTTGAAGCATTCCACATATTCGTGTGGTTTGACTCAAGAAAGAATCTCTGTACGTTCGAAGTTTTAAGGGCAGAAATGCTACTGGCTATTTCAGTAAAACACTTTTTATAAAAATAGCGATAAAATAGAGAAAGACATGAAACATTATGGCGGTGTTGGTGAGATGCAATTGTTTTCGCTATAAAGATCTTTCACTTATCATTTTTGAAGCTCTCTTTTGTCGAATACATTCAAGTTGGCTGTTGGTTAGAGTGTCCGTTATTTCCCAAAATCATTTTTTTGGATAGCACACCCCGTCAATCGAAAGTTTATGCCGAAAGAAAAAATTATTTAACAACAAAATTTTTTTCCGAGGTCATTAAGCGGTGCCTCTAAGGTCATACTTTTCCCATACAAATTTGTATGGGAACTTTACACTTTTCACATTTTATTTTTTTTTCTCTAGAACTACAACAGTTATTCTAAATTTGTTTGTCAAACTTATCGGTCCTTTAAAAAACTGCATTTAAAAATGTATTAAAAAAGTTTAAATTATGATTTATTTCGATTTTTTAAGTTAAAAAATACCTAAATATTATATATTTTTCTCTTTTTTTTCTCTCTCGATCCTCAGCAGTTGTTGTTGTTTTTTTTTATTGATTATCATAAAGTAATAAGTTTTTTAAAAAATTGCATTAAAAAAATAATGAAAACAAATAAGAAATAATTTATTTCGATTTTTCAAAATATTAAATATTTTTATTTTTTTTTTATGTATTTATTTATTTTTTTTCTTAACCAATATCTTGTTCAAAAACCACATTCAAAAATTAATAAAAAAAAACTTTATTTTATAAGAAAAACAAATTTAATAAATACAAAATTAAAAAATATTTAATATTTTGAAAAATCGAAATAAATTATTTATAATTTGTTTTCATTATTTTTTTTAATGCAATTTTTTAAAAAACTTATAACTTTATGATAATCAATAAAAAAAAAACAACAAAAACTGCTGAGGATCGAGAGAGAAAAATATATAATATTAAAGTATTTTTTAACTTAAAAAATCGAAATAAATTATAATTTAAATTTTTTAATACATTTTTAAATGCAGTTTTTTAAAAAATCAATAAATCAATCAGAATTCCCAAAACAAATTGGAATAACTAATATAGTTCTAGAGAAGAAAAATGAAATGTGAAAAGTGTAAAGTTCCCATTGGTCAATAATTTTTTCTTTCGGCATAAACTTTCGATTGACGGGGTGTGCTATCCAAAAAAATGAGTTTGGGAAATAACGGACACCCTACTGTTGGTGCATCTGCCCAGATATTGTGCCGCTCATGGATAGTGGCATTGGGGTGGATTTCGCTCTAACGACAGGTTACAGCATTGAGGTTTTGAAACATTAAATTCTACGCGGACAATGCCCTTGAGATCATAATTTAATGAGCCTATCATACGCTGCCGTTGAAGTTCCACATCCAAAGGGCATGAATGTGAATTTAAAAACGAATATGAAAAGCTGAGGGTAGGTACTATCTTCGGCGAAACAGTTTAATGGATTAGAAGTTTCAGACAAAAGATCATTTATGAATATAAGAAAGAGAGTCGGAGACAAAACGGAGCACTGGGGCACACCAGCATTTATTTTGTGGATTTTAGTCTTGAAACCGTAGAATAAAACTTGAAGAAGAGATTCATCGATGCCAAATGCTCGCGTTTTCGATAAAAGAGCTTGATGCCAAACTCTATCAAAAGCTTTCGAAATATCAAGCGCAATAATTTACATTCTCCAAAACGATGTAAAGATTTGTTCCACTGGTGAGATAAACCATCAGATCACCAGTGGACCTATTGCTATGAAAGCCGTACTGCCGGTCATAAAGAAACTTTCGTTCTTCGAGATATTTCTTGAGCTGGAAATTGAATTAGCGTTTCCATGACCTTCGAGAGAGGGGACGTATATAAGTGCAATTGGTTAATAATTTGAGGTTGAAGGAGATACGCTTTTTTTAGAACTGGCTGGACAAATCCCGTTTTCCATCCAGTCGGAAGGCCACCGGTAAAATAGGACATGTGGAAAAGCTAACGCAGTGGTTTTGCCAGCATTTAAAAACACTTCTTTTTGAACACCGAGAGGGATACCATCCGGGCCAACGGATTTGTTGTGTATATCGAGATCTTTCAGAACTCTATAGCAATAGAAGACGAGCGTTTGGGACTGCAGACGAGTGTTTCCAAACATTTTTACTACTATTGGTACATTGTAGTATTGTTTGCGTTAATTTTTTGTCATGGTAATCGAAATCTCGTTTCTAAAAAAATCTCCTTATCGAAATCTCGTAATTTTTTTATACCTTGCCAACTAAAATTTCACAAATAATAAATAATAAGGGTATTCATGCAACGATATAATTTTCCCATTTGCAGAAAATTATAACTTTCCGCAAGATGTTTATATGAACACACCATTAAAAATACTTGCGTAAACGTGGGAAATCATCAAATTAAACGTCACATTTCACTTTTCGCAGTATATTAGGTTAATTTCTACATTCTAACATGGTACATTTTGAATATTCAGTAGGTAAGGAATTCCTATGAATAAACATAGTTTATAAAAGTTATTTGAATTGAAGGCAATTATGATGAGATGAAATTTTAATTGCGCAAGCAAAACATACGCTTTATATTGTTCAGTGTTGCGTTGCGGATACTCTTTTCTATAAAACAAGCTGTTTATAGTTCCACAGTGATATCGTCTCATTTTTTGGTTAGGACATGCTACCTCTGGATTTTCCTCCATTAATTCTACCAGAAATTCTATTTGTTTTTGGTTGCTTTCAATTCTAACATCAAGTTATCAAGCTAATCAACGAAAATCGACTAATACTGTTTTTGGAATTGCATGTCCCATAGTGGACTATTTCCCCGAAAGCATGGTAATTTGACTTAAATCTTTGATATCCGGTGGTTCTAAGTATAGTTCAAGCAACATTGAGTTTAGAAAATTTTACAATTAATTTGTTTAAACAGTAAGGAAAAATGTATTTAATTTAAAAATATTGATTCACATGTGTAGTTATAAGCTACAAGTTCAATTTTTTCCTGACGCATTCACACATTATCACAGACCATTACAAGCAACATTTTAAAACAATTCAGAAATGTTATTTTATTTTTTTTAGGAACTTTGTGTCTTTTAATCTATTGTACACACCTTTAAGCAGTTTACTCGAATAAAGCTACCTTGAGAACGTTCTACTAAAAATATGTACCTATTTATTTCTTTTAATTGGGCACACAAAATTAAAAAATAAAACTAATAAATCGTTATAAAACTGTGATATCAACAATATAAATGATTCAAACGTAGTATAGTGCAAATACATACTTTTTACTTTTAATTATATGAACATTTATATCATACGCTTTTGTTGCTATATATAGGTATGTATTTACATTATATAGGTATACCTCTACTAACTATACTTATTACTCACCGTTACTCACAGTGTCGTTATCGCTGATTCTGATTCCAAATATTTAATTACATTTTTAAATTGTTTTTATGTACATAGGTATATTATAAATTAAATCATTTTCTGGTTTCAGGGTCGAGAAACAGTGGATTTGAACTGATTTTTTTTTATAAAAATTAATTAAATAAAAATAGAGAGTCAGTTATAATCTGTTTGCTTAAATCTCAACATTACAGGATTTGTTAGCCATCATTCTATTAAAAAAATGGGCACGACTGGATCGCAGGAACTTGCTCTCGTAGCTAACAACTTTAACGTAGCTAGAAATTGATGATGTACAAGTACATAAGTATTGGTTCCAAAATATTATGATAACATTAAAAAAAATTCAATTCAATTCAGTTTATTGGATAATTTGTTAAAATAATTTTTTATTTTAATGGCTAAAAAAGTTAGAGCTGAAAATAAAGTATGCCATCTGCTTTGTTTGATAAATATGAATTAAAAAAAAATTATCAAAAATCGTTGGGGCGGTTATCTTAAAAATAATTTTTTTTTAAATATAAAAATTTTGGCACATTTTAAATACAATTTGATACAAAATAAAGAAAAATATTAGATATTGAATTTTCAAAAAAAAAAAAAAAATCAATACAAAATTGTTGAATTGTGAGGAGCTCTTGTATACAAATTTTGGTTGGAAACGGAGAGAGCAATTTGAAAGCCAAAAAATCAGGTCTATGGCAGGAACCGTTAACAACCGAGATTGGTAAAATTTTTTCTTATCAAAATATTGACCATACCTTTAATAGTAAAACACACATCTTTTTATCAAAATTGTTTCTTAATGTTGAAAACATTTGCATGGAAGGTACCGTTATTTTTAAATTTAGAAACGTGATTTTTTCAATAATTCTACAAAATAATAAAAAATATTTTACACTTAGTTTTAAAAATATTGACCAAGTCGTTTTCAAAATACATTTTAAGTTAAAAAAAAAATTAATTTTGGTTCACAATAATGTTTACACTTTACTCGAGAAAATCATTTTTTTTAACAAAATCCTCTGAGCCGTTTTTGAGAAAAATATGATTTTCCTTTTTGGCGAAAAAAAATTTTATAGCAGGTACCGTTATTATTGGTCCTAAGAAAAAATTAAAAGTGTCGGCATATTAGCCAAAAAACACTATGTACCAAGTTTTAAGAAAATCCCTCTGTGAAAATACTGGCACTTAGTTTTTATGTCAAAACAACCCGGCTGGAAAAATGCCAAGTTTCTGTCTAGTTAAGGCAAGGCTCTAGGTAGTTTTCAGTAGGGAAAATCTAGACGAGGACAACTTGTTAGAAACTTGGCAAGCCCTTGTTGGATTTCGGTACCAACAATTTAGACGAGGAAAACATTTCAATCCCTCGTGAAGCCCTCCCTAGTAAAAACTTTTTAGACATGTTTCGGTACCCCATCAGGAATGTCCCAAATGTACACTAAAAACAAACATTTTATAAGTTCCATGCAATTTTAAGTATCAAACAACACTTTTTTCTCCTTTTCCTTTGTCTTCTTTTTTATATAACACTTTTTTCTATGGGTGTGAGTCATCTGTATATGTATGTGTCATGCAATATGGTGTGATGTATTAAACATTAGAGTAAGAAACTTATGGAAGGGACCTACAATTTTATGCCGAATCTGAACGGCTAGACGAGAAGCACTTATTCGTGACAAGTGATACTCTTGGAGGATTTGTCAATTCCTCGCAAGAGGTAGTAGCCCTGTGAGAAAAAATTTAGTTTTTTAGGTGGACGAGGCTGGAAAGTGAACCCAGACCTCCAGCGTGACAGTCGAATTCTGTCTCATTCTGACAGTCCATTCCTGTCGACAGGCGCACACAGAAATGGTTGCGAGTTGTTAGTCACTAGGCCCTGGTTCTTCGGGAGCCGTTGTGCCATCCAATTTATGTAAGAAACGTATTATATTTCAATAAAGAAGAAGAAATTTAAATATTAAAATTATGTACATACATACTTTGGTTTATAAGTGGAGTGAATAAATATAATTCAAAAAACAAAGGACAGGTGACCTAAACTCCATAAACTATTGTGTTTCGCCCAAGGTATAACAGTGGGCTCTTCAGTCAGTCTGTTATACCCTATTAAGACACAAATCTTGGTCGATGTTTACCGACTCTTATAAAAATCACAGCAAGAAGATACTGTGAATTTTATTATTCTAGGGGAATTTGATTAAATTCTTGCACCCAGAAAATAATTACCCGTGGTCAGGATTTTTTAATAAAGAAAAAGAAATTTAAATATTAAAATATTAAAATTACTTTGGTTTTTAAGTGGAGTGAATGAATATAATTCAAATAAAAAATATATAAAAATTTGTGTCTTAGTAGGGTATAGCAGACTGACTGAAGAGCCCACTGTTATACCTTGGGCGAAACATAATCATTTCTGGAGTTGAGGTCACTTGTACTTTTTATTTGATTTATTATATTTCGACAAATGAAATTGAGTTAGCCCAGTGGGAAGCGCATTGGACTTTCTGGCTCCTTGCCAGAACATAGTTTGAATTCTCTAGTGCCTTGTCGAAAACTAGATATTTTTTTCTGCGCGGGAATGATTCAAATGCTAGGGGCCATTTTTTCACAGCTAATCAAATTTAATCCATGATTATTGGAATTGAGCAACTGTCGAATGCGTTTGTTAATAGTTTTTTTTTTTTTTTCAAAAAATCCAAAGTATGAGATGCTAATCAAGCATATCGTTAATCAGCTAATTTTGGTTGATTATCGTTAGTTAATTAGAGCCTGTGAAAAACACATACTAAATTTAACCAACTATCAACAAACAAGCCCTGAATCTGTTTTTTAAAACTGGCTATTAGCACAAGGTTTTCAGCACAGATATTAACTCTGAGTTAAACCAGAGTTAGTTAGTCTCGCAAAAAAAAAAAAAAAAAAATGAAAACCAAGTTAATTATACGTAAATTTTTAACTTTCAGCTGTCATGAATCTTTCGAGTATCTATAGGTTGACTGAAGGGGTTGGCTCGGGTTTAACTCAACTCAGAAACTAGGATGATCTTGCGTTGAAAAATTAATTGCACTGCATCTGCAGCAGCCTGCAGCATTTATCATATATATTATTTCTGTTGTCAAACTCCTTTTTTCTCATTTATAAAATAGTCATATCCACTAAAATAGGTATCACTGAATAGGAATTTACACATACTCATGACATTGCACAAAAACTTTATGTTACTATTTTCTATAAATTTCGGAAATTTCAAATAATTCAATAAATGAAAAATTTGACATAAAAAATACCTCACTTTTAACCAATTGAATGAGTGAAAGAGAAAAATATGTATTACTTCTGTAATTTAAAATTCTCTTTTTCGGTGCACCTTGAGTGAGTGGGGGAGAAACATTCTTTAGTTACACCATGCCTGCTTGAGAGAAATATATTTATTACTTTTGTAATGTATAATCCTCTTTTTTCGCTTGCACATTGAGTGAGTGGTGGAGAAACATATTTGTTACCTACTTCTTATGTTTGTAGGTAATCTTTTTTCTAATAAAAAGCCGAATGCTTTTATTAGGTATCACTAGATTGCATGAATGAAAGAAACATATTAATTAATTCTTTAATTTAAAATCTTAGAACAAGAAATCGAGGAACGGGCATATCGAGGAAAAAGTGAGGTTTTTTTCAATATAGTGGGAGTTACACAAACACAAATGCATTCACACAGAGTGGGAATACAGTGAGGTAGCTAAATGCTGGGGCCCCCAAAAGAATTTTTATCTGTGTTTTTGAGAGCTGTATATTTTTGATTTAAGTTTAACCCTTTCGGTACGGATGTGGTACAAGACAAAGAACATTTATATGGACTTGTACCACATCCGTACAGAAAGGGTTAATAATAAAAGAATTATTATACTAAATAAAAAAGTGAAATAAATGTAAATATAGTGAATACATGCAATACTTCATTGAAAAAAAAAATATATAACATATGCGGTGCTGCGTTAAACCCTGTAAAAACATTATGTGGAATATGAGACACAATCAGCCCGTGTGATGCAAAAATTGTAAACTCCGTATTATAGGTGTTTTTAAACCATTAAACGCATATTTTTTAAATAAAATATTTGCAAATATTCACTATGTTAATTTTTATTTAACTTTTTTGTTTAGTGTTTTCACTATTTTAACGTTTTGAAATCTCTAAACACTTTCCTCTAGCTCGGCAAAATGACAGTGGTGCGTTCTGTTTCTTGAAATGTTAACTATTGTTGTTTTTTATGGCATCAAATTTTATTAGAAAAATTATTATGATCACTTAAATGCATATCTATTATATTTAAGTTAAATTCTACTAATATGTTCATAGCAATAATAAAAAGAGTTTATTTATTTTGTTCAAACATTCTATTTGAAAATTTAAAGCCTGATTGAATGTGCGAAATTTTCGCACGGGTCTTCTGGTATTATATATTTGATTTTTGAACATGAAACTCATATTCTTATTTTGAAAAAATTAGCGTCTTGATTGTCAGTGTGACAATTCGACAAGCAAATCTTCAGAAGGTTGGTTCTAACTGCTTATATGTATATATTTTTAAATTGTTGTTAGAAGATTCAATAAGTAGGCCCCCAATTTTGAAATAAAAAACAAAAAAACAAATATATATAAAATTCAACGGATCTAGTTTTTGTTTGAGTTTGCCCTCCCCCTATCATCGAAATCCTGTGTACCTACGCCCTTGAATCAGTATGCCTTCTTCGGTTATGATTTTATTCACATTCACTTATTGGCTAAGAGTAATACCTCACCAAGCAACTTCAAAGTTCAAAACATTACTTTAGGCATAATTTTCCAGTGATGAGTGTTGAACTTGAAATAGTGCGCTTAAACTAGAAAATAATTACATAAAGTTAATTTTTAATTGATGAAATACACTGTCAACTGAAGAGTCCAAGTGAGAACGCCGGGACGAAACGCCAATTTGTATGGACTAAAGGCCGTTAAAAAAAAGCTATATTGAATCAATAGTTCAACAAGTCCAATTAAATAATGCTAAGTCTTCTACTTGGCTGATGTATTTCAGTAGTATATAGAATTTGTATTATAAAAAAACACTCATATGAAATACTTTTTCTTATCGCTTTGATTGTAAAATTTTGAAATTAATTCCTTTTACCTTTAATATTTAATTAGATTTAAAGTAGATGACTTTATTGTCTAAAGCATTTGAAATCGCTTAACTTGTATAAACTGCATTTTTGTTAACCTTAGACTAAGACCGCAGAGTAGGTATGATGTGGGCATAGTATTTAAGACCCCACAATATGCTTATCCCAAGTGCCAAGTTGTTCCTCGAAATATGTAACTCAATATTAAAGCCACATTTATAGGTATGTAGGTATACACAAACCAGAAAAAAATAATAAGTTAAGCTTTGTCGGCGTAAGCTCTTTGCACTTGCAACTCAACTCAGCAAATTACACATGTGAATGGATCGAGTTTCAAATTAAAAAAAAATATATGTATATTTATAAATAATAATGACTATGATTGTAGTATAATACATTCATATATATAGATATTTTCTGCACTGTACATAAATGTACATACATATTTTAAAATAATAACTATATAATAGTCGATGGTTATAAAGATAAATATAAATACTACGACAATAAATCGATAAAATTTCATTCTTTAAATTTTGCGGTTCGGTAGTCTATAGGTAGGTATAGGCATAGTGTGTTCTCATCTCTAAAACTATACCTCTACAAATATATGTACATAATATGTACCTACAAACTTGTTGGCGGAAATTCCATTTTAATAATATTTAGGTATAAAGGTATCTTAAAAAGGCCATAAAACAAATTGTTTGGGGAAAAACCCATAAGCAAATTTTCTTTTATTGCTCGGAAGTTATTGAATTGTGTTTCTTATGTATAGGTACTTGCGTGTACCTGATGTGCCTTTTCTTTAACAACCTTTACCTGTGTTTCTATAATAAGCAAAATCCATTGATTCACATTAACAACAACACCATCAACAACACTGTTCTCCTAGACATTCTGTCGGCAGAAAATTATTATAAGTAGGCACCTATGTAGGTATTTTGTATTTGCCTCTTTCATACTTGCATAACGAATACGAACAACTTTTGTTTGGCGTGTCATAAAATAAAATTAAAAAAAAAATTAAAATAAAAACAATCTGATTAGTGGCTTGTTCTTTTTTTTTTTGTATTATGTTATGTTCAGATTCGACATTCAAGTGCTAATATTTGCAGTTTTGAAATGATTTTTAGTTTAGTCACGGGGAGTCAAATTGAAAAAAAAACGACCTTAAACCACTTCCACTTTGTGAAAGATATTAAATAGAATAAATTACTATCAAGAACTGAAACAAATCTGCTGATTATGAAGAGATGAAAACAAGAACAAAATTGGTATGGAAGAGTGGTGCATTCTTGGATATACACAAATTAATTGACAACAAAAACCTGAGGAATATTAGCGCATAATAATTAGTTTTATTGAAGGTTTTTTAATAAAAACATTTCGCGCAATTAAATATATATAAACTGCACGAATAGATTTTTCAAACTTGCTCTCGTAGCTAACAACTTTAACGAAGCTAGAAATTGACAATGTACAAATGTACATACATACATATATTATTAGTTCAATAAAATAATAATGTCGTACAAAATTAAACGTTTAAAAAAGTTAATTTTGTATAAATTAATTATTTAAATAAGTAAAAATGCCATTTAAATAGCTAGAGCTAAGCTAAAAGTTTATAGTATAAAAAAGATAGGTTCTGACGGGAACAAATTAATTCATGAAATTTAATTGCTGGTATCAACGCAGCACGCAGAAGCCCCCCAAAATCCCCGCATTGGTATTTTGTGTAGACGCATTTAAAGAGGTGGAGAGGGAAAGGAGGTGGGAGTTTATCAAGCTGAAATTTTTGTTATAATACAATCTAATCATAAGACACATATTTTTAGGGTGCTTCAAAACGCTGATGCTAAAGAGACTAAAAGTAAAATATTACCCAAAACCATTTTAACATAATGGGATATTAATGAAATTTGGTATAAATTTTCCATTTGTCATGTTTACCAAGAATCAAAAGAGTCCCCAAAAATATCTGTGGTGACAGGGTGTTTTTTTGAGGGCGAGATGTTAGTGCGTCATTATTACCATAACATTTATGAATAAGTTTTGACAGTGATTAAATTTGCTAAAAATATTAAATATGTCATGGTTTCCAATTATCAAACGAGTCCATTAAAATAACTTGATCCAAAGAGTTTTTTTTAGAGAGTTTATGTTTGACCTGCCCTATACGTAGCAAAATGTTAGGTCTTACGAAAAAATGTATTTTCGGGTTATGGAGATGGTACATATGGCTTAACATATATATATATATGTATTTTTTAAACCGAATCCAATAAAAATACGATACAAGCGCCCTAAAAAAAGTTAGATTAATTTTGAAGCAAAAATAACAGTTTTTTTCCGTTAAGCAGGTCAGACATTACACCCCCAAAAAACAACCTTGGACCTTAGATTTTTGTATGGACTCTTTTGATCCTTAGGTGCCAATATAAATTTTATATTTTTAGAAAATTTCATAAGTGTCAGAATTCGTTCATGGATGTTATGGTAATAATCACTCACTTGCATCTCTCCGTCAAAAAAAACACCCTTAAACCACAGATATTTTTGGGGAATCTTTTGATTCTTGGTAAACATGCCAAATGAAACATTTATACTAAATTTCATTAATATACCATTATTTTAAAATTGTTTTGGGTAATATTTTACTTGTTGTACTTAAAAAAAAGTCTTCATTCCATAAATAGGCCTTTAAATTTCTACGGGATATATTTATCTTTTCAGTTTTGGTCTCTTTAGAATCAGCTTTGAATAACACCCTAAAAACATGTGTCATATGATTATATTATATTATAACATTTTTTTCAGCTTGATAAACTCCCGCCTTCTCCCCCTCTCCACCTCTTCAAATGCTTCTATACAAAATATGAACATATTTTCTTATAGACAATTTAATTGTGTCTAATATTGTAGTATATTCTTTTCCACTAGCATGCTAGGTTGTGGAAATATTCACGAAAATCTAAAAAGGGGTACCTTTAACCCCCCCTCCTGAGTTTAGCTCGCGGCTCTGGGCTGGAAACTTTGGGTATGTTATACTTGGGGGTAACCCCTACCATATAATAAAATAATCCAGAGAGCACTGTTTTTTGTATTTATTTCATAATTTTGAGTCTTCGTTGACTGGGCTATCTGTATAAACAAAAAGTGGTTAAAATCGGTGAAACAGTTAACGACATATTTGTTAAGTGCACTTTTATTTAGATATTAATTTGGAAGGTTTTTGCGACCTATAGTGCAGATGTGTTTCGCTCTGACAGCAACAATTGAGCTCTTCAGCTCTTCAATTCTTACTGAAGAGCTCAATTGTTGTTGTCAGAGCGAAACACATCTGCACTATAGGTCGCAAAAACCTTCCAAATTGTTATCGGTAATTTTTTTTTAACCCATTATTGACCATGTCTTTATTGTCTAAGAGCCCACAAAAAGTGTGAAAGTGAACCAAAAAAAAATTATATGAGTCGAAAGGTGTTTAAGGCTGATAAAAGAAATGCAAGTCTTGCAGTCCCTGGTGGCGGGTGTTAGGTGGGAGGGGCAATTTCCTAAAAATTTGACTTAAAATAGAAAAAAAATTATTCAAAAACAACGTGCTAGTGCAATGCTCTGTTATATTTTCATGAAAGGCCAGAAGTCCCTTCTTTTTTTTTCATCAATGTTCCATTCTTTTCAAAGTATTTTTTTAATAGTTTACCAGTTTTACTGAAAAACAGTCATCTATGGAAAAATGGACAATAACTTTTTTTAGGATGATTGTATCGCCTTAATTTTGATATCATTAGATTCAGATAAGTCATACCTCCCCCTTTCCCCCTCAAAAAACACCCGTGGGATACAGATATTTGTATGGACTCTTTTGATTCTTTATTCTTATGGTTAATGCGATATTCAAACTAAGTTTCAAAAATGTAAGAATTTTTTTCGGCATGTTTTTCCTATTTTAACTGGGTGCTGAAATGATAAATTAGCCGGATTTGTCTTATTTTTATGAGAAAGCTGGTTCATTTACTTTTAAATATCTTAAAAAGAAAAAGTCCTAGAACCATCCGGTTTTCAGTTTTTGACTACAAATTAATAAGGGCATTGAATTTTGAAAACAAAAATAGTACTTAATTACGTAAAATTTTGCGAAAAAAATATTTTTTACCATTTTTTTAATTTTTTTTCTTCAAAATTTTGAGTTCAAACATTAATATTTCAAAAACTATTCATTGAAAGAACTTTATTTAAAAAGGAAATGAAAGAAGGGACTTCTGGCCCTTCATGAAAATATAACAGAGCATTGTACGTGTTACCGTTGTTTTTTTATAATTTGTTTTCTGTTTTAAGTCAATTTTTTATTCCCCACCAGGGACTGCAAGACTTGAATTAATTTTATCAGCCTTAAAACACCTTTCGACTCATATAATTTGTTTTTGGTTCACTTTCGCACCCCAAATCTGCTGTGGGCTCTTGGTCTATTAGTAGTAACTTATAATTTAGTTGTTAAAATAGTTAGAGTCGTTTTTGAAATTAATACATTTTTGTATATTGGTTGTATGGAAGGTACCGTTATGTTTGGAGCTAAAAAAAATGTCCATTTCCTCTCTAGGGAACCCTTTTAAAACCTTAATCAAAGGAAAAAATGATTTATTTCAAAAATGGCTCTAACAATTTTGAAAAAAAAACGAGCTACTATAATTACTACAATTAATATTTTGGTAGAAAAAAAAATATTTTTTATAACGGTATTTAACAGTACCTGTCGTAGAACCGATTTTTCGGTTTTCAAATTTCTCGTTAACGGCTACACTGATTTCAACCAAATTTTTAATCTAAGAGCACTTTTACAATTTTAACAGTTTTGCATACAATTTTTCGAAAACAATTTTTTTTTGAATTTTTAAAAAAATATAATAAAATAAATTTCTCGTTAACGGCTACACTGATTTCAACCAAATTTTTAATCTAAGAGCACCTTTACAATTTTAACAATTTTGCATATAATTTTTCGAAAACAATTTTTTTTTGAATTTTTAAAAAAATATATCTTATATATATCAATATCTTGAAAACTGGTTAATGAATACTTTTTTTAAATTTGTATAAAATGTATTTTATTTAATTCTAAAAGTTAGAATACCAAATTTTATTTTTAAAAATGTTCACATTGTCAACTTAAGGAAATCGCTTCAGTAGTTTAGGCTGCATGTACCGAGAGACAGAGCGACAGAATTACGGGACCTACTTTTTTCGCAGTCTCTATCATCTTAATGTTAGCGAAAATAATTACCTCGAGTTCGATTTTTTTTTACGAATCCAAAACTTGCTTAGTTTTGTTTTTTCCAGTAGGCCCCACCACCACTGGGATAGCAACTATCCTAGACCTGAGGGCCTCTCATTATATTTTAAGCAGAATAAAAGTTCATTTATTTTTAGAACTCGTTGGTCAATAATGTTAAATTATTTAGAGGTAAATACATATATTTATTTATTTATGACAAGACCCTTTTTCTTGTCACACTCACACATAGTGGGTAGGAATCGTCAGTTTCGTGGTTAAAAATCAATTATTTAATATTCTTCAAAAACACCTTAATTTTATTTGAATTTAGTGGAAAAATAATCAAGCATAAGCTATAAATTTGTGTTCTTTACTTGTTATTGGGCAAGTAATGGTTTCGTGTGAACAACAATTTCAAGAGTTTAATCAAAACTTACGTTACGATGCTGGGGAATCGGGCTGTGTTTGTTTTATGTCCTTGTGCATCTCTGCGTCCTAGTATGCACATCGAGATAAAGCCTAAGCGAATCGACGGCTTTATTTCAAATTTGGTGCGAAACTTTTTGTATGTGGTTCCCTAGATAGGCTATATTGAATATAGCTTTTGGTTCACGGGTTTTTATTTTTGAATATGTGTTTCTGGAACTTAAGCTTGCTAAAACACACAAAATTCGCTCAAATGTATCTATGCACAACTGAGAGAATGGTCACTCTAGTAATTTTTCAATATTTTTGGTATAACTCGAAAACTAAGCCGAATTTGACAATTTTACTGAAATGCCTTTTTGTTGAAATGGATAGCTTATTAAAGTTAGTTATTCAAAAACCCGTGCACGCAATTCTGCCATACATATTCCGGTATATTGAAAATAGCCTAAGAGGAGAAATTCAAGTTTTGGTTGTAGCTCATTTAGATCGTGTAGCTGCCATAAAACAAATTCGGTTGTATCAAGTTTTCTCGAAAACGGCTGAAACGATTTTGAATATACTTTGCACGTGTAATTAATATATATACATAGTTTTAATAATACTGCATAACCAGTTTTTTCCCAACAAATCGAATAGAGAAAATAATGTTTTGTGATTCTTAGACCAAATTGTTTCAAGCATATTTCCGCTTATCCTTACTAAGGTAACTCTTTGTCCCAAACGTAAGGGATACTAGAAGTTAACCTAAAAAATAGCAGTACTGGGGTGTTCTGGTGGCACTGAAGTCAGGTGTTAAACATATTCTATAGTTTGTGTCAAAAAATAAAATAACAAAAACAAGGACTATATACAAGGTGTCCCATTAACAATGGTTCAAACTGAAACTGGTGAAAGGCCAGGAGATGACCTATCAGAATTTGGTAACTTTTCCATACCGAATCATAGCGGTTCTCGAGTAACGACTATTTTCTGAAATTTGAAAAAAACCTTACTTTGAACCAGTTTTTTGCTTACCCTGTCCATAATTGATTTTTGTTTTTTTTTTTACAAATTTTGCATTAAAGCATTGACTTATAGTTTCACTAACTTTACTGGATAAAATATTTTTCATTGGCATCACCATTTGCTTAAAATTCATTAGTTAATATTGAACTTTGCCCAAATTAATTTTTTTTTTTTAATTCGTATGGCTCAATACAGGTTTTATATTTCAAAAACTGACTATTTTTCTGTAGTTTTTAAAAAGGTATAAAACTTGCCAAAGACATGTTTAAATAGACAGTTATAAATGTTTGAACGCAATCAAACAAGTTCAAAATCAAACAAAAATAAAACATTTTTGTTCAAATATTTCGATAAAATTAGAATTTCACTTTAAATATAACTCCGAAAGAGCTGAATTTTGGTGAAGACCTTCGTTTTGATGTCTTACGCATTTCTTACAAAAATACATAAATAGTGAAACTACAAGTCAACACTTTAATGCAAAATTTGTAAAAAAAATACTAAAATCAATTATGGACAGGGTGAGCAAAAAACTGGTTTTTCAATTTTCAAAAAAATCGCCGTTACTCTAGAACCGCTATTATTCGGTATGGAAAAGTTACCAAATTATGATAGGCCATGACCTGACCTTTCACCAGTTTTCGTTTGGGACATTGTTAATGGGACACCCTGTATATGTAGATGGCTCTGTGGTGAGTTTATTAAAAAATCGTGTGTATATGTGCAAAATGACTCATATCCACAATACATATTATGTTGTTGTCAAACAAGTTAAACAATCAATAGATTCACTTTAGGGAAAAAACAAACTAATTTACATCTCTAAAATAGACGATACAATTAAAGGACACTGGGGCGTATACGCACTTTTTTTCTTATTTTTGTTAGGATTTAATAATTTTTTGTTTGTACACGCTCAGCTGGCTTATCTCGTGTCAAGCAATTATTTGGCTGATAGGAGTCGCTGTGCTCGATTCTTCTTTCCCTTCTTTATAAACAAAAAAGGAAGGCAACCGAATGGCTTATTCATCAGTGATTCCATTGTTAACGCCAGCCGATGAACTTATATCGTTTTCATCGAAGAAATGTTTTGATTTTTTTTTTGGGAAAGTATTTGACCTTTTCACAATTTTTCAATTTGTTTTATTGAAGAAAGATACGTTCTATAAATCATACCTCCACACTAAAGTGGTGCTTTCACAAATTTGGAAGATTTGATCTGTATTTTCACCTCTGTATATATGCAAATAGGCTCTCATGTTAGATGGAAAATATTATTTTTTTGCAATGCTATTAATTCTGAGTTGAATATGGTATGAAACTATTTAAGAACTGTACTGTCACAAATATAAAGAATGGGCTGAAGTTTTGTTTAAAAAAAGCAATATACTTGATTTTGAGGACAGATCTTTCACTTTGCAATACAAAATTACATTATTCAAGTCGTACGATTTGTGGAAACACGTCTAGACTGTCAAATTAAAAGCAAATTTTCAGATGTATCTATGAAATAGAATGAACTTTTTCTTATAATAATAATAATAATATTAATATTTTTAACAACGTCTGTTGGAGTTTTGGGTCAGCCGGTTACAAAGAAAGAACTCTATTTGTATTGTATGTGTATTTCTCAGTTGAATATAGCTTGTTCGTGATGGATAGTCATCACATAAATTGCTCCACCATAGTGGATTTACGCTTCAGTATTTATACTTACATTGTTATGGTATTCAATTATTATTATTATTTATTAATCCGTTAATTAACTAACGTTAGAACTTACAACTATTTAAATACAATTTTAATACACTTAATATTACCTACAATATAAATACAAGTATAACTACAATGAAATGTTGAAAAAGTTTTCTTTAAATTTTTTACTTTTAAAATTGTCGTTTATAGAAGTAATTAAAAAATAATAATTATTGAAGACTGATATCAATTGATTTAAAGGACTATTCACACCATAGTTTGTTCTGCTGAATATCGGACATAATGGCAATTGTGTTCTTATGCTAGTTAGACTGTAGCTGAAATTTAAACGACATACATAAAGCTGATGGAGAATTTATTGATCCATTGATTAATTTAATAATGAAACAAAGCTGGAGATACTGTATGTGTTTTAACAGTGAGGGAAGATTTATTAGCATGAGTCTATGAGTATAAGGAGGAAGTGCGGATCTTGGGGACCACGGAAGATGACGAAGACAAAAACGCATGAACCTTCTCTGGATACTTTCAAGTCTACTTATATGAATTGTATAGTAAGGTGCCCAAACTACGCAGCCGTGTTCAAGAAGTGGCCTTACGAAAGATATATAAAGAAGTTTGAGGACGTAAGGGTCACGGAAGTCACGAGAAAATCGTTTTATGAAACCTAGAATTTTATTGGCTTTTTTAATTATAAAGTTAACGTGGTCTGTAAAAGTTAATTAACTAAGAAGAATCTAATAAATAATTATAAGTTATAATTTTTTTTTTTGCGTGTAAAACACATGGTTTTGCATTTGTCTATGTTTAACAGAAGTCGGTTTTTGTTACACCATTCCCTAAACCTATATAGGTCTTTTTGAAGCAGTGAACAGTCGTTTATTGAACTTATAATTTTGAAGATTTTAATATCATCAACATAAATTAGAACCGAGGAGTATTTTATAATCGAGGTTAAGTCGTTAACATATAAAATAAACAATAAGGGACCTAAATGGCTTCCTTGCGGGACACCAGAGTTGACGAAAAATTGAGTAGAATGTACATTCCTAAGTGTAACACTATAGCTTCTATTGCCTAAATAAGACGAAATCCACGTTAAAAAACTTTCATTAAATCCTAAGGCCTTTAGTTTATGGGTTAACGTTTTATGACACAATTTATCGAAGGCCTTACTAATTTCCGTAAACACACAGTCTACTTGTTTCCTATCTTCTAAAGAATCAAGACAAAAGGAAGTAAAATGGAAGAGATTTGTTACAGTTGATTTATTTTGGACGAATCCGTGCTGACTGTCGCAAATAATTGATTTACAATTAAAAGATAAGACATTACAGATAATGGACTCAAACAGTTTAGGAATAACAGAAAGTTTGGCGATAGGTCGGTAATTCCTGATGTCGTTTTTGGACTCTTTTTTATGAATTGGTGTTATAAAAGCACTTTTCCATAATTTAGGAAAAATTGAGCACCTTAGAGATAGAATAAAAAGAGGATAAGATAAATTGGAAATACATTTTTTTAGTACACAAGATGGTACACCATCAGGACCAGGGCAAGTTTTGAAACGCTATGTGCAATTGAATCTTCACTAATGGTAAAATTAAGTGAGTTAAGGTGAGAAAAATTTTGAGACGGAAAGAATGGGTCAGAAGTTTGGAATAAAATAGAGACTTCAAAAGCATCTTTGAAGAAATTTGCGAACATGTTTGAAATTTCTTCGGAGTCTCAGCTGGTTCTGTTGTCATAAGACATGGAGTTAGTGTAGCCATCAACAATTCTTTTACTATTCACAAAGTTTCAGAAGTTTTTTGGAGACTGTTTTAACTCATCTTCAAGTTTGATAATATAATCTGTATAAAGAGTGTTGAAATAGTCTGTAAACATATGTTTCAGTTGGGAATATATCCTAAAATCTCCATCAGCCTTCGTTTAACTATATTTAAGCCACGCCTTATTTCTTTTATTTTTTAAGTTTTTTAAGTGAGTATCAAACCATGGTGGAGTTTTGGGATTGCAGCAAGATTTACCTTATGCCGTGGTTTCATAAAAACAGTCAAACAGAGTACTATAAAATTTAAGACACATATCATCAATATCACGATTAAAAAGTATTTGATTCCAGTCAACATTACATAACAAATTAACTTGTTCATTGAAATTACAATTTTTAAAATTGAATTCCAGTTTTTCGTTTGAGCTTCAACATTCATTTCCCTTTTGCAAAAAGATATAACTACTATATACTAGTGAAGTTTTCATTTCTAAATTGAGTAATTAGGTAATACAAGAAAAATTGCCAAGTAGACAAACTCAATTTACGTCAGTAATCATTAAATAACAGATTTCTCTGATAATTTTGAGGTTTTTCCATATAACTGTACTTAAAATATTTGATATTTAACATTAATAAACTTTGAACTTGGTACAAAAGTGGTTTTAAGTATTATAAAAACAGTTCTTGAGATTGCATGTACGAAGTTTAATCAAAATCGTTAGAGCCGTTCCTGAGAAAAATTGATGAAACTGAAAACTATAAAACAAAAATTCGAATTTATCCTCTAGGGAATCACATAAAAATGCTTCACGGCAAATTTGAAGCAAATCCGTCCAACCTGAATATTTCTAAATATTGAAAAACAGGCAGTCATATATGAATCCAGGATGTTTACAGAATGTATACTAAGAAATCTTTCTTTCGCCTTGATTATTTATAATATTAAAACCCATCGGATATCGATATCAAATAGTGTGAACTCGTTTGTAGTAAACGTCGGCATGCATGCTGATGCCGCCTATTTCAGCGGCGCAATTAAGTCTATAATATAGCTCTCTATTTTACTCGTCATCTATGAACAACTGTGGAACTGTAAATACAAGTTTATATAGCTGATAGATAAGATAACGTAACATTTTGCAAAATACTTACATATACCATTTGATAATACGGTTGCAATCGATGAAGAATCTATATATACATGTTTGTAAAATATATAAACCCTCTATAATAGCAAACAATATAAGTTAACAATAATTATATTGAACATTTGAACTTTTCTGTTGCATGATAAGAGCGGCAAATTGAAAATCAAATTAAAAGAATTCCATACTTCTTATCATTTTTCATTATTTTAACAAAGAAATCTTAAAACAAAAATGAAAAAGTTATGAAAAAAAATAAATATATAAACAAAAAAAAAATACCTTTGATGAAGTATAAATTACGTCAGGCCTATATAAAAACAAAAAGACATACAAAATAATATTTGCTATCAAATTGAAATTGCTTTGTCCAGTGAAAGAAGTTTCTTATGGAAAATGGGACAGTGATTAAGTATTTGTGTTATGTACGATTTTAGTTGGTTTGAGCTGCTATATATGAGTTGATGTAATTAACTGAACATTTTCAAATGAATTTGTTCGAAGTTTTAATATTTGTTTAGTAGTTTTCGATTGTGATAAGAGCCATCCATCATATTTTATAGATAATGAAACATGTTGGGTTTTTTGGAATTTGCTTTAATTATTTCTAGAGTTTGGGAGTCATTTTGTCGCCAATTCATTTTAGCCACGCACCAACTGTATTGTATTGTATTGTATTTACTACATAAAATGTTTTTTCTGAATTTCAAAATTCTGTTTTTCAAAATTTTGTATTTTAAGAAAATCGTTTTGATAATATGAAAAAGTGCGCATTTTTTTACACTATCAAAACGTTTTTGTTTTTAAATACAGAATAATTAAAGGTTTCTTATGCTTTTGTTGCTGCCGTAAGATCAGTATAAGTAGAAGTGGAGTTGGATCCCAACTAACAATTTAACTTCTGTAAGGGTCTATCGAAGTTATTTCCTAATCAGCAAATTTGACTCTATAAGGCCTTAGAGAAACACACTTGGTCCACATTGAGAAGCTCGAAAGGTTTTAAGCAATCCTTTACAGGTTTATTGGAAGTACTCAATTTATTTTGCTAAGGCCTTATAGAACAAAACTACACTCAAACATTGCAAATGTAGTAGTGTAGTTTTGTTCAAGTATTTCGATAGACACATCTAAAAACCCTTATAAAAGGCTTGTCGAGGCCTAGGAGAAGCCTTTTCGAAGCACAATGCCAAACAAAATAAGTATAAATTCTTTATATTTTTATTTCTACATTTTCTCCTTTATTTTCATGAAGTAATGATTTTCTTCTGGAACTTAAAGCACAATAATTATTTATATCTGAAAAAAGCACATTACTTATTTGATGGATTTTGCGAGATTTGAACCGAGGATGGTTGGGTTGAGAGTCGGGCACCTTAGGTATTGAGCTAGCCTGGCATATGAAAAATGAGTGCCAAATTGGAACCACTTGAAACCGAAATTAGCTTCCTAAAAACTTCCTTGGGGCTTCCTGATGAATTGAAATAATTTATAAAAAATACAGGTGACCATTCGTCTGTTGCTTGCAACGGAGTTTTTTTTACTTAATGTTATTTTTTTTTAATTTTTAATGTTTCCATGATTACGCATCAGAGAAAACATGGAAGTTGTCAAACAAACATACATTTTGTGAGACAACAATTAAAATATATGTAAGTTCCATTTTCATTGAAATCGATTGTTTTTAAGAACGAAAGGCTTTGATTTGAGACAAAATATAAAAACTATTTTATGCTCCATAAATTATGTACTTTTCATTTTTTATGCAAACCATTTACTGACAATTTTAATTTGTATCTTTTTTAAAAACACTAATTTGTCAAAATAAAAAACATAAACAATAACGACCATCATTATGTTTTTTTTTCAACTGAAAGTAACTTTGTAGTATAGATATTAAAAAACGTTTAAAATGTAATTAAAAAAACAACTGAGAAATGAAAGCTTCATACTAAGATAATTTTTGAACACATTCGAATTTCTTAACGTGACAATATTTTTTAACGATGACACAGAAACTATACTATGGTCACCTCGTTTGTGAATAATTCAGCCAGCAGTAGCTTATTTTCACATCAATACTACTTTCCATGCGAAGTACCAGCTTTTAATGCTTTCATGTTGAGTGTACAACACTTCGCTAGGACCAAACAATCGGAGGATGATTAAAATAATGTTTGCATAACCACCTCTTCACAGGCCTTATAGAAACAAATTAGGCTGATATCAATTCGCTGAGGCAAATTCATCGAAATAAATGCTTCTCGCGCATGCGTCTGACAGAGTTCACACAATTATTATGCTTGTGTCGGGCTTGTGTTTGATGGGTTATAGAACTAAAATTGGATGTCATGCTAATTCAGAGTTACCACTGCGATCAAATTTAATTCTGAGGGAATCATTTTTATTGGTGGGATCCGGGGGTATTATTTTGTTTTATAGAAATTAAAAAAAAAAGACAAACAACGAATATGAATAAAGTTTATCTGTTTTTGTTAAATCATTTCTAATAAAAAATGATTAAATTATTTGTATTTGTACTGCAATTCTGAATATAAATTACATAATGATAGTTCGATGTAAAAAAATAAATATATTTTTTTTCTTTTTTTTGTCAAGTGAATTTAAATTGTTTTTTTTTTTCCATATTTATCTCAAAATTTAAAAGCTTTACCTATACTCAAAGAATCAGTTTAATTTAAATTTTTAAAATGATATAAATTTACCTATTTTTATTTTCATAAATAATTTGACCTGTGGTAACCCTCTCGCGGCAGTAGAAACATACATGAGCCGAACAGTATACAAGATAATGCTTGCATCGGGCTTTTCTTCAAGGGGCTAACAGAAACAAAATAAATTGACATAATTCCACTAACAATTATACTTCCATTAGACTTTTGTACACATAATAGCTTGTTTCAGGCCTTTGTAAGCAGGCCCTTCCAGAGCTCTTGGCTGTGCTTCCTAATGAAAGCTTTTTCTTTGCTTTTATTTCGCATGCCTCTCAAAACTAATTTCTGGGAAGCCTTACGAAAACTATAATCAAATTGTAAATATTCAGGCTTGCAGAAAATTAAAGATTCTGCTTGTAATAGGTTTATAGCAAACTGTTTTCAAAAATATAGCTAAGAAAATTTGCAACTTCGATGTCCAAACTAAATACAAGTCTTGTAGAAAAAATAACTTATAGAAATTCAAAAAATGAACCTTATAGAGGAAAAATTGTTAGTTTGGGATATATGAATTTTGGAATACCAATATACGTCTGTAGTCAAATACTAGTTTCAGAATATGGTTAAGTGGTTTTAAAATCGGGTCTGATTTTGCAAACGAAGAAATAGGGATCACAATAAAAAAAAAGAAGACAATTCTTCTTTAAAATACTGAACTTGTGCATAAACAGAATTTTGCACATACATCATTTTGGATATACAGAATTATGGACTTACAGAAGTTTGAAATACAGAATTTTGACCCGCTCTCACTTTAAATATAATATAATATAGTCGGGAAGCCCGCCATAGGACGAATTACCCTCATCTCTTTACCAGATAAGAGGTATGCAGTTTTTTAGATAGTGTCGAAACAAACAGCTTGCGCACGGGTTGCCTATAAAAAAGTGGGCCTCCATAGGGTTGTCATGCTTTAAAGATAAATTTTTGCGTTTATTTTAAATTATCTGATTGTGCTTATGTGGTAAGCCATAAGGATATTCAAAAAATTCATTATGAAAGGAAATTTAATTCAAACTTTTTTAAATACGGGATTTCTTGAAATTTTAAATTTAAGTAGGGTAAATTAGGGTGAACGTATAAAAATGTCGAAAACTTATTTTCTAAACGGTAAGTCGGAGCGAAATTATTTTTTTTTACGATCGATAGATTTATTAAATACATGAAAGTTATACATGGCAACAAAAAATGTCAAAAATTTACAACTCGAGATATGAACGTTTGAAAGTCAAAAATGGCGAAATAGATGTTTCAGAAAAAAAAAAATTACTTTAAATCAGTGTGACGTTCTATTGAAATATACACTCGCGAGCAAAAAAATGGAATCACTCAAGTTTGCCTTCTAAAAACAATAATCGCGATCGATACAATATCTATAATAAATTGTTAATAGGCTCGTTTTAAAGCTTGAACTTAAAACTTTAAATTAATGGTAAAATCATAAAAATCCATTGGTTAGTTTTCGCGCTATCCGCAATAATAACAAAAATAACAAATTATACTTGTTAAATTTGGCAAGACTTCGAAACATTGATACTCAATAAATGCGCCGATAGTTGGTCTTTGGTGTTGATTGTGCTGTTAAAAGTGAATTTCAACATATCTTGACTTATTACTTACTCAAGTTGTCACACTACTCCAACAAGGAATAAATCAATGTACTGTATCCCGTCAGCTCGGTCTAAGCCAATCTTGCATATTAGAGATCTACGGAAAGTTTAGACAAACTCGTATGTAAGTGTAAAGGCCAGGATCTGTGTGCCACCGGATGTTATGACTGATTTATCGTGATGGCGTTTCTCCGTAATCGTGCTTTGACTAGCGTTGACGTCCAACAATAGCAGAGACGGGTACGATATAAAGACTCGTAAGTTAATGGACAGTTAGGAGACGACTTAAGGAAGCAGACCTTACCCCAAAATGTCCCGCCACGGGATCAAAATTAACTGCAACTCATCGACAAGTTAGAGTACCGTCAGACATGCTTCCAGTATCTTGGATGTCCGAACGTTCCGAGGGGCCAACATTGACTTGGATCACTACCTGGTGGTAGCTAGACTACGTATGCGGATATCCATGACGCGGCAACGCAGAGCAGATGCTGTGAAAAGATTCGATGTCAAGAAGCATAAATCGTAAAAGACCGCCAGAACTTTTGCAGACCCCGTAACTCTTAATCTCTCAGGAGGTCCGCCACCAGCATCAAGTGCAGAGGATCAGTGGAAACACTGTCAACAAGCCATCAGAAGTGCCGCCTCTGATGTGCTGGGTTTCACTTGGCTAATACAACGAAACCCCTGGTTCGATGAAGAGTGCCGGCTAGCGCGTGCAGCTAAGGACGAGGCCTTCCAGGCAATGCTGCAGACTCGAACAAGAGCTGCTGAGAGAGTAGCCCGGGAGCTCTACGGGCTGAAACAAAAAGAGGAACGACGACTTCTCAGGAGGAAAAAGAGAGAGCACGAGAAGCGGGCGGTAGAGTCTATTGAGGGTTGTAGCGGTAGGAGAGATGTTCGAAAATTTTATCAGAGGGTGAAGCGATCCACCTAAGCGTACAAGGCTAGAACGGAAGCCTGCCGAGATGAGGTTGGGAATATGGTAGTAGACACAGTCAGTGCTGAGGATCTGGAAAGAAGACTTCTCTAGACTGCTTAATGGCGAAGACAGCCAAGATGCCGCTAATAGGCAGAACGCTCCATTCAACTTGGACGATGATGGCCAAGAGTTCCGTCCCCCCGACCTAACCGAAGTGCGGCTGGCGATATCCAAACTTAAGTCGTACAAGGCTGCTGGTGCAGATGGCTTAGAAGCCGAACTATTTAAATCAGCGGGAGATGAATTGGCTAGGAGCATACACCAGCTAGTCTGCAAAATTTGGTCGGATGAAAGTATGCCCGATGAATGGAACCTCGGTATAGTGTGCCCCATCCATAAAAAGGGAGATGTTCTGAAATGTACCAACTAAAGAGGAATTAGTCTCCTAAACGTCGCTTATAAAATCTTGTCGGCTATTCTGTGTGACCGCTTAAAATCTTTTGCCAAAGAGAATTTCATATTATGAGTTAATCAACTTAAAACTCAAATATCTTGAAAAACCCACCTACGATTTTGGAAATATTTGACCCACAGAACGTGCTCAACCACACCTTTCATTTGAAATCATTAGGGAACGCACTGGGCCCAGGGTGCATAGAAAAATAGGCCATCTCCTTAAGACAAAAATTGATCTAACCTGAAAACCAAAAATTGTTGATTGAATTTATGAATCTAACTGACCAAATTATGTATTTGTTATAGGAAAATAAAATCATCGCTTTATTGCACAGAATAATAATATTCAACCACTTTTAACTGCGCTCCCGAAAGTTTTACAAACTTTTGATTCCTCATACGTTAACGTAGATACATATGCGTTGAAAATATTTATTAACATTTACATACGATAC
Organism: Melangyna quadrimaculata; assembly: GCA_949320155.1. NCBI lineage: Eukaryota > Metazoa > Arthropoda > Insecta > Diptera > Syrphidae > Melangyna > Melangyna quadrimaculata. The sequence continues at coordinate 75,382,676 of OX439484.1, read as the reverse complement.
CTGTCCCTATAGAAAAGGTTTCCGGAGCTTATTGTCTTTTTAGGACGGCTCATACCTATTAAATCGCGTGTATGTTTATCAAATACTTTTAAAGCTGAAACTCTTGGTACTTAAAACCTTGTCTCATCGTCAATTTATTAACCTAGGTAGGCTTATATACCTTCATCCTACATATTATATACAGATACCAACATAGGTATCAAATATCTCTTAATTTAAATTTATAATTTTTGACCATTTTAAGCGCCAGTTTTCTCACACATAGTAGGTTGGTAGGTATAATGCTATAAAATCTGTGTTTCATCTCACTATATCCAGACCCACACACCAAAAACTCGATATCAAGCTGAGGCCTTATGTATGTGTTTTAACCTAAAGATGATTTATACACATATACAGACACTCATCTCATCACGTATTTACTACTCGTTCTCACATAGGTATGTATGTAGACAGGTACCAGTACCTACATAATACATACCTACCCATAAGAATGTTTTTTGGAAATCATAAAAATTCCATTGAAGATATACTGCCTACAAAACTCGTATAGAGAGACATACCTATATCTATATCAAATGCCTTTTCAATTAATAATAATCAAATAACAAAGACTCCAAATCCAAAACTCCAACATAGCCTAGAACTCCCGATGCCAGGCAGGTATGTCGTATGTGTGCAGTGTGTAGGTATGATGATGATGACCTTAACGACCGACCGAACTCGTCTAGAAAAAGACCTGAGCCCACCTGAAGAGCTGAGGCACGAAGCACCAGTCCAGGCCATGCCAGGCACCATCGAATGAAATACCTACTACTTATCATTGAAAAAAAGACAACACAGGAGTTTGAATGTTAAAGTCGAAGACAAAGCAGTAGTATCGCCAGACAGTATGTCGCCACCAAGTCTAACCTAACCAACGAATTCGAATCCGAAAACGAACGAAAAGAGCCCACGAAAAAGAGAGGGATAAATAACAAAAAAAAAAAAAAAAACAATAACAACAAAAAATAAATAAAAGCAAACCCAAAGACCAAACCGAGAACCGACAACCAACAACGAGTCGAGAGGGATGATGAGACGACAAAGGCAAGGCAAGCAAGAAGTTTACACGTTCGCCACCAATCATAATCCCCCGACGCCTATGGATTCTCAGAAAATTCAACAAGTTATCGCCTTACAATTTCTATAAATACTCCGAACTCGAGTACGGCTGCATTGATCCGCACATAATACATTGGGTTTGGGTGAGTGCAGTTACCATCAGTGCTAGAGCCAGAACCGATAGTTCTTGTTGTTGTTGTTGCCGCCACCACCACCACCGGCCGCACCAAACCCGGGCATAGTATATGCTTAGAAAGGAAACCAAATGAATGAGCTAACATCGGAATTATCGATGGTAGCGAAGGCGATGGATAAATAATGTGGTGCTGTGGAGGCGGAGGAAACATGGTCGCATTAATAAGGACACACCTTACATTCTAGAGGGCGACTATTAAACTATGCAAACAAAATTGCTCATCGAGAACAATACAACTTTATGGGGCATATTCATAGTCGCAGATATACCCAGGTTTAACTAAACGACAGTTTAAGATAATTTTGGCTCAATGAATACAGACCGATTTTAATTACAATTTGTTAGTTTTATAATTTTATAAGATAGTTAACTTGGTATATACACAAATAGCTTCAAATATTTTGAAATGATAAACTTAAAAAAATAGAATCAAAGTCCGAAAATTCAACTAAACCTATGTTTAATTTAGACCCAGCTCGAAATAAACCCGCCCCTATTCATCTGTCGAATAAAATATGTATCGAGAAAGATATGTCGACTATGAAAATATCAACTCTTTAACATCGACTTTCATAATCTCGACAAAAAAAATGTCGACTGGTTAAAAGACCGACTGATCAACATATCGAAAAAGCTTGATCGATAGCGGGATTTTTTTTAAATGCCAATTTTCAAAATATGGACAGTAATTGACATTTTAACAATCGAGATTTCATCAGTCAAGATTTTCCTTGTCGACATTTTGATCAGATTATGGTGTTTTAAAGCGCGCGCGCGTATACACCATTTCCTAAACCATAATCTGATCAAATTGTCAACTATCAAAATGTCGACCGTTGAATTCTCGATTGTTAAAATGTCAATAACCGTTGTCGGTCGACTTTTTAAAAATCGATCCAGGTTTTTTTTTCGCAATATTTTGATCAGTGTTAACCAGTCAACGTTTTTTTGTCGAGATTATGAAAGTCGATCTTGTAGAGTCGATATTTTAAATGTCAGCACATCATACCCAATTCCTAATTTCCTTGGAAAACAATATGGACATTTTTTCAAGACAGTCGCAGCTTTTGCCAAGTCGAGATTTTATAAAATCGACATTTTTTTGAGTTGATCAAAAAATTGCTAAAAGTCGACATTTTGACCAGTCGACATTATTTGTCAATAATTCGTACATAACCCATCATGCTTTGTTACCTACTGATAGCTTGTTTTTGAAAAATTCAAAATTGACATATATACATAAACATGCGTTAAAAAATAACCAAACTATATGTTTCCTTCAATTAAATTTGAAATATTACTGAATGTCTAATTTTGATTTGCTTGTATTGTTTTTGTTGCTTGAACATCACCAATTTGTTCATTGCAATGCCTTATAGTAGGTAAAGTTAATTGAGACATTGGTAAATTCGTTGAAGATACAAATAGACAAAACTTAATCCACCCAAACGATTGCGATAAACTTACAATAGAATCAATTTAATAAATTCTTCGTGTTCCATCATGACTCATGAGTAAAAACCTTGGGTTTAATTGAAATGGTTTTGTATCTTAGTTATCCATGGAATTGAGCGAAATAGTTTAGTAAAATATTTTGTGGACCTACTTGTGAGGTAAAGCCAATTGAGTGAAGCCGTCAGTTGAATTGTTTATTTGGGATAACAATAAGCTAAAATTTATGAAAAAAGTACATTTTGTAGATGTTCGACTTCAAATAAAAATACAAAACCAAAAAAATTGATGTTAAATTCAAGTAGAAAATCATTAAACACACATTTTAAATTTAATTTCACAGCTGAAAGGCTGTAATTTCCTGTTTTATCTTGTTCTTACAGGTTTCATCACATTTGTGCTGTTAGGCTCTGTTTCTTCAATAATCACACATCGTCTGTTTAACTGATTTTACAACTTCCAAAGAACTTGTTTTACAGGAAAAGACAAATAAAACTTATTGGTAAATTGGACACAGCTAGTGCCTCCAATCATTTAACTTGGTTTTCATATCGACATAATCCAAATAAATAAATAAAGTACACAAATGTGTTACATTTTGGAAACAATTAAATAACATAAAAAAGTACGTATACGCCCAAGTGTACCACTATTTTATAGTTCTGTTTATTGGAGATGATAAAAATACGAAAAGCTTACGGCATAAATTTGGAACCTTAAATGCTCACTGGCAAGAAAGGCTAATTTATATGTGCCCGAAGTACCACGTGAAGATCATTCTTGGTGACTTCACCGAGGGAGGGCATCTTTGGTTCGATAGTCGGAGGACACAGCCTACACGACGATACTTCCGGCAACGGACACAGGCTGGCAGACTTTGCGGCGGGGCGAAATGTCATCATCTCAAGCACCTACTTCCCACACCTCAATATACACAAGGGGACTTGGCGGTCGCCTGATCAACTAACCGTCAACCAAATCGACCACGTTGCGATAGACGCGAGACATGCTTCCAGTATCTTGGACGTCCGAACGTTCCGAGGGGCCAACATTGACTCGGATCACTACCTGGTGGTAGCTATTCTACGTATGCGGATATCCATGATGCGACAACGCAGAGCAGATGCTGTGAAAAGATACGATGTCGAGAAGCTTAAATCGCAAGAGACCGCCAGAACTTTTGCAGACCACGTAACTCTTAATCTCTCAGGAGGTCTGCCACCAGCATCAAGTGCAGAGAACCAGTGGGAACACTGTCAACAAGCCATCAGAAGTGCCGCCTCTGATGTGCTGGGTTTCACTAGGCGAATACAACGAAACCCCTGGTTCGATGAAGAGTGCCGGCTAGCGCATGCAGCTAAGGACGATGCCTACCAGGCAATGCTGCAGACTCGAACAAGAGCTGCTGAGAGAGTGCCCCGGGAGCTCTACGGGCTGAAACGAAAAGAGGAACGACCACTTCTCAGGAGGAAAAAGATAGAGCACGAGAAGCGGGCGGTAGAGTCTATTGAGGGTTGTAGCGGTAGGGGAGATGTTCGAAAATTTTATCAGAGGGTGAAGCGATCCACCTAAGGATACAAGGCTAAAACGGAAGCCTGCCGAGATGAGAGTGGGAATATGGTAGTAGACACACAGTCAGTGCTGAGGATATGGAAAGAACACTTCTCTAGACTGCTTAATGGCGAAGACAGCCAAGATGCCGCTAATAGGCAGAACGCTCCATTCAACTAGGACGATGATGGCCAAGAGATCCGTCCCAACGACCTAACCGAAGTTCGGCTGGCGATATCCAAACTTAAGTCGTACAAGGCTGCTGGTGCGGATGGTTTACAAGCCGAACTATTTATATCAGCGGGAGATGAATTGGCTAGGAGCATACACCAGGTCATCTGCAAAATTTGGTCGGATGAAAGTATGCCCGATGAATGGAACCTCGGTATAGTGTGCCCCATCCATAAAATCCATAAAAAGGGAGATGTTCTGAAATGTACCAACCATAGAGGAATTAGTCTCCTAAACTTCGCTTATAAAATCTTGTCGGCCATCCTGTGTGACCACTTAAAACATTTTGTCAACGATCTGATCGGCCCCTATCAGTGTGGTTTTAGGCCAGGCAAGTCAACCGTCGATCAAATGTTCACACTCCGACAGATTTTAGAAAAATCCCGGGAATTCCACCTTCTTATCGATTTTAAAGTCGCGTATGCTAGCGTGAAAAGGGACGAATTATACAGAGCCATGTCGAGTCTTGGCATCACTGCCAAACTCCTCCGCCTGTGCAGGATGACGATGGAGAAATCTCGCTGCTCCATCAAAATTGGTAAGAACACCACCGATTCCTTTGATGTTGAGAAAGGATTGAGGCAAGGCGACGCGTTATCATGCAACCTATTCAACATCGCACATGTCAACACCAGCGGTACAATCTACCAAAAGTCCGTTCAATTGCTTGCATATGCGGATGACATAGACATTGTCGGCAGAAAGAAGCGATCTGTGGCAGGGGCATTTGCGAGCATTGAATCGGAGGCGGCTAGAATGGGATTGGCGGTTAATGAGGACAAGACGAAGTATATGCTGTCATCGAGAGAGGAATCTCAACATCGTCGACTCGGGCAAAATATCACGATGGACAGATATAACTTCGAAGTTCTCAAGGACTTTGTCTACCTGGGCTCCACTATTACATCGCAGAATGACATCAGTGCAGAGATCAAGCGAAGAATTACTCTTGCCAACCGCTGTTTCTTCGGTCTAAGAAGGCATTTAAGTAGTAAGGCCCTCTCCCAGAGAACCAAGGAGACTTTATACAAGACCCTAATCATCCCGGTCCTGCTTTATGGGTCAGGAGCATGGACACTGATTCGGATAAAAATCTGCTAGGGTGCTTTGAGAGGAAGATTCTTCGTGTGATTTTCGGTCCGGTGTGTATCGAAGGAGTATGGAGGAGAAGATTCAACGACGAGCTATACGGGCTATACAGCGACGTTGACCTGGTCAAAAAGCTGAAAATACAGCGGCTGAGATGGCTGGGGCACGTGGAGCGTATGGACAGCAACGCACCTGCCCGACGAGTCTTCGAATCCAACCCCGATGGGGTACGTAGCAGAGGAAGAACCCGTAACAGGTGGCGCAAACAAGTGGATGACGACATCAAAGCACTCGGTGTGCGCAACTGGAAGCGGCTAGCTAGGGACAGAGCTGGCTGGAGGGGCTTGTTAGTTGAGGCCGAGGCCCATCCTGGGCTGTGAGCGCCATCAAAAGTAAGTAATTAAGTAATTTATATAGTTGCTTGGATTTTATTAAAAACAATGTAAAATTTGTTGCATGTGGCTAAAAAAAAGAAATTTCTCTTAGAAAAATGAGCTCTAGGTACATTTTATCGCTTAGATTTTATTTTTTTCTATACAAATTGTATGGGAAAAAAGTATAAAAAGTTTGGAAGGGCATAACTTTCTAACCGTTTGAAAAAATTGATTGACATACGAGTATTTAAAATAAAAAGTTTAATCAATGCAATAGTTGGTAGGGCATGTGAAATTCTACCTAAGTACATCAGTCATAAATTCCTGAGCCAGAAATTCAACCAATCATATAATTCCCGACTTTTCGATTTCGATAAACACAATCAAAAAACACATCAGAAAATTTAGTCTTTATGAATCACATAATATTGTACTCGTATTTTGTGTTGCAGGCGTCAGGAAAGTTGTCCCTGATTCAATTATATTAAATTTTATATTCATTTGACACATTTTTTGCCCCTTTAACAACAAATTTGTACTCGCAGAAATATTGAAAAGTGTATGTCGTGTTCATGAGTATACTTTTAGTGCGATAAAAAAAGTTCAAGTTGTTCGTTAAAGCGATGATATAGCGATCACTTATTATTTGTAGCCCTTAAAAATACTTTCTTTATTATTTTCACTGCCATGATGAATGTTTAAATTTTAAGAACAATAATTAATATTTATTCCAGTTAGTAAAATATTGTTCAATGCGTTTTTGATTTTCAATTTTCTCAACTAGACCGATTAAAGATTTTGTTGTATGCAAAAACTCTATAACACCTAAACAATTTTTCATATTTAAATTTTCAACAAAAAAAATTTTTTGAATATTCGATAATTCAAAAAAAGGTTTAAAAGTTCTTTTTTTAAATTTGTTTGTAATAGCATATTTGAATTTGAAGGGTTGGATACGATATCCCACTTTTTATAATCCTGTTGATTAAAATCCTGCTTCTTATAATCTTGTTTTTTAATCCCGTTTCTTTTAATACTGTTTTCTAAAACTTGTTTTTTCCTGGATTTCTGAAAAACGGGATTTAATAAAGTGAGATTACGATACGCTCACGAATTTCAATAATAAAATAGTAAATTTGAAGACGCAAGCGGAGGCGGCGCGGCGCCAGTTGAAAAAGGATAAATATTATTGAATTCTTATTTAATTTACACACAAAACTTCAAGGCTCCGCCGTCGGAACTAAAAAGGGCAGAAATATTTTACAGAACTTAATTTCGTATTTTTTCAAAACCTTTCTTTTTTGTGCACTGTTGAAGTTAACAAAATTTCCCTTTTAAGAATTCTTCAATAATGAACAATTTAGGTACATGTCTGTTTCTGCCGAAAAAGTTGTTGTTGTTCAAAAATTCAAATTCATATCAAACTCTTTTAAAATATATAGTTTATTCTAATTATAAAAAATAAATATTTTATTTGATTATGATTTCATTATGAGACTACATAATTATGTCTCCATCACAGCTCCACTTAGAAAAATAAATGAATAGGAAAGAATAATTTTTGTTCGCACAAAGTAAATAAAGGGTTTTCCAATAAGAGGTGGTATTTTGATATTCAAAGTAAAAGGAATTTTTTTGATATAAATGATCGGATGTTTATTTTAATGTTAAGAGGCAAGTATGCCATTAATAATGGAAAACAATATCAGCCAAATGAAATGGCCGCCACGGCTACGCATACACAACAATATCCTTTTCATGAAATTTTCTATCACCAAATCACAAAATGGCTGCTGTATGCCCTCAATAGCTTCACGAATTCCATCTTTGAAGTCTTGAATCGACGCTAGGCTGTTGGCCTAGACCTTATCTTTCACGTGGCCCCAAAGAAAGAAGTCACAAGCTCGCAAAGTGTTAAATCACAAGATCTCGGTGGCCAATTGTGATCACCTCTTCGAGAGATAACACGGTCCGGAAACGTTTCCCGTAAAATATCGATGGTTTCGTTGCTTGTGTGGCACGTAGCGCTGTCTTGTTTAAAGTAAACGTTGTCCAGATCTCTCTCGAAAGCACAATCCATTCACCGTAGCTGTTGCTCCAGCCTCATTTTGGAAAAAGTAAGGTCCAATGACCCCGCCGCGCGCCGTACCATAAACCGCACCAAACAGTTACTCGTTGAGGATGAATAGGCTTTTCAACAATAAATCTTGGGTTTTCCGAGTCCCAGATGCGACAGTTTTGCTTGTTGACGTAGCCACCGATGTGGAAATGGGCCTCTTCAGTCAAGATGATTTTTTTTCATTTTTTTTTTCACCATTTATATAGTGAATTTTAATAATTTCAGTGCGTTGTTGAAGCGTGTATCGTTCCATTTTTATTGATGGCGTAGCTTCTACTTGTTAAATGTCAAAAAAATACCGCTTCAAAAGTGACAACTATCGAAATAGCGGGCTATTTAAAATAACACTTCTTATTGGAAAACCCTTTATTTCTTTTGATTATTTAATACCTCCCCACATTAGCCATACAGTCGAAATGAAAACAACAGTCGCTACTGTGCATATTAATTGGATCCATCTTGAAAATAACTTTTAAATATGACACAGAAAAATTTAAAGAAAAATCGTAAACAATAAATTCAGAAAAAAAACCGGACCAATGTTTTGAATAAGTTGAAAAACAATTGTTTTTTTTTCAAATTACTGAAAAACTGTTTGTCATTTTGAAAAAAAGTTGGTGGGTACATATTGTAGCTCATGTAATTCTACACAAAAAAGATTATAATCATTTCATCGTACAGTTAATAGATTTCGATAAAAACGGTCGAAACATTGGAATTTACTAATTTTAGTCAAAAATATGTAATAAAATCATATTTTTGGGTAAGAAAATTTTTATTTATGCTTTGAAACGTATTAAAAAAAAAAAAAAAGTTTTAGAGTGGTATCAGAAGGGAAATCACCGTCCTGAAAAAATTGATATAACTTAAGAACGAACTGACGTACAGAGATTGTTATATGTCATTTTGTAGATAACTGTAGTACAAGTTGCTCTTAGATAATTTTGTGAAAAAATAAACTTCTCGAGAGTTATTAAACAAAAGAAAAGATATCAATTTTTTCAAAATGGTGGCATTTCCCTTTTTAAAATAACCTATTTTAGTTTTCTAGTAATTTGGAAATAACTAAATTTTACCCCCCCCCCCTAAAATTTTTTTGTCCACTCCAAATTTTGGGTTATTTTTAGGAAATGTACATATGAAGCTCTCCACCCAAATTCAACTTTGTCGGAATTTTTTCGAAGTATTTTTTTAATCTAATTTTCCTATACTATCGGGCGTTCTTGGTTAATTCCTTTATAATGCAATTTCATAATGCTATTTCATCAACATTTTTTCATATGAGTCGGATTTGTCGGATTTTGACAATAATTTGATAAGGTAGAATGCCTCCCCATTTTCCCAATGCTCTCTGATGAAAATATAACAAAATGCGCCCCTGTATGAGGCAGCCTTTGTAGGCACCACTACGGCCGACATAAATGCACCGAAGCCCATGTCCATGTCCATAACGTATGCACTTCTGTTCTGGCTAAGGCACATCAAGTCAGCAACAAAACATACTTGTATTCGTATATATACCTTATTCGATCAGGCTAGCTGGCTGGCTGGAGCTCTAGAATCAAGAATTGCAGTCATGGCTGTTAGTTGTGGCGGTTGCTGGCGGACATTGTTGTTACCGTGAATAGAATGGAATGAGCTGAAAACACTGTGACTCGGATAACAACTACTATACCTGCCTTAGAGTGCAAGTGAACAACATGCAGACGCAGAGGAGATATGAGTATCGATGACCGCATGTGATTAGAGGAGGATGCCAGTGCCAGTGCCAGGCCTAGCGCTCAATTGCTATTCATCCAAGTTAGGAGTAGGCAATAGAAAAAAACGACCCAGACGTAGAGACGACATCGGCATCGGACAGCGGCGCGGCGCACAGCGTTTACGCTTCTTTTTAATGAATACACAACATGAGTTCGAGAGTATATTGTAGTATATAGATAGATAGGATAGGGTAAGGAGAGATTGTTTGGTCTCTCTTATATGAATGTAGGTGTATAAGCTGTCACTGTTGGATTGCACCTAGAACGGAGACGGATGAGCCGATGATAATATGGAACTTATAGTTAATTCACCAGAAGTGGGGCTTGGTTCTTGGGAATTTTATGGGTATACCTTGAATGGTGGAATAGGAAATTTATGTTTTGTTTATTTCTTTTTTAAGGAGAAGTCATAGGATCATTTTTTTTTAGTGTTTCTAATGAGTTCCTTGTCTGGGAAGGTGCAATGTTCTAAGGTCGTGACTCTCAAAGAGGATATGGAGGATAGACATTAACAGAGTTTAGGCATGTGATGGGCTATTATTGATTCCAAAATAAACCAAGTATTTTTTTTTAATAGAACGCGCACTAAGGGGGTTTTGACTACCCTTAATATGGACGAGCACAGTGCTAGCGTTAGGGAAATAAGGAAGGGTTTGAAAGAAGATACCGATGCCCATTGGTTTTGAAGCTCTGAATTTAAAAATGGGGTGGAAAAATAGGGCCAGGTAAAGCATTCCACATTCTTGTGTGCAACTAAAGAAATAATCTCTATACTTCACAGTACGTCCAAAGTTGGACTCAAGTAAACTGATGAGCATTCCTAAAATCGCGAGTATTGAGGTTGAATTGTTTAAGGGGGGGGGAGGAGGAATGCAATTGACTATTTTACTTGAATACTGTTTATAAAAATAGCGATAGAAGAGTGACAGACAGGTGACATTACGGTGGCAGTGTTCGATGGAAGTTTTTCATGCAATTGAGTTATTAGGCAATAAAAGAAGACTTGCCAAGTAAACCAACTCAATTTAAGCCAGTTTTCATTAAATAACAGATTTCTCTGATAGTTTTGGGGTTCTTCCATATTCATCTAGCTACTTAAAATGTTTGATATTTAACATTAATGAACTTGGAGTGCTTTTAGATCTCATTACTTTTTACAGCTGACTTGTTACGCAAATTTTGTGTACATAGTAGAATTTGGCTACTTTTTTAACATTTATTTTTTAGTTTTTAATTTATTCCTTTTGTATGAACTACAAGTCCTACGTCTACCAATTTTTATAAGATAGAAGTGCTCCATTGATATGACAATAATGGATAAGAAGTGGCGCACCTGCATGAAAAATTTTATGATTTCAACGTTTTCGTTGTCACCTGAAAACTAACCGATTTACCAAATTTCATCATCCTGCATCAATCGGAAGTGCTTTCAATATATTTAATATTAATTCTGTGAAAATGGGTCGTTGCCACGCCCACTGAAAGAAAAATCTCAAATCTCAAATTTTTAATTTTCCCTTTGCTTGCATGTCAAGTCCTATTGCTCTAACAAATTGTATCATTCTACGAAAATCAGAAGTTCTCTACATAGTTGATATAAATCCACGCCCCATGAATGAAAAATCTCAGTTTTTAAAATTTGCCTCTGCCTGCATTTTATGCACGATGTATTTAATTTTGTCATTCTACGGCGATCAGAAGTGCTCCAAATAATTTATATCAATTGTATGAAAATGGGCGGATACCACGCCCCCTGAATGGAAAATCGTAAATTTTTAAAAATATTCTACAATGGCGGGAAGTGCTCCATAATTTTGATGATCTGTCAGTGAGTTAGTGAGTGAGTTAGTCAGTCAGTCAGTTACAGTTTTTGCGATTTTTGCAGCTTACACGGGAACCACTTATGCTAAAGAATTGAAATTCAGTGAGTTGCCTAAACCTGGGGAGCTTAGCAAATGCTGCGAGTTTGAAGTTTATGACTTTATTGGTACTGAAGTTACAGGAGGGTCGAAAATAGCCTCAGTTTGATCCTGCTAAAATGGTGTAACTAACCGATTTACCAAATTTCATCATCCTGCATCAATCGGAAGATTTTCAACATATCCCGCTTAGTAATTTAGCTTTCTCGCCACTGCTAAGGTCAATGAACTCAGAACAAAGAATAGAACATCAAATTTCCATCTTAAATAAATAAATAAATTGGGTGGCGCAACGGCACGTGAAGAACCAGTGCCTAGTGAATAACAACTCGCAACCACTCCTGTGTGCGCGTGTCAACAGGAATAGAAAGGGACCTACAATTTTATGCCGAATCCAAACGGTTAGACGAGAAGCACTAATTCGTGACAATTGATAATCTTGGAGGATTTGTCAATTCCTCGCAAAAGGCAGGAGCCCTGATAAAAAACCTTTAAGTTTTCAGGTGGACGAGCCTGGGGAAGTGAACCCAGACCTCCTTTTTATGAACTTAGTTTATAATTAAGAGCCCCAGGTCACCACAAGGAACGGCAATACTGGGGTACACTCGGGCGTATACTTACTATTTTTAACAGAATTTAGTAAATGTTTGTTTGCAAAACACAATGTTGGAGCTTGACGTTTTAACCAAACAATTCTGTTTATCCGCGCGCCTACAGCCTTAACGGTAACATAAATTTTCTTCAAATTTTGTTTCTAGCGTTTTATTGCCAGTATTCCCACATAACACGTTGTTTTTTTTTTTCTTCTTATTAAAAATACTTCCCATACAATTGGAATTCTATATCTACTAATAGACTACTAGTGCCGCTATTTTCTGGCATAGACTTTGAATACTACCTATCTATCAGACAAATATATAAGCCGTTTCATATACCAGTTATAGCTTCTATTGAAAACCATAATTGAAAATTTTAATTGATGCAAAAGTAAAGTTTATTATGGCTGAATTAGTATTTTCAGCAAAAACAAAACAATTGATTTTTGTCCATAACGTTCACATTGAATAACTTTTAATAATTCAATGATCAATAGTAAAGGCTTCACTTCTTCCAAAACGTACAAAAGTGAGAAATAAACGTGTACATCCCCCGCAGAAAAACAATCTAATTTTCGACAAGGTACTAGAGAGTTTTACATTGATTCTGGAAAGGGGCTAGCAAGGGTGAGAAATGGCTAAAACAAGGGCCTTGGTGATTATGAATCCTTTTGCTACATTATGCAAAAAAAAGTTGTCTTATGTATGACTTGATTCCGCGATCTTCTGCTTGTCAGTCCAATGCGCTACCCACTGGGCTAACTCGCTATACACAAATTGAATGACGAAAGTGAATAAGTTTTATACTCTAACGTTTCATGCCATAAAAAAATATCGTATGATACTGAAATTGCATGGTGCTTATGGTGCTTCCCACCCTCGTCCACCTAAAAACTAAAAAGTTGTTTTTCAGGGCTACTGCCTCTTGCGAGGAATTGACAAATCCTCCAAGAGTATCACTTGTCACGAATAAGTGCTTCTCGTCTAGCCGTTCGGATTCGGCATAAAATTGTAGGTCCCTTCCATTCCTGTCGAAGGCGCACACAGAAATGGTTGCGAGTTGTTACTCACTAGGCCCTGGTTCTTCATGAGCCGTTGTGCCTCCCGATTTATTTATTTTATTTATATTTTTTTTGTTTTTGGTGTACAAGAGGCATTCCTGATAGGTTATCGAAACAAAAACAACCAATCTTTATTAGGGAGGGCCTCACGAGTGTTTTGAAATCCAGCAAGGGCTTGTCAAGTGATCTGTCAGCTGATTTGTTGACAAAGTTAATTTCCTTGTCAAGTCAATCTAAACGATTTTCCCGTCTGAAAACTTACTAGGGCCTTGCCCAAGCTAGAGAGAAACTTGGAATTTTTCCATCCGGGATATGTTAAAGAAACCTGGTTGCAAAAAAACATACGAAAATTGTTGTGGTAGATAAATTAAGCCGCCATACACAATTTCCAACTGTTTTGTTTTTTTTTTTGCACGAAGTAGGGTTATGCCTTAAGAAGTTGAAATGACAGGTTTTTTTTAAACAGAAATAATAATGAAGTCATGTGCTTCAATTAAGCATTAAAAACAGCCCTTGCTTTTCTTCCGTTTCAAAATTGGAAAATTAAATTTTCAGTGTCGATTTTAAATGAAACCCCTAAGAAAATTTTTAAAACGTGTATGATATCTTTCTTAAGTTCACTTCAGTGGTGGTTTATTGTAAAAAGACTTTAAAAAACTCGGAAGATTAAATAAATCATCAGCTGAGGTAATCCAAATACAAAATTTGGTGAGTTTAACAATAATCCCGAACTGAAAAATGGCGCTTTTTGATCGAATAATTTTTTTAAATACTCATTTGTTTAATTGTTTTTTACTATAGAATACAATGGCGTCACCCTATATTCAAAATGACATACAGTTTATACTTTCGAGGATTTATGCAAACTGAAAATGGTATGATTTCTTAAAATGTATTTATTTACATATTTAGCCCTGTTATCTATCTATCCATCTTTATTAAAAACATTGAGGCATATTCATAGTCGCCGATAAACCCAGGTTTTACTAAACTACAGTTTAAGACTATTTTGACTCAATGAATACAGACCGATGTTACTTACAAATTGTTGGTTTTATATTTATATAAGATTATTAGCTTGTTAAACTACACAAATAGCTTCAAATATTTTGAAATGATAAACTTAAACAAATAGAATCATCGTCCGAAAATTCAACTAAACCTAGGTTTGACTTAGACACAGCTTGAAAATGCCTATGAAAACACCCCATTGCGTTTGATGAAGTTTACCTCTTCCCCTGATCGAAATTCTGCGTACGCCCTAGTGAAAGCTTTTGGATAAGAACTCACAAACACACCTATTTTGACAACAGTATTTGTTAAGTAGTGATAATGATATTATATAATTGTTTGTTAATTATTTCAATTGAAAACTATTACTTCAAATAAATTCCAGACACCAGGAGTAGTTCATATTTGAACACTTTCTTAGACGCGCACCTGGCGAACTGCGAAAAGTAAGGGTGGATTAGCAAAAAAATGAACAATGTGAGAAAAAAAGGTCCTTTTAGACTTTAAAAAGTTTTTATTTCCAGGTTTGAAATAGTTTATAACTTTAAGTCGGTACATTTAAGAACATAAGAAAGGCCTAGTTTTCTTCCACACAAACAGATTTTTTTGTTGTCCTTTTAATTGTACGAGAAGTGTGCTTTAATTTCACAACAAACAAAAAGCTTATCCATTCTATTGGTTCAGAATGACAACAAATAATAATACGCACTCGATATATCTGCTGGATAAAAGAAGCGTTCAAAACAACCATCACGAATAAAGGTTCAATCTGATTAGATATGAGTTAATTAAAACAACATTGAAGTTGTTAAGTTTCAATGATATTGATAACTATATTGATTATGATAGAAAATACAATTTTGATAAATAAAAAGACAATCCTTTTCATGATTTATTTTTTTTTTATTTTCTCTTATAAACGAGTATATGAATGTAGTTAATATTGAAATTTAATTTTCAATGAGTCGTTAAATTAAGAAGTGTTTGCAGATATTTTTTTTTTTTGATTTTTCCATCCGTGACTGTCAGGCAGACAGTGTCTCAATATTTAGGATTTATGTAGTGCGATGGAAGATAAAATAGTCTTTTTGTTATTTTAACTTTAATAAAAGGTTAAATTGAATTGAAATTTATTTTTATTGTAGCTGAGATTAATTACATTTCTTCTTACTTAAAACTATATTGCACAATTTACAGAGATATGGTATAACTCTACCTTACTATTGAACAAAATATCATATTTATTTCAATTATCACATAAATATAGCAATGAAAAATCGAAGAAAAAGCTACAAGAAAAAACCTCCTTTAAATTGTTAAATAATGTTATCCGAGAATGGAGAGAATGGGAGGCTGCAAAGCACCGAAAAGTACTTATCTCAAATACGTGGTTTTTAATTTTATAATTAAAATGCAATGCATGGTTTTATAACATCAAATGAAAACATACATATGGAAATAAATAAATAATTAACAATTTAATAAATTAATAAAATGAAACAAAAAAAAAGTAATTGAGTGTTTATTCATTTATATAACAGCAACAATTAATAAATAAATATATAAACATATACAAACAAATATATATGTAGTCACAAATTACAAATATATACGTATATTGTAGACAAATAAATAAACAAGTAATAAATAAAGAAATAAAAAAATAAATATATCAATGAATACATAAATAAATTAATGTATAAATAAATAAATAAATAAATGAATAAATAAATTAATAAATAAATAAATAAATAAATATATATGTGTTTGAATAAATAAATAAATAAATAAATAATAATATAAAGCATTTAACCATTTTTTTTTTGTGTTTTTTTTTTTTTGTATTTTGTATTTTTTGCTTACATTTATCAAACAGCCAGATTTGAGATTAAGTAGTTTTCAGATGAGCTACAAGATAGATTATATCGTTCAAATAAATATTGTACTCGGAAAGAAATTTTTTCGATGTTGGCCAATACGTGGAGATCTTCAGTAGAATAATGCCACGGTAGATTAAGCATCATCTTAAGTACTTTATTTTGAGTTCTTTGTAGTTTAAGTATATGGCTTTTAGCACATTTACCCCAAACAGGTGCGCCATATAACATAATGCTCTGGAAGATGACTTTAAAAATTATGAGCTTATTTTTGGTACTAAGCTTAGATTTTCTGTTGATGAAAGGGTATAGCATTTTTAAAGCTAAGTTTACCTTATTTATTGTCTCCTTTATATGAATACCAAAAGTTAATGTTTTGTCCAAATGTACTCCTAAATATTGAGTCCTGGACCTCCATTCTGTTGAAAAACAATTGATTTGAAGCATGTTACTAGGTAAAAGACAAGCTTTTCTTTTCCTTGTGAAAAAGAAAACTTGTGTTTTACCAGCATTAATTTTAATTTTCCAGTCGTTGAAATACGACTGCACTATATTCAATGCAGATTGCAAGTTGGTTTCGATGTTAAATCTAACCGAATCTGATGAATACAAACATGTATCATCTGCAAAAATCGCTGATTTACAGTCTGTTAATCGCGGAAAATCATAGGTGTATATATTATATAAAAATGGACCAAGAACAGCTCCTTGGGGTACACCCGCAACAATTTCATACAGATCTGAAAACGAATTATTTACTGAGACTCTAAACGTCCTTTCAGATAAAAACGAATAAATTACTTTTATTACTAAGAGCGGAAAATCAAGGACCAGAAGTTTATGTAGGAGCCCTTCGTGCCATACCGTGTCAAATGCTTTCTCGACATCTAGTAAAACCATACCAGTACTTTTTCCTACTGTAAGATTACTCTTGATATCATTGGTAATGCGGTGTATCTGGTGCACTGTGCTATGATTACTTCGAAAGCCAAATTGTTCTGGTGGAAGGATATTATGCGTATTTAAATGCATCAGAATTTTATTTTTGATAAGCTTCTCCAGACATTTGCTCAGAGAACTGAGTAAACTTATGGGTCTATAACTGCTAGGTATTGAAGGACTTTTTCCAGGTTTTTGAGTTGGAATCATTTTGGCAGGTTCCCATTGTTTTGGGAAGTAACCTCTTTTAAAACAAGCAGTAAAAAGTGCATGAAGAAATTTAACACTTGTTTTGGGAAGATTTTTTAAAATTACATTTTTCAAGCCATCAAAACCAGGGCTCTTGGAGTTCCTTAGAAATGCCAGTACCTACCTATCGTAATAAAAATGCTTTGTCATCGTACTAAATTGAGGAAAATTTGGCCCTTAGTTTTGTATTAACATTTACAGTACTCATAGTCATAGCCAATACTATAATTCAGTTTTTTTTTTATGAATCAAAAATACCAAATCAGAGGCGACTATTTCACCAGACAGATTGGAGTCAGTGTAATATAACCATAGATAATTGGGTATGTATGTGCGTCAAAATGATGTAGGTAGGTATATAAAAAATCATTTTTATATACCTAAATAGAAGGAATATACTCATACATACATACATACATATATCTTTCTATACAGCACGATCGATTTAGGATGGATGGATATAAATGTATCTATGCCGTAACGTATGTCTCTGCAGAAAAACGGCTCCAATATACGGACTTCTTAAAAGGGTACAGTTTCAAGTTCTTTCATTCTCGAACTGTTGTTCTGCGCCTTCTTTTTTTTTTTTTTTAGTTAGCCTTCCTTCTTTGACTTTTTTTATGTTGTTTTACTTTTTTTATTATATATATTTCACTGCTTATAGAGAATGAAAATGTTTACAAAAAAAAAAAAAATTAAAATCAGAGAAAGAAGAAGGCTGAGAGGACACAAAAAAGTATTCTTTTAAACTCCAGTTTCGTCCGGAACCGAAGTAAATTCTTTTCTCTTCAGCGAGGTTACCACTATGGGGAAAAATCTTCTGTGACACATTTTTTTTGGACAAGAAAATCACAGCTATCACCAGCTTAAGCCTGTTGTATACGCAGATCGCACTAAACTAAATTTTATTTCTACAATCGTTTCATGAAAGGCTTCTTTTTGAAGCATCAATATCAGATTCCAAAAAGGTATCAACCATATTCCTAGGACAAGTCGTTCCACAGAAACACTCCAAAATCTTTTCAGAATTTACTTTTTGAGTTTCGGAAAAGTGAGGTGTGAAAAGGTTTTAGAGTTTATCAGTGACCCGGCTTGTCCTAGGAACAAGGTTAATACTTTTTTGGAACCTGCTATTGATGCTTAAAAAAGAAGCATCAAAACCTTAAATAAATTCAGTATAGAAAAAAAAAAAACTCTTGGAACACGTATTTACCATCACTCGGATCAGTTTTTTTTTCCTCGGAGGAACATATTTGTTTGACTTTTTTTTGTTTTATTTTTTAGTGGTTCCACTTCCTCGAAATCAATTTCATTTAAATATTCGTTTAAATACTTTGTGCATTTCATTTAACAATTTTTTTTTTTTTATATTTCGAATAAGGTTTGTCACTTTCTGTGAAAATATACCCTGAAGAATTAAAAATTAGCAGCGAAAGAATGTTTTGAACATTATTTCGCGAGCTAAATTAAAAGGAGACTTTATAAGATACTAGAAGCCAGTTAGAATTAAGCTGCTACACGAAATTTGGCCCAATGAAATATGGCCCAAACATAAAATCAAAAATGGCCCAAAAATGTATGTATAGATACCTATGGGAAACAACAAAAACAAAAAAAGTTTAAAATTTGTTAATTGGGGCCATTTTTCATTGTTTTGGGCCTCTTTTCATTTTTAAATTTGGGGTGAAATTTCATTATGAAAAATGGCCCAAAACTTTTATTCTTAAACCAAAATACTTTTAAAACAAACACTTTGATAGCAGACCGACACAACAAATAGGCGACTGAGCATACCCTAAGGGGAGCGACGGAGTCGCGTGAGCGGGACAAAGGGAGTTACAATTTTTGAAACCACGAAGCGGGCCAGGCAAAGTACTTTTAAGGGTCTCCCAAACCGACGCAAAACATTTTTTGTACGTTGTAATTTTTCTCTTGCTGTTGCTTCTTATATTAATTTTGTAGCAATTTTTCATTTTCATTTTGGGGCCATTTTTCATAAGTTTGTGGCCATTTTTCAATTTTGAAAATGGGGCCATTTTTCATTATGAAAAAGCCCCAGATTCGAGGCAATTTTTAATTTGTCGTTTGGGGTCATTTTTCATTGTAGACGAATTTCATGTAGCCGAATTAAGCGCGTGAACTGCCTACATCTCGCCCAGATATGACAGTGGGCGCTTCATTTAACCTTTCGTATCCTATTAAGACACAAATAAAAAGAATAAATACGCGCAAAAAATAATATAGATATGTACGAATAGTTCAAATTTAAAATTGTTTTCGTTTGGGAAATGGCTTTTTGAGAAGATTAGGCAAGAGTCAAGACATAAGTAGAAAATATCCAGATAAAGAACTTATTTTATATTTAAGGCTCCTTCTGGTCCCTCGTTGGAAAAAATGTATGTAAAATAAACAATCTACGACAGTTTAATTGGAAATTAGATTTCGCTAATTTTTTCGGTAGCTAAAACACCCTGTAAACAACAAATAATCAAAATTTAAGTCCTACATCATGGTATGAAAAACTAAGTGAGTGAACTATTAATTTCATGCCTGCTAAACAGTTTCGCAATTGACCCTCCTGCCTAAATAGACCTCACCCCCTATCCTGTACGATTGCAGAGTGGAACACATGTCTTGCGGCATAAACCAAAATTTACTTTTCAAACTTTTTTTTTTTGGGTTCTGGGGCCTTATTACGTAAAACGATAACGATACAACGATATCGTTTTGGCAATAGCTGTCCCTATCATATGAGTGAATACAGAAAAGGACAGATACTGCAAAAACACAATCTTTTGATCGTTATCGTCTGACGTAATAAGGTCCCTGAATTCGAGTCGAAATTCTGAATTGTGAGATTGGCTCAGGTTTTTGAGATATTTAGTATAAAATTGCAAAAAACGTTCTTTTTTATTTTTGAAGTTAAAGACCAATAAATTTAGTTTACCAAAATGATTGCTGCATATGAAAGTATTATTCTTCCCTTTTTACAAAGATAAATTTGAATCTTTACAATACTCTCCTTATCCTCCGAAAAACCATAATACGCCATATAATGACAAACTCATACATTTTAACTTACGATTTCTCAAAGAGGTAGATTAGTGTAGGAAAATGTAATTAATGGTGTAATTTAACCTCCAAAATAACGAAAACTAGGTTTTTGTCACTTTTAAACTTCCAAAATACTGAGTCAGTTCAGAAATTCTGAGGACATTTATTTGAATTTAGGACATTTAAAGCATTAGGAAAAATATAATCCTGTTTCTGCCAGCTCTTAATTATGCTACATTTCCACCAACCACTAAACCGAGATTTACATAGGTAATGAGATTTATTTGGTGTTTCCATTGCACAAAAAGATGTTTACATTTCCATCTGTCAATATACGAAAATGGCGTTTAAATGGGTCAGCTTTTCATATTCGTTCTTAGATTCACATCCATGTCCTTCGGATGTGGAACTTGAACGGCAGCGTATGATAAGCTCATTAAATTCTGATCTCGACAGCATTGTCCAATGGGGAATCAAAAATCGCGTGCAATTTAATGCTTCAAAAACTCAATGCTGTCTACTGTCGTTAAAACGAAACCCACCCCCATGCCACTATCCATGAGTGGCACTTGCATTGAGGAAACCGATAAGCTTTCAGTCCTCGGTATGTGTGTCACAGACAACCTTTTATGGAACGACCACATATTCGACATAGCCAAAAATGCTTCTAAGTGTTTAGGTTTTCTCCGTCGATGCAAGAAATTTTTCTCCCCTTCTGATCTGGCTGTGATCTACAAAGCCTTTGTTCGTCCAAAACTTGAGTATAACTCTCACATTTGGGCAGGTGCTCCAATAACCCACTTGAGTTTATTGGATAGAATTGAAAAGAGAGCTCTTAAAATGATAGGTGAAAGAACTATAACGGAAACATTCTCATCTCTTTAGCACCGTCGAAATGTTTCATGTCTTTCGTTATTTTACCGTTATTTCCAAAAACAATGCTCTAGTGAAATAGCCAGTTGCATTCCTCCCCTTAAACACTTCAACACCCTTGAGCCCAATTTCGGACGTACTGTTAAGTACAGAGATTCTTTCTTTAGTCGCACTACTCGAATGTGGAATGCTCTACCCAGCTCAATTTTCCCCTCCCATTGTGATCTACAGACGTTCAAAACCAATGTGCATTGGTATCTCTTTTTAAATCCCCTCCAATCTACCTAATCGCTCGTGCTGTGTATATCAACTTAAGGGTAGTCACAACCCCTTTTGCACGCGCTTAATATAAAAAAGAAAAAAAAAAAAAAATTTGTTTTATTTGACATTTGACAAACTAATGTTTTCAATTAGATTTTAATGAGTTTTATTCGAAATCTCCATTTGAGGAGACAAAAATTTGTATGGTAAATCTTCGAGATTTCAAGGAGATTTGTGATAATCTTGCTAAATCTCGGTTTAGTGTCTGGTGGAAACGTAGTATTAAGTGAAAATAGAACAAAATAAATTTGTTTGAAGTTAAAGTTATACAAATGCAGTTTTAGACTGCAAAGATATTGGCGGCGCAAAATTTTAATCGATTTAGTACGATGATAAATCATATTTAGTATGCTACTAGAATAAAAGTTGTAGTTTGCTAATTTTAAACGAGTTTAGCATTTTACTAAAGTTGAAATCATCAAATGGCTATTTTATCTTTTTAGTATCGTACTAAGCCCATATGACACTTTTACGATTATAAATTTCAAAATCAGGATGTTTGTGTTCAGCTGAAGTTTATGAAGGAAATTGGTTACGTATGATACTAGTTAAAAAGTATTTAAAATTTAGAAAATTTTAGTAAAATGTTAAAGAAATATGAAGTATTATCATACTAAACCCTTAATTAAAGCCTATTTTAAATTTTGGGCCATTTAATCTCAACATTTTATTCGATGTTAGATCATTTTTATTATTTTTCTCACTTAAAGGCTATTTTATCTTTTAAGCATTGTCCTAAATCAATAAGACAATTTGACGTTTATAAATTTCAAAATGAGATATATTTGTAGATTTTTGCATGAGCTGTCACTTTTTTGGATGTGTTCAGCTAAATTTTATGAAGGAAAATAGTTTAGTATGATACTAGTTAAAAAGTATTTAAAATTTAGAAGATTTAAGTCAACTGTTTTAAAATTGGAAAAGTGTTAAATAGTATATCATAATAAAACCTTAATACTAGGCTATTTAAAATGTTGCTTTATTGACTTTGAGCAGACATTTGCATTTTGAAATTTGAAATATGCTCTCTAAGTTAATCTACTTGTTAATATTACCTCTGTTCGCTTACTAGTCCCAAGCGAAAGTCAGTTTTTTTACCAAATTTATTCCAAATTCTATGAAAGTTCCTATACAAAAATAAAATTGGTATTAATTGGCAATTTCAGACTAGTAAACAAACAGATCTTTATGTTTGCAGTCAAAAAATTGAAAAGCGACACAATATCCTAATGTTAAGTACCTAGATCTTTACCAAAGTGGTAATCATGCTCTTGATATGGCGATCGCGATGGCACATGGGTTTAAGTTTTTTTTTTTAAAGATGTGATTCCTCCTCTTATGGCAACCACAAGAGCCCCCTGGGGTCTATTAGAATGATT
Source organism: Melangyna quadrimaculata (assembly GCA_949320155.1). NCBI lineage: Eukaryota > Metazoa > Arthropoda > Insecta > Diptera > Syrphidae > Melangyna > Melangyna quadrimaculata. The sequence goes on along the minus strand of OX439484.1, from coordinate 75,359,521 downwards.
TTTTTTGTTGTTATTTCTGTTACGTACCTATAGTGCATATATGTACGTACATATATATAATATCTGTAGCCGTCCTATAATAAAGTGTGTTGGTATAATTTGTTTTGGAACCACAATGCCTCATAAGATTTTTTTTTTTTATTTTGTTGTTGGTTTCTTGGTTTTCCCGCTTTAAGTGAACTATAGTGGCTGGCTGGCTCTGCTCTGCCCTGGCTCCAGCAAAAATGCGTTACCAGCTACCCAAAGTCTTGCCTCATGAATCCTCATCCTCATGGTCGGTCTTCGAGATCACTTGAGATTGAGAATTCTTTTTAGGATCTGGTTATTTTCCTTAGGTCCATGATCGTGTTGTTTATCTGCCGAATGCCTTTGCCTTACCCGTTGTTACTCCATATAAAGTCAAACATATTACATAGGTACATACATATACGTATACACAAATGTATGTGAGTGTGTGTGTTTTTGGACCGCGCCAGAAAACGCACACTACCCGACCGGACTGGCGACGCTATGTCTCGGATGACGATCTCAAATGCCGTGCGCTGGATTTGTTTTTTTTTGTTGTTTTTTGGGACTCGAGTGCAAGTGGATGCTTCCTTCCATTTATGTTTTGTTTTTATTACCTATTTTTTTTTTATTTCAATTTTTTTCTTTTTAACATGAGATCACTTAAAAAAATGGAATGAAGAGGCACGGATTTGAGACTTTACGAGTCGAAAAAATGAATTATCGGGTGCTAAAAACTAAAAATTTTCAGAACGGTCGGTGTTGTTGGCAGCAAGGCAATAGAACGATATGCACATTTTTTTTCTCTCGGATTCAAGTTTCTCATCATGAGGTATATTGGTATGTGTATACCTAACCTCTATTATATGGCATGGGTACCCAATGGTTTGATGTTTCAGCTAAATGCATGCGGTTTTTAAGATGCTTTTCAAGTGAGCGGATGTGCACGTTTGCTTGAAGACTGAAGAGTCGAAAGATTTAGCTATTAAGATTGTTTTACTAAACAATAATAATAATATGATCATTCTTGATAGAAACGTGGAAGTATGCTCGAATTTATTTACGTAAGTTTACTTGATTTGTTGCACGGAGAGGAACACCAAACAATTAAGCGAGTTTTTCGAATGTATATGATACGAGTAGGTTGTGGCAAAAATCTTCCTATACATTAATATGTAAAAGGATTTTCGATTTGTTTTGCAACCTGTAGTTGAAATGCGTTTCGGCTAGACAACACAAGTTGGCTTTATCAAATTGTCTTTGAATACTTTGTTAGGTACAACTCTTTTTGATAAAATAAACTATGATGAAAAGTTCGAAGACGAACTGTATAGCGAACAAATTGCATTCATTAAAATCAATGTTGGGAACTCGACTTCGATATGATGTGTAAAAAGTTTCAGTATTTCTCTTTCCAGTTTTCAACAAAAACTATCCTTAACAAATTTCCTAACCCAAAATATATTATCAAATCATCATGTATTTTGAATACATACTAAACTTCCCGAAAAGAATCTGTTTCTCGAGAGCACTTTTTGCAAGAACTGACGACATAATTTTGCCTTTACTATTAATGTCAAAGTACAGGTATAATAATAATAAGAACAATTTTAACTATATATGCCTGTGAGACCTCAGGTCTTTTAAAATGCAATGCACCTATAGTTAGAAGGAAAGGAATGTTTTTTGTTGGCACAATGGTTTCATTATTAGATTTTAATTATCTCATGAAATTCAACGGGTGCCATCCAGTTGAAACTGGGGAATATAGAAAAGAATGCTACCTAGACTGGGGCTCGAACCCACTTTATCCACTGTGCCATTGCCACTCATATACCACTTCATACCAATGGAGCTTGGTCTTTGAGTTTAGAGTTGCTTCTCCATATTTTGGACGGCATTGTGAACTTTGCTTTCCCGATTCCGCTGATTATATCCAGTTCGGTTCCGCAACCAGTAGAGACAATACTCCCTAGATATTGAAAATTCTCTACCATCTCTACTGGTTTTCCAAAAATATCTATGTACATTGGTTGACCTTCATCTAAATCAAAAATTTTGGTGTGTACAGAAAATTTCGTTCCAAATGCCACCCATAAAATCACTTTGTTCACGAGCATCAATTAATTTTTGACAGTCTATGGCTTGTTAACAGAATATCTTGTTCCAAATAATGTCCACCCGAAAGCCCTAAAATCGACTATTTCTTAAAATTTAATTCACACAAAATTCGGATTTTCAAGAAGATTTTTAATCCATCCTAATCATATCCAATCCAACTGAGAGTTCCTTATTTTGGAAATGTTTAAATTTCTTGGCCCCAAAACAAAAATGTCACCTAAAGCTATCCTGATCGCTTTATCTGGCTTCACAACTGGCTTCGAAGTTGACGAGCAAGTTGGTCTAGTTTGTGTGTTGGTAACAAGATTACATCAGCCTTAAGCAGCTTCCTCATTATATTAATTTGTATACTATATCATCAGTACTGGTCAACATTTTTGAGTTGATGTGGACGTGTAGATCAACAGAGTTGATCAACTTTTGTTGACCCGAACGTAGCCCAACTCAAGTGGATAGAAATCAACAATTTTGATCAACACAGCTGTCATTTGTGTTGTGCATTAAGTTTATTATGTTTTGTATTTTGATTTGTATTTTGATTTGTGTCATTAGGTACTACATATTTTAATTTATATTTATTTTAATTTATTAAAATACATATTTTCATAATTTTTATTTTTTTTTCCCAGAAATAAAAAATAAATAAATAAATCGGGTGGCACAACGGCTCATGAAGAACCAGGGCCTAGTGACTAACAACTCGCAACCATTCCTGTGTGCGCCTTTCGACAGGAATGGAAGGGCCCTACAATTTTATGCCGAATCCGAACGGCTAGACGAGAAGCACTTATTCGTGACAAGTGATACTCTTGGAGGATTTGTCAATTCCTCGCAAGATGCAGTAGCCCTGAAAAAAAACTTTTTTTGTTTTTAGGTGGACGAGGCTGGGAAGCGATCCCAGACCTCCAGCGTGACAGTCGAACGCACTAACCATTACGCTACAGGCTACTACTTTTTCCCAGAAATAGAACTGTGCAATAAAGCCATAAGGCAAAACAGGCCCTGTTTTTCCGTGGCGTTTTTAAAGTTAAACTCGAATTAACTCTCCAAATTTCAAGGGTTAACTCGAGCTTAACTTCGAAACTCCGATGAGCTCGCACTAAAAAACTGAACCTTAGAGCTAAGATGTGAAAACAGAATTTTGTTTGGGTTATTCAAAGTTTGAAGACCGTTTTCTGGAACGTCAGTACTTTTAAGTGAAATTTTACAAAAATTCATGAGTTCAACAAAAATTCAATTTTGATAAAAAAAAGCTCAATTGGCTTAGTGGAACTATAAAGATATAAAATAATCATTCATCTAGTTGCTTGTACATCTCATTATATCAGTTAGAATCTCTTTCTTCTAAGGAAAAGTTCTGGTGTAGTAGTCAAACACGATATTTTCATATTGAACTTGACATAAGGCGGATAGAGACCGCATGCAAGTGGTTTCCGCAATTCTGTCTGTCTCCATCCAAAACTAGTCGTGATTTTTGTTTTATGCTGTAACCAGTTAGCTACTATATTTTATATGTATCTAACGAAGTAACGTTATATTATGTTCCGACTGAACGATTGCGAACATTTTGTCAAAGTGTTTGTCTGGTCAGCCGTCAAAAGTACTCATGTTCTTTCATTTGTGATACATTTCTAGTGGTTTCCTTTTTGACCTTGACTTTGACTTTTTGAAAAAATTCGGGGACGTCTGTCGGGTGTTTTGCGGCCACTTAGACGTCTGTCACGTACATATTTACACTCAGGGAGTCAAGGGCTTTCGCTTGCGACCAATTTCAGGTGGTTTCCCAAAAGTCTAAATTCTAAAACGTTTAAAAACGCGTTTTCGGGAGCGTCATATTTGTAATCAGGAAGTTAAGGGCGTCAAGGGCGTCAAGGACGTCAAGTTGCTACACCCCTTAATAGCACAGGCATGGGAGAACGAAAGTTTCCCCATTGAATAGAAAAGGGGATGATCGTCAAACTACCAAAAAAGGGAAATCTTACGGATTGCGGAAACTGGAGAGGGATATGTGTGCTCCCCGCGGTGGCAAAGATAATGGCGAAAATAATCTTGGAACGAATCAAAGAACATCTCGATTCTACTCTCGACAAAGAGCAAGCGAGATTTCGTGCAGGCTCATCCTGCATTGATCACATCAACACCTTGAGGATCATAATAGAACAATGCGTGGAGTTCTGCTCCCCTCTTCACTTGCTCTTCATCGACTTCGAAAAGGCTTTCGATAGTTTGAATCGAGATTTCACTTGGTCAGCTTTACGTAGGAGAGGAGTACCCGAGAAGATTATCGCCATTATAAAGGCTACCTACGAGGGTGCATCGTGACAAGTCTTACACAACGGAAAGGTATCAGATCACTTCGATATCCATAGCGGAGTTCGTCAAGGATGTTTGCTATCTCCACTACTTTTCCTGTTGGTTATAGGGGATGTCTCTCATGCAGCTCTAGCCGAGCATGCGCGTGGAATTCGATGGACGATGTTTTCGTTCCTGCAACATTTTGATTACGCTGACGATATTTGTTTGCTCTCGCACAACATTATGGATCTTCATCATATGGTGACTAATCTGGAATGCGAGGCAAACAAAGTCGGTTTGAGGATCAACGCCGGGAAAACAAAAAATGAAGAAGTCGTGAATAACTACGAAACGTCGGGAAAAGATGAAATAGACTTGTTTTATTTGAATTAAAGAAAAAAATTGACCAAAAAAAGCCTACAAAAAAATAACTTAAAAAATCCTCAACATTTCTGAATCTTCTTCTCAAGTTGTCGTTGTGGGCCAGCAGGTTGAAGCGGTGGACAACTTCCTGTACCTCGGTAGTGTTGTCTCACAAGACGTCGGTGGTACGGATGAAGATGTTAACTGCCGAATCGGCAAAGCTAAAGCTGCTTTTGGCATGTTGTCTAAAGTTTGGAGGAGCAACGTGTACAGTACGAAGACCAAGCTGCGACTGTTCCGGTCGAACGTAGAGTCAGTACTACTATATGGGTGTAGTACATGGAAAGTGACCGCCTCTGTCACAAGGAAGCTACAATCTTTCGAAAATAGATGTCTCCGAAACATCCTAAGGATTTTTCGGCCGAACACCATCTCGAACCAAGAACTCCTTCGGAGAACGGGCCAAAGTCCTATTGACATCGTTATTAGGAAAAGAAAGTGGCAGTGGATTGGTCACACCCTACGTCGTGGTGCAGACTCTATTGCAAGACATGCAATGGAGTGGGATCCACTCATCCAAGATGGCAGAAGACCTGGAGGCCAGAGAAAATCTTGGCGCAGAACAGTCGACAAGGAATCACAAAAGATCGGTAAAAGTTGGGGAGAGCTAAAATACATTTCCAGAAACCGAACGAGATGTAGCGGTAGTTGACGCCCTTTGCCCCTTAGAGAAGTCAAGGATCTAAGTAAGTATTACATTTGAAATGGTTTCCCACACGATTTCTATTTTCAGAAAATTTGTACTTTTGATGCACTTTTTCGTGGTAACGTGGAAAAATGATAATTTACCGTTCAATGTTGTTTTGTTTCTTACTACTTTGCTTTCTTGATATCAGGCTACCAAAACAAAACACAACATAATTGAAATTTTTAGAACTAATTAACGATGAATTACCGGCTTACTATCCACCTGATCACTTTTCGATTGGCTAATATGCTGCTTTGCTAACTAGACATATTCATTAAAATTATAACTGCCTTAAGTTAGCTTAAATTAATTTAATGAAACTACGCATATAGGTCAGTTTTCTGGCAATCTTTTTTATATTTACCTATAAGTTATTTATTATGCATTCGAATTATTTATGTTGTTATAGGTTTATGTTATTAAAGCACTTCGGGCATTATGTTTGTGGATTACTGACTGTATTTTGTCTCGATTTGTCTTCTTCATCAATGTATAAATAAAAGCATGCGGAAAGGTTCAGTACTCTTGCATTAATATTAAAAATATTTATCGGTTCATATATCTATGTATGTATGTATGTGAGTATATTTTATAAAACAAATAAAAAGCTCAATTTATTATTGATCTAAGTTCGAGTTAACAAAACGCTAAACTCATCACAATTGACGCAATCACAATCAACTGGGTGTGTGCGCGATAAGGCATAATGCAAGGGAACACTGCTCGCTCATTTACTTGAAGTCATAGCGCAGCGTGGCCTGTTTTTCCGTATAGATAAAACTGATTCATCGTTCATCGATGCATATTATGCTGAGCAAATAGAACCGAAACCGAGTGCAGCAGTGTGTTTTCTGTTTTATAATAATATGAGAACGTGTAACGTATCGGGACATATCGGGCGGGGTATAGACTCTAATTTACTCAACGCCTAATAAATATCTTTTGTTTGTGTTTGCTTTGTGGCATTATTGAAATTGTGAAAATGCCAGACGTTTCGGCGCCCAATGTTTACTCCAACAACAGCAACAACAACAACAACAAAAAAACTGTCAATGTCGTCCTATCTATTTTATCTGTTTGCTATGTTGTCATTTCTATTTTTTTCTTACTGTTTTCTATTTAAGATAGTTAGGTACACCAAAAGCATTATGATGAATGTCAACTGTTTTTGAAGGGTTATGCTGTCATAATGATTCTAATGATAACAAATACTTTTCGTGTTACCTAACTATTTTCGTTTCGAAGTTTTTATTAGGTACGAATCTTAGGATAGGGGACCCCAAACATAATCGAAAATTATGTACAAATATGTATATGCGCAGAATTTTTTCCGGTACTGATTTTTTTAGAAACAAATGTTTGTTCCTTGTGAAAAAATGAATTTAAAGTTCGATTCGTAACTTTTTTATATTTCAAATCAGCCACTAAGTTTGATCTATATTTAGAATTCTTCATTCAGTGAATGAAAGTGGTTCGGGGCTTGGATAATGAAGGTATACCGACAATTCAAAGTTGCTTTGAATTTGTTTGTTCTTTTTGTTTTTGTTCTAATTCCTATATTCGTAACTGAAAGTTTAATTGCAGCTTTAGCTTTTTAACTTAAACTTTGATTATGACAAGACGGGTTTTCATGACACTGCTTCAGTCAGTAGAGTGGAAGAAAAAAAATGTCTACCAATTAACCTCACCTTTTTTCAATTTGCAGCTATGGAATACACATATTTCAATATAGATATTGATGCCGCATCGTTTTATTGAAAGGGGCCTCTTTGTTTCATAATTCTCACGAAAAATACCGCTTAAAGCCTAGTACTCACCTCTGTGTGAAATGAAAAATAAAAGCGGTTTGAAATTCCATAATAAATTCTCCACGTGAATTTTCAGTCCTCAGTTTGAAAATTTTTAGTACTCACTTTGAATGAAAAAATAATTTGAAAAAGTCCTTCCATCCCCCATTTTGACGAAAAATTGAACTTTGGACCGCTACATCTTAAGAACGAATTGACGTAAAAAAGTCATTTATATGTCATTTTGTAGATAATTATGCTGTCTACAAGTTGTTCTTAGATCATTTTGGGAAAAAAAAATTTCTTGGAAGTTATAAATCAAAACGAAACACAATCAAACTGTTGAACATGGCGACATTTCCCTTCCGGTACCACTCAAAAAACAGTTTTTTCTAGTAGAAATAGTTTGTCCAAACATATCCAAAAAACAAAAAATTTCCCCACCCAAAAGTATGGTTTTATTAATTTTTTTTTAATAAAAGTACTGTACCCCAATGTTTTCGACCGTTTTTCTCCAAATCTATCAATTGTACGAAAAAAAGTGTTATAACCTTTTTTGTGTAGAATCACATGGACTACAATGTGTAACTACAAATTCTTTCAAAAGAACCTAAAGTTTTTAAGTAATTCGGAAAAAACCTTACCCCCTTTTCCCTCCCCTAAAATGTTTTTCTCCACTCCAAATTTAGGGTACTTTTAAGGAATTGTTCAGAACGACAAAATGGAGCACTCCACCAAATTTCAGCTTTGTCGGAATTTTCTCGAAGTAAGGTCATTTTTTTATCTAATTTTCCTGGACTACATAAACTTTATAGCCTCCCAATATTCAAAGACAAATTCAAAACTCAAATTATGCTCCTTTAACTTTTGACTTAATTTACGTAGGTACATTATGTAGATACCTATGCGCTGTGTAAGTAGGTATTATTAACTTTCATATTCTTGTTACCATTAATTTTCTATTTCCCTACGCATTTATTTCTTAATTTTTGACATTGACTAACATGGAAATGTAATCTTGGTGCAGTATATTTGGTGTTTGAGAATTAGAATCGAATCTAATCTAGCTAGCATAAAAGACATTGTATCGTAACATCGTCCGTCGTTGCATTGGACTGCCCTCCAATGCAGCGCGTTTTCATTGCGGATCCGCAAGTAATGGCACTGCACCAAAGTGGCAATCATGTGCGTGGCATGCAACATCTTTGCTGGCAGTTCGCTGCCTTGCATGGCAGCAGCTATATATTTTATTTGTTTATGCTTGATATAAATTTAGAAACGAAGCCAGTGCTTTTTGTTGCCTTTTTTATTTTTTTTTTTTTATTGTTTTTAAAGCGCTGATGTTCTTATTTTAAACGACCGACGACGACCGACCGCACACTACGCAGCATGAAGATTTATCCATTTTTTATTCTTGTAGGTACACTACTCTATGTAGAGTAAGTACTACGAATAGTGCTATTCTTCTAAGGCATGAGTATTTGTGTGCGTGTATATATGTATGTATGTGTTTGTGTTTGTGCTGATCACAAATACGTGTAAACAAAAATGAGTTTTAAAATACAGAGGTTCAAAAATTACATAAATTTTCTTAAGTAAACTTCCTCTGTACACGAGTATGCTGAAATTTCTGAGATCTCAAGGAGTATCTACCGATACTCGTAAACGTATGCACATAGATATAAAGCCATCATTAGCATTAAAAATGTAATGTCTCTTAGTTGTATTTTTTTTTTTCTTTTATTCAAATTAGAAATTAAATTATTCATTGCGGCAGAATAAGATGTAAACAATAAATACTCGCATCTACCTTCATTTATATCTATTTCTATTTTTGCACGCGCTTTAAGTAGGAGTGGCTATTTTGGTTCCTTCCTTTGCTTATGCATCAGAAGATGCATTTTTAGTTTCAATTCTTGGCAAAGTTATTATTTTTTTTTTACTTTTGATTTATTTGTAGATAAATGGTGGGACTATTAAAATTAAGGCAAATTGATGGCAAAAATGTAGTATGTGTAAAATTGTATTTTAATGTGCTACAGATACTCGATCTTAATACGCATCAGCTTTCAGCTAGACAAATTATATAAAATGTTTCTATTAGTGTTATTTAAATTTAAAAGGAATTTTTAAACTCTATGCGTCATGCGATGGTGAAAGGTTCTTAGTTTAAAGTACCTCACTCTAGTTTAACCAAGTTCCGGTTTTATCTGACTTTTGCATACTTTCGCTGTAAAGTAAAATAAATTTAAAAATATGTAGCTATAGCTAAGATTTTAGAGATCTAACGGCCGATCTCTTCACAAAGGTACTAGACCAGCCAAAGTAGTACAAAGTCTAGTTAGACGGTGTTATTATTAGGTCGATATTTACAAAAAGATAGTACGTAAAGATAGTAGTAAGGTAAAGAAATTTTACCTAATAGGCACCGGGTGAAAAGTTCAAAATTCGGTTTTAAGAACCTAGAACGTCTAAAATTGGGCTAATTGTGATTATTTGACACTATATTTTGGCAATTTTAATCATGTTTTGATATGGTTTGTTCACGAAAATGAGATCCCAGAAATTTTGCTCTGTCAATAGTTGAGAAGGCAAATCTTAAATTTGTTTTCCTTACCCTGAGGCCACACGAGCCAGTACTGGCTAACAAGTTACTATACATTTAAATTTTCTTACTAACACATACAAACCTGAGCAACTTGCTCGTCAACTGGCTTGCCATTTTCGAAGCCAGTTGGGAAGCCAGTAGAGAAGACAGTGGCCTCGTTCAGACTTGTAAATAAACCTATATAGAAAGCTTTTCGTTGGAAATTAAAGGCAAAATTAAATATTCTTTCTACCACAACTTTTAATCAGAGGAAGGACCAAGAATTTTTAACATTTCCAAAATAGGCAACTATTAAATATGATTGAAGAATGGCTATGATTATGATGAAATATACAAAATCTCTTAAAAATCCTAATTTTTTGAAAGTATATTTTTTGCTTGGGAAAAATAAGAGTTTTGGGGATTTCGGTGACACTTGAAACATTCTGTTACCGATTTATTAAGCCATAGACTGTCAAATTAAATTGAAAAATTGATACGGAGATGATGCCTTGAAAAACTTAAAGATATCTGAATTTTTTTAATATTAAATTTTTTGCGCGGGAAAAAGCCTTTGGGTGACATTTTGGAACGAAATATTCCTCGTACGACGTAATTTAGTTTCTTACCTATCTGTCATTATATGAACTGTCAAATTCCATTAAAGGATGGCTTCCGTATTGATGGATTAAAAAACCTCCAAAAAATCAATTTTTTTTTTAATTATTTAAAAAAAATCGAAATTTTTGAATTAGATGAAAATTAATCCATTTTACTTGGACGCGACAGAAAAGTCTGTCAATGCATCCGTCATCGCATTCGCAGTATTATGTGTTGACCATCGCAAGACTTGATGCTGATTCGACGTCATTTTTTGTTAAGTAAGAAAAAATCGAAGTCCGATGCCAAATCAAATTCAATAAAATTGTGTATTTGGAATCCTTGATAGGATGTCCTAGTAAAAGCTGAACGTGTCCGCAGATACTTGAAAGCAACTTGCTTACAAGTTGCCTGCCGCCTACGTCACAGCATATTCACGTATACGAACTTAACAGTCAATCTATGTAGCCAACTGGCTTGCCAGTACTGGCTCGTGTAACCTCAGGGTTAGGCCCAATATTTCAGGGGTGAGTTAAACCAGAGTTAGACTCTCATTATGAATAGCGAATCGAATAAAATAAAATAAATAAATAAATCGGGTGGCACAACGGCTCATGAAGAACCAGGGCCTAGTGACTAACAACTCGCAACCATTCCTGTGTACGCCTTTCGACAGGAATAGAAGGGACCTACAATTTTATGCCGAATCCAAACGGCTAGACGAGAAGCACTTATTCGTGACAAGTGATACTCTTGGAGGATTTGTCAATTCCTCGCAAAAGGCAGTAGCCCTGAAAAAAATCTTTTTAGTTTTTAGGTGGACGAGCGAATCGAACGTTCGCCTAAATTCGAACGATTTATCGTATTTCACTTATCATGGTATTCGATAGCGCTTCGCTTCAGAAATCAATGCTGCCAACAGTTTTCATATTAATTTATACATGTTAAACGTTAAATGGCTTGACTTTTCATTTTTTTTTTTTTTATAATTTGGCCGCACTCAAGGGATTATGACTACCCTTATAATGATGGGATGTAACACAGTGCGAGCGGTTAGGAGAAGTGGAGGGGATTAAATAGGAGATGTCGATGCACATTGGTCTTGAACTTTCGCACATCACAATGAGGGGGAAAGATCGAGTGAGGTAAAACATTCAACATTCGGGTTGTGCGGCTAAAGAAAGAACCCCTATATTTGACAGTACGTCCGAAGTTAGGCTCAACGGTAAACTGATGGGCATTCATAGTTAAACGAGTATTACGGCGGAAAGTTTTAAGGGGAGGAATGCAACTGGCAATTTCGTTAGAGCATTGATGATAAAAAAAAGCGATAAAACAATGTAAGACAGGAAACATTTGATAGGGAATTGTGAACAAAATAATATTCGAATGGAGTAGTAAGCGTATTACTTAAAAATCAGTAGTTACCAAATTTGATCTTCCTATAACTATTCGAAATTGGTCGAAAATCAAACTCGATATTTGTTTTGATAAAATATTGGTTAAAAAATTATCGCTTTATATAGATAGATATTTTACTTTCATATATAAGGCTTTACAAATTGAAATGATACGCAGCTTGCTCAGAGATATGATATTATACTATGTATGTATATCTTACAACTGAAAAAATTTTAATCTGGATGAGGTGCAACAAGATGGGAGTACATACTATGACTTGTTTGCTTCATGAAGTGTGGATATTGGACAGAGGGTGTGGCATCCGCCCATTTCCGCAGAATTAATATCAATTATATGGAGCACTTCTGGTTGTCGAAGAATGATGAAATTTGGCAGAGCGATAGGACTTGACATGCAAGCAAAGGGAAAATTAAAAATTTGAGATCTAACATTCAGTGGGCGCGGCAACCACCCATTTTCACAGAAATAATATTAAATATATTGAGAGTACTTCTGTTTGGTACAGGATTATGAAATTTGGTATATAAAGCGGTTCGTTTTCAGACGTATACAAAGAAAAAGTTGAAATCTTATAATTTTTCATGCAGGGGCGTTTCATCCACCCAGTTCTTATCAATTATTATTATCATTTCAATGGAGCACTTCTAACTTATTAAAATTGGCAGATGGGTAGGACTTGTTGTATATACAAAAGGCATAAATTAAAAATTATTTTACTTGGTATAAGGTAGTAGCCCATAGCGTAATGGTTAGTGCGTTCAACTGTCACGCTGGAGGTCGGGGTTCGCTTCCCAGCCTCGTCCACCTAAAAACTAAAAAGTTTTTTTCAGGGCTACTGCCTCTTGCGAGGAATTGACAAATCCTCCAAGAGTATCACTTGTCACGAATAAGTGCTTCTCGTCTAGCCATCCGGATTCGGCATAAAATTGTAGGTCCATTCCTGTCGAAAGGCGCACACAGGAATGGTTGCGAGTTGTTAGTCACTAGGCCCTAGAGATATCTATTATTTAATGATTACTGACTTAAATTGAGTTGGTTTACTTGGCAAGTTTTCTTTTTTTACCCAATTACTCAACTTGAAATGGAAACTTAACTAGTAAACCAACTCAATTTAAGTCAGTTATCATTAAATTATAGATATATCTAATAATAATTTTGAGGTTCTTCGATATTTCTCTACTTAAAATATTTGATATTTTACATTAATAAACTTAGAACTTGGCGTACTTTTGGATTACTTTTTACGGCTGACTTGTTACGCAAAGGTTTTTGTATTAAAAGAACTTGGCTACTTTTTTAACATTTATATTTTTGTTGTGATTAGAACTACTTATACTATCTATATCAAAGGGTGTATTTCAAAATTCGTTGTTTAATTTTAGTTCTAAATCTATTCCAGTTTGCTTAAAAATCATAAAATCTAAGTATTGCTCATTTTAGTTCTACCATTACGAAGAATATCACAGTTTATTGGAATATGATTATGATCCGAACTCAAAGCGATAACAGCCACAGGCTGGCGAGTTCGTTATTATCAGGTGGCGAAGACTTTTTGTTGGTTGGAAAATAGGTCGGCCCATTTGGATATAGTAAACTTATTGAATACAGCATAGTAATATATGCAGGGCTAGGATTCTCATGCATTTAAAAATCGAAAATATGCGGTTAAGATATGCCCTTAAAAATGTAAAATATGCACTTTCAAAACGAAAAAAATGTTTACATCCTATTTCATATGTTTTGTTCACATAAATAAGGAAACTTTGTTTAAAGTTTTCAAAAACAAAACTTTGCCTATTTGGCAACATTTGTTGTACATAGAAAAAGAATGTCAACTGATGTAAGGGGAGCGTTTTTCAAACAACAAATTTCATCTGATGTAAGATTATTAAAACCAGCTTTCGTTATTGTTGCTCAGACTAAATACATTATTCACACTTTTCATTGTAGAAAGGCCTTCGTTTTTTTTTCAAAAACAGTCTTAATTTTTTTTAATAAGTGCAACAATATGGCATTTAACAGAATTTATTTTTGCACAAGTTTTACAACTAAATCGATTTGTTTTTTCAATGTTCCTACCTTCAAGCTTTGTGATTGTGCCTCATAGAAAACTATACATATGTAGTTTGAGCAATTTCACTTTTAGGCAGGGGTTGAGTCAATATTTCTTTTGCTTTTTTAATTGCGATGGCATCACCATCGTCGAAACTATTGACAACTGTTTGAAAATCTTCAAGATATTTTGCATAATACGTTATTGCTTCTAGCCACGTTCCCACCTAGTAACTATAGCCTGGAGTGGAAGAGGTGTTGAAGGAAATTTGTCTTTAAAGAAATCAATTCGACTTGGTGCCTTTACAAATATTTCTTTTTCCATAATATGCACGAATAATATCAAAATATGCACTTAAAATATGCATTTATTATGAAAATATGCATTTATTAAATATAATATTTTTCTTAGTTTTTCATAGAATATGCAAAATATGCACTAACGATTAAATGCCATTTTAAAGGAAATTTCATGATTAGTGAAGATAATTTGGTCTACGGCTTCTAAATGTTGAGAAAAAACATGCATTTGCATGGAAATCCCAACCCTAGTAATATCCAACAGCAAATTTCCCCACTTATTTGCTCTTTTGCTTTCAACTACAACAGTTTAGAAGGTAAAAGTATCTGGTAAATTTTCTCATAAAATCTTCTTGAATATAAAATCAAATTTAACAAAAATTAGTTTAAGTTTTCCACCGGATGTTCACTTGGTGTTAATTTAACAATCACATTTGGTTATTCTATTCACGATTATGATGTCACACCTTTATGCTGACACACCGCTTAGTGCACTTGTGCATTGGAAAACGATTGCTGTGGTGCATATTTGTTTATTTAATTTTCCTCTGTTTTCATGTTGTGTATTAACAACAACTATAAATGGTCAATATCTTCTTGCACCGAAGTAAAAGGTGCATGCAGCTGCAATACGAGCTTCTATTTCCTTCCGTTTTTTTGTTTGTTATTGCTTGTTATTTGAAATTTAAGTTTTCCAAGAATATGATGAGACATACAGGTATGTAAGTTTTGATTTTTCGGAAGAGAAATTTTAACAAAAATGAAAAGGTCTCCCGATCAGCGTTGTTCCTGGAAAAACAAATATTGGGACCATTTTAACTTTTTTGGGGCCTCCTACTTTATCCGTATTTATTAAAGTAATCGAATAAAACACGGGTTATATTTCGTATTTTTAATTTTTGTACTTGTACTTATTATTTTTGTAATTTCATCAATTTTTTTTTATAAAAAGCAGCATTAGACATTTTTAAATAAGTATAACATTAATTAGGCGTTTTCAAGTAATTTTAACCTATCTTAGACATTATTTTATCAATTCTGGAGGCAGAATAAAATTGCCACTATTAGACCGATTTGGATAAAATTTTAAAATTAAAATTTATAGTGGATGGTTTTTTCCTAAATTACATATTTTCAAAGTTATAAAGGAAAATATCAGAAAAAATAGGTTGATTTTATCGTTTTTTTCACAGTTGCATTTTTCCAGTAGCGAGCACCAGTTTTTCGAAGCTGCAAACTAAGCTACAGACTACTCAAATATGCCCCAACAACATATCAAAAATACAGAACTACATCGCGCTTTGCGATTTAAGCCTTTTTTTTGTAATTATTGACTGGGCTGTGATAATAACAACTGTAAATATCGATTAGGTATTTGTAAATTATCGATTTCAAACATTTTTAAATTATGTGCAAAATTAGTTACATTAGTTTTTGAATTTTACGAATTTGGGGCCATTTCGTGATGGCCCGGGGCATGGGGATAAAATATGAATCTTGGGGCCAAATGGCCCAATTGGGCACTTTAGCACAACGCTGCTCCCGATAGTTATACAAATTTTAGATTGGTTCGTAAAAGGGAATTCTTGAAATTTAACTTGCACGATAAACCAAATATTTGTAAACTATTGTGACATTTTCTATTTATGACTCTAAAATTTCTACAAAATATTGGAGTGGTTGATTATGACAGCCCGTGGCGACCATATTGTTTCTTTCAATTTCTGTCAAAACATCGTCTTTTAATCAGTTACTCAAGACAAATCATCATGGTAAGTAACAGCTCCGAGCAACACGTGTAAATGATAAAACCTTAGTATCAAAATGGGTGTTCTGTTGATCCCAATTTTGGTCGAAAAATCATCTTTACGATGAGGCCCATTTTTGGATGAATGGGGACGTGAATAAGCGAAATTGCCGGATTTGGGACAAATCCACGCGAGGTTCACGAGGTGCCAATGCATCTAAATAAAGTTGCTGTTTGGTGTGGATTTTGGGCTGGAGGCGTCATCGCTCCATATTTCTTCGAAAATGATGCTGGCCAGGTCATCACCGACAACGGCGATCGCTATAGGTCGATGATCATCAACTTCTTGTGGCCTGAATTGGATGATATGGACACCGAAGACATCTGTTTTCAACAGGATGGCGCTACGCGCCACACAGCTCAAGACACAATCGATATTCTGCACGAGCGGTTTCATGGCATGGTTATCTCCCGCCGAGGCGACGTGAATTGGCCACCAAGATCGTGTGATTTGACCCCTTTGGACTTTTTCTTTTGGGGCTTTCTTAAGTCACAGGTCTATGCGAATAAGCCGCAAACAACCGCGGCCCACAAAGACAACATAATCGATGCCATCGGTCAAATTCAGCCTAATTTATGGGCCAAAGTCATCGAAAACAGGACCTTTCGAATCCGCGCGAAGCCGCGCCGGCCATTTGAACGATGTTATATTTTACACAAAATGTCATTGATAGGGCTCTCAAATAACGTTAAAACCTAATTGATATCTCATATACCTACAACTTGTTTTATTCAATTTTAAAATCGACCCGCCCTTAATGGAAAACCCTTTAGTAAAGCTGCGCGTGCACCAAAGTTATCAATAGAAAAATAGTATCGGTGTCAGGAAGCAGCCTTTTCTTATCCCGTCAATTCAAAATGAATTAGTTTAAATAATTTAAATAGTATACTCGTAGGTATTTCAGAAATATTGAGATTTACTGTTTATTTATACTTTTCTTTTAACATTAAATATGACAATGTGTTCTTATAATTTGTATATAATATTAATATTATTATTATAGAAAAACAGTTGTGCTGACAAGCTGAATATATTAATAAATTTAATGCAATAAAGGAAACACAAATAATATGAGTATAAAAAGCATCCCAGATTGAATGATAAAAATATAAAAATAAGTCATTGCCCAAAGTACGTTAAACACTTTCATAGTTTATGAACAGATGAAGGAAGTTGTCAGGATAACTCAGGTGTTCGGACATCCATTGTAATGGTGTATCGGCGTGAATATCGATGCCATGAGTGCGAATACCAACTGAAAATATAAAAAAGAAAACAAAATTGTAATGTTAGAAAAATACATAAATCTTATAAAAATAAATAATACAAGACACAATGAATGAACAAAAAAAAACACACACACACATATGTATACCTACTACCTACCTACATTTTGTATTTGATATTCTGGAAAAGTTTTGATTTATATCAATTTTCAGTACCTATACGTAAAGGAATTTATCCAGTAGCCAGGGAAATAGAGGACAATAAATTTTCGTAGGTAAGCGGTAAGGGTTCGAATAGTTGTTTGCTCGTATGTGATGTTAACTGGGGGACACGTACAAATATTATTGTTGAAAACTGTCCGATTATAAGTATTTATTATGAAGAAGATGGAGAGTATTTATGTAGGTGGGTGTCATTATTCGAAAGGTCTTGAATAATTAGGAAATTCTATGTAATTTTATATTTCTTGAGGAATTGTTTTTAGACTTAAACTGTATTTGAGACTTACAAAAACGAAAACAGAAGGTCTGTATGGAAATTTGATTAGGAATACAAAAACATAAATAAATTAACGCTTTCATCACGTCTTACGTGATGTGAGAAGGCGTCTGATGATTGAAGGCTAGGTTATTTATAGTTTTTATTTTTTTTTTATTTTTTTAAGATAAGAACTCTAATTCTAAAATTCAAATAAAAAATTGAGTGTCGAAAGATAAAATAATGTTTAAAACCTAACAGAAGGTACAATGAATCTTAATAAAAGTAAGTCAGAAACATTTGTAACAGCCTGGACTTTGTATTTTGTTGTTCCTCAAATACTAAAGCATACACAATAAAGATGGTGTACTCTCCAGCCTTGCATGGGTATTAGGGTGTAACGAAGTTGACTTGATTTCAATGATAAATTGGTTTCTTGTGGGGTTAAACGAATTTCCGTAACAAAAACTTAAACTTTTAGAGGTTCATCATCGCCATTTTGTTTTTTTCTATACAAGTTGTATGGGAAAAAGTGGAAACAACTCTTAAAGTGCATTATTTTCTAAGCGTTGAACCTGGAAGAAATTGGTTGACTAGAAAATTTAAATTTGTTTAAAAAAAGGTGTTAGATAGTAGTATCTATTAAAACTTAAATTGAACAGATTTTACTAAAAAAAACATTAAAATTAGGTTAAGACACGTTTATTCACATATAGTCCAGTGCAGTTATAAAATTGTATATGGGGGACCCAGCCATTTGTACCACAACCCCCCCCCCCCAATTTTGTTTATTAATTTTTATATATTATAAATTTCCATTTAGAAGGTTTTTGCGAACTATGGTGCAGATGCGTTTCTCTCTGACAACAACAATTGAGCTCTTCAGTAAGAATTGTTGTTGCCTGTCTTAGACACATGCAGTTAAATATTGCAGACTCCAAAAGAAAATGATTAACCTGAGAAATTAATTTGCGTATGGAACTATGGAGCCTTAAATAAATTTTCAATATTCGGTCTCGGGAAAAATGAATTGCCGGTTTGCATTAGAAAAGCGAAAAACTAAAATTAAATCTTAAAAACAGTTTTAGCAAAGAGAAAATCTAACTATAGCGAGCCCAAATCAAGATTTTCAGCCAAGATCTCAGATTTAAAAAAAAAAAATGAGTTCTGGTATAAAACATTTTTTTTAATAGAAAAATATTCATAATTTTTTTATTTATTGAAATACAGAAACAGTTGTACAACAAAACTGTTCGAAATACTGAGCCCAACAAACTTATCGTAGAAAGTTTTTCAATTTTTTGATTGAAAATGGCCTACATTTAGGAAAGAACTAAATTTTTGTTTTGTATAGGCCTGTAACTTTTTAAATATTATCAATTACGAACAAATTTCTAAATTCTATGCATTTTATGTCTTACAAGTTTTTTTGTAGGACTAATATGAACCGAGATATCTAGTTAAAAGTAAAATCCAAGATGGCGGACAAAACGGTAAATGTTACGAATGCGAAACTGAGATTTATCACATTCGATCAACAAACAAATTTGGGGGTGGTACAAATTGCTGGGTAAGATAATAATTGCACTGGACTAATAATGAACGTCAAAAAGTAAAGGTGATTCAAGGCAGGAAAAATATTGTATGAGAGGTCTATTTTCCCTCAAATGGAAGAATTTTTTTTTCGGTCCGAATGGTATAAGCCACATAGCTTTTTGTCTTTACCCCAAGAAAGATAGGATCTGAGTTATCAAAAATGAATTCATGAAATTTTATTGTTGGTATCAAAGCCGAATTTCATCCCCAAACTAAATTTCCAAAGACTCCTAAATCACCGCATTGGTTTTTTGTATAACCGCATTTAAAGAAGTAAGAGGAAGGAGGGGGAGTTTGTTAATCTGAAATATTTGTTTTGGTACAATATAAGCATGTGAAAAATGATTTTAGAGAACTTTTTAACGCTCTGAAAAGATACAACATGTCTTATAAAAAGTAAGTCTTTTTTATGGATTAATGACTTTTTTTAAGAACATCAAGTTAAATATTACCCAAAACCATTTGAAATTAATGGTACATCAATGAAATTTGGAATAAATGTTTCATTGGACATTTTATAACCAAGAATCAAAAGAGTACCCAAAAATATTGGCTCCTAACCATTAGCACCTCATATATGGGATATGTGCAAAAAAAGTATGCCATCTAAAAGGTCAGCCATAGAAAATTTTTAATCAAGGGTTACATTTTTTTCAAGGTCACCAACTATTTTTGGCACCTCATTTATGGGAAATTCGCAAAAGAAGTACACCATTTGAAAGGCCAACGACTCATGATAAAAGGTCAGCTAGTTTCAGTAATTGGTCAGCCATAGGTTATTTTATATGAATTTTTGAAATTTTTTGTTTTTCAAGGCCGTATAAGACTTTCACCACCTCATTTACCGAATTAAAAAAAAAAAAGATACCATTTGAAAGGTTATTAAATCCTCATAAAAGGTCAACATGTTTCAGAAATTGGTCAGCCATAGGTTTTTTTTAAATGGATTTTTAAAGATTGTTTCAAGGTTACAGTATAAGAGTCTTCATTAAAAAAAAACGTATGGCTGACCAATAACTGAAACTAGCTGACCTTTTATCACAGTTCAGTGGCCTTTCAATTACTTACTTACTTACTTTTGATGGCGCTCACAGCCCAGGATGGGCTTCGGCCTCAACTAACAAGCCCCTCCAGCCAGCTCTGTCCCTAGCTAGCCGCTCCCAGTTGCGCACACCGAGTGCTTTGATGTCGTCATTCACTTGATTGCGCCACCTGTTACGGGTTCTTCCTCTGCTGCGTACCCCATCCGGGTTGGATTCGAAGACTCGTCGGGCAGGTGCGTTGCTGTCCAAACGCTCCACGTGCCCCAGCCATCTCAGCCGCTGTATTTTCAGCTTTTTGACCAGGTCAACGTCGCTGTATAGCCCGTATAGCTCGTCGTTGAATCTTCTCCTCCATACTCCTTCGATACACACCGGACCGAAAATCACACGAAGAATCTTCCTCTCAAAGCACCCTAGCAGATTTTTATCCGAATCTTTCAGTGTCCATGCCCATAAAGCAGGACCGGGATGATTAGGGTTTTGTATAAAGTCTCCTTGGTTCTCTGAGAGAGGGCCTTACTACTTAAATGCCTTCTTAGACCGAAGAAACAGCGGTTGGCAAGAGTAATTCTTCGCTTGATCTCTGCACTGATGTCATTCTGCGATGTAATAGTGGAGCCCAGGTAGACAAAGTCCTTGACAACTTCGAAGTTATATCTGTCCATCGTGATATTTTGCCCGAGTCGACGATGTTGAGATTCCTCTCTCGATGACAGCATATACTTCGTCTTGTCCTCATTAACCGCCAATCCCATTCTAGCCGCCTCCGATTCAATGCTCGCAAATGCCCCTACCACAGCTCGCTTCGTTCTGCCGACAATGTCTATGTCATCCGCATATGCAAGCAATTGAACGGACTTTTGATAGATTGTACCGCTGGTGTTGACATGTGCGTTGCGTACAATGGCTTCAAGAACGATGTTGAATAGGTTGCATGATAACGCGTCGCCTTGCCTCAATCCTTTCTCAACATCAAAGGAATCGGTGGTGTTCTTACCAATTTTGACGGAGCAGCGAGATTTTTCCATCGTCATCCTGCACAAGCGGACGAGTTTGGCAGGGATGCCGAGACTCGACATGGCTCTGTATAATTCGTCCCTTTTCACGCTATCATACGCGACTTTAAAATCGATAAAAAGGTGGTGTGTATCGATCTGGAATTCCCGGGATTTTGCTAAAATCTGTCGGAGTGTGAACATTTGATCGACGGTTGACTTGCCTGGCCTAAAACCGCACTGATAAGGGCCGATCAGATCGTTGACAAAAGGTTTTAAGCGGTCACACAGGATGACCGACAAGATTTTATAAGCGACGTTTAGGAGACTAATTCCTCTGTAGTTGGTACATTTCAGAACATCTCCCTTTTTATGGATGGGGCACACTATACCGAGGTTCCATTCATCGGGCATACTTTCCTCCGACCAAATTTTGCAGATGAGCTGGTGTATGCTCCTAGCCAATTCATCTCCCGCTGATTTAAATAGTTCGGCTTGTAAGCCATCCGCACCTGCAGCCTTGTACGACTTAAGTTTGGATATCGCCATCCGAACTTCGGTTAGGTCGGGTGGACGGAACTCTTGGCCATCATCGTCCAAGTTGAATGGAGCGTTCTGCCTATTAGCGGCATCTTGGCTGTCTTCGCCATTAAGCAGTCTAGAGAAGTGTTCTTTCCAGATCCTCAGCACTGACTGTGTGTCTACTACCATATTCCCACTCTCATCTCGGCAGGCTTCCGCTCTAGCCTTGAATCCTTGGGTGGATCGCTTCACCCTCTGATAAAATTTTCGAACATCTCCCCTACCGCTACAACCCTCAATAGACTCTACCGCCCGCTTCTCGTGCTCTCTCTTTTTCCTCCTGAGAAGTCGGCGTTCCTCTTTTCGTTTCAGCCCGTAGAGCTCCCGGGCCACTCTCTCAGCAGCTCTTGTTCGAGTCTGCAGCATTGCCTGGTAGGCCTCGTCCTTAGCTGCATGCGCTAGCCGGCACTCTTCATCGAACCAGGGGTTTCGTTGTATTCGCCTAGTGAAACCCAGCACATCAGAGGCGGCACTTCCCCTTGTGTATATTGAGGTGTGGGAAGTAGGTGCTTGAGATGATGACATTTCGCCCCGCCGCAAAGTCTGCCAGCCTGTGTCCGTTGCCGGAAGTTTCGTCGTGTAGGCTGTGTCCTCCGACTATCGAACCAAAGATGCCCTCCTTTCCGAATCTTGCGTTGAAGTCACCAAGAATGATCTTCACGTCGTACTTCGGGCACATATCATACGTTGTCTCCAAGAGATCGTAGAATGCTTCTTTGGTTGAGTCTTCTCTCCTTTCATGGGGGGCGTGAACACAAATCAGCGAAATGTTCTTAAATTTGCCTTTGATGCGGATTGTGACCAGGCGCTCGCTTACACTCCGGAAGCCCAAGACTTCTTGCCTAAGTCTTCCCCTTATCACAAAACCACAACCAAAGAGCCGCTGACCCTGTTCCTTCAAGCACCCGCCGTAGTAGATGTCACATGTTTTCAGTCTCCGTACGCCCTCTCCATCCCATCGCACTTCCTGGATGGCTGTTACGTCAGCCTTTAGCCTGTCCAGGTTCTCCACTAATTGTTCGGCTGCACGTGTTCTGTATAAGAACAGGACGTTCCACGTGCAGATCCGAAATTCATTGTCCTTGTTTCGTTTGCTGGGGTCGTCAACTTTAAAATCATCCATATCCGAGGCTTGTTGTTGTTTCGGAACAACTTTTTTTTACGTGGTAGGGAAGTTACCCCGACGCACAACCCCCGACCCGGAGGACCAGACCCTTCGTATAACTCCAAGGGTAGGGAGCCGGATAAACCGCTCCTTATAGGCCTGAGCTACAAATATGTCGTAGTAGCCCATATAAGGTGTTCACTAAGTAGTTCAACCTAACTGGAACTGTAGACGCCACCGTTGATTCCATCTAGAGAATTCGTCCGCTGCCGCCTCGATGAAAGGAGAAGTGCCTTAGTGGGAACACTGCTCCCCCCCCTCTCTCGTTGGCTGTCCCCAACAGCTTTCCACGGGGATTTAAACCCCGTCTCCAGCTGAGGAACTAGACACCCGATGTTCACCACGTGGAGGTGAGAGTAGGAGTTGGTAGACAGAGGTGGGTTTTGAGAAAAACCTGTGGACGCTTGTGTCCTCTTGAATGCACATAACTACCCTTTTGAACATGGCCTTTCAATTGGTATACTTTATTTGCGAATATCCCATAAATGAGGTGCTAAAAGTCTTATACTGCCTTCAAAAAATTCAAAAATTCATATAAAATAACCTATGGCTGACCAATAACTGCAACTAGCCGACCTTTTATCACAGTTCAGTGGCCTTTCAATTGCTATACTTTATTTGCGAATATCCCTTAAATGAGGTGCTAAAAGTCTTATACGACCTTGAAAAAATAAATTGAAAAAATTCTATTAAACAAAAACTATGGCTGACCAATTACTGAAATTAGTTGACCTTTTATGAGGTCTAGGTAAACTTTCAGATGGTATATATTTTTTTCGAATATACCATAAATGAGGTGCTAAAAATAGTTTTGAATTTGAAAATTTTTAATAAAATTATTTAAAAAAATCTATGGCTAATACTAGCTGACCTTTTTTGACCAATTACTGACCTTTTAGATGGCATACCTTTTTTGCGAATATCCCATATATGAGGTGCTAAAGGTTAGGAGCCAAAAATATTGTGGTAAAAGGTAAGGGGGGTTTACGCAAGTGCGTGATTATTGCCATAACATCCATGAATACATTTTGGCACTGATGAAATTCATGAAATTATTTTTGGCCGCTCAGATCCTTTCTTTCTTAGGCTAAAGATGACGTATTAAAACAAATAAGACAGTCGATTTTTTCTTGTGCTAGGTTTCTACTTGTCATTTACCAACTGATGAAAGACCTATTTTTCCTTTTTTTTCAACAAAATGACAATTGGAAATACCCGTAAATGCTTCCCTTCAAACTGGCAAACTTTGTTTGCCAATGAAAGATAATGAATTTCAAAGACAAGAGGAGATAATCGAATTGACCAACGAAATGTCACTTTTTCTTTTAAAGACAAAGCTAATTTTTTGTTCAACATGTTTTATCCTTTTAGTCTAGGAAAGATAGAAAATTAAAGATGGGCAAGGGGGGACAGATTAATTAACTCATGAAATTTCATTACTCGTGTCAACGCAGAATTGTATCGTCAACAACAATTAGTACACCTGGTATAACGAAGTGCGGAAGGTCTTGCGAGCCGACCACAATCCATGGAAAGACTGATAAGTCATCCGTGGGGGGTGAATCGGCTCGTGAGCTAGACGCTACTGCTGGCGAAGAGGGCTTTGTCCTCCCCGCCAGTAGTACAAATCCTTCGTGCTCGGGGGGACCCCCCGCGACCATTGGCAGTGCTGCTGCGAAAAACAGCTCCACTGCCGTTGGCCGTGGGGGTCTCTCTTCGGGTTCGTTGGCTAATGCCCACCGTAGTGGTAGTAGTGGCGTGACGTACGCTGCTGCTGCCATTACCACTGCCCGTAAACAAGCGAACTCCGGAGCGGGTGCCTTCTCCGTTACCGGACGAGGCAGACCGCAAAAGAGTTCGCAGAAGAGACTCCAATTTGTTGGAGGTCGGCGTGCGTTAGCAGGTTCTACCTCCACCGGATTGGGGCGAAAAAATGCACATGTGCTCAACTCCGGGTCGGGTGTCTCGCCCAGTAGTGCAGCCGTTAAAAGCTTTACTACTGGTAGGAACATACCGACCCCCGTTGCAAAGAAAGTGCTACAGCCCGTTGGAAGTGGGGCTATGAAAAATAGTTCTGCTTCCATCGGGATGGGGCTCAACAAAGCCACGCCCCCGCAGATGAGCTCGGAGACGGATATCACATCCGGCAGCGCGTCCGTGACTTACGGATCCAACACTGCTGGGGTGCTTAAGCCGCCTCCGTATTCACAGAAGAACCCCCAACCCGTTGGAAGCACGGCCGCTGACAACGGTCCTCCCTCCATCGGGATGGGGCTCAACACCCCCCCAGGGGCGGGTACTTCTGCCAGCAGCGCGTCCGTGACTTACGGATCCTCCACTGCTGGCCGAAGTATACCGCCCATGGGCTCAAGGAAGATACCACAACCCGTTGGTGGTAGGGTCATGAAAAATGGCTCTGCTTCCACCGAGTTGGGGTGGAACCAAATCAACCGTAAGGAGAGGCGGAATGCCGAGAGGATCGTGAAAGCTATCGGTGACATTCCGGTAGCGGATCGTGACTCGCGACAAACTGCCAAACTCCAATGGGCCATGAACATTATGGCTCTCAGAAAGACCAGCGGGGACTACACGTCAAAGCGTCAACGGTCCATCGGGAGCACCATCCCCGATCCCAAACGACCCAAGGTGCAAGGCACCGACAAATCACTTCACGTGAATAAAGGTCTGCCCTTTAGTGACGTACTAAAGGACAAAATTGTCATTGCAGTCATCGACAGAAGTAATGCAGATGGCAGGATCTCTCCTGAGAATTGGTTGAAGGTCATAGTGAAGCTCTCAGCTGGCTTCATGAGTTTAGTGAGGGAGCATCCCGGACCTCAACCAATCACAGACGATGCAGGCTGGCACCAAGGACGTGTTAAGCTCATCGCCTGTGCAGATCAGAGATCATGTGATCTGTTTAAGCTTGCTGTTAGCAGACTGGGAGAGGTCTGGCCAGGTGCTAGTCTCGAGGCTGTTGCTAGGGATGATATCCCCTGCAGGCCTAGAGCTCGTGCCTGGATCCCGATCGAACCAGCCAGCAAGGATGAAATACTCCAGATGATGCAGTACAGCAATCCAAGCCTACCTACAAAAGATTGGGTAGTCGCGAAGCTGGAAGAGATCAGGGGTTCCTTTAGATCTGCTATCATAGTAATCAACAAGGAATCTCTGGCTCCTCTGGTGTCGACCGAAAATGTGATTAGGTACGGCTTCCACAAAATCGCCTTGAAGGTTTTCAAAAAAGATGAGGAAGTTGCACAAGAAGCCCCTCCACAAAACCCCCAGGACATGACCATAGACGAAGACCCTGTCGTCGGCATCGAAACTCCAGAGATGGAGATAGATGACATTGACACTTCTCCGGCTATGGTATTGCCCAATCTGCCAACCGAAAGGAAGGCTCCTTCCGTCGACCTCTCCGACATGGAGAGCGTAGACTCCCCTATCAACGTTCTTCTAAGCGAGGAAGAACTTTTAAGATCTTCCTCTGAAGCCGAAGACGCTGACCAAACGGTGCTGGAGGTTGATCTGACCGACTGTGGTAACAATGCTGCAGCTGATTCAGATTAATCTCCAACACTGTATTATGGCTTCGGCCTCCCTTCTTCTCCGTCTGAACACAAGCGGAGAAGATATTGTCCTGATCCAGGAACCATGGATTGCTAACTCCAGTGTTCAAGGACTCAGGACTCCGGGCTATTACACGCTGCATGCGCCAGATAAAGGTGAACCTAGATCTTGCATAGTAGCTAAATGTAATACTAATGTATTTTTACTCCCTGAATATAGCGATCGAGATGTAACGGCCGTCAGATTACAAACCGAAAAAGGGTTGTACTGGATAGTGTCCGCCTATCTTGGCCATGACGATCTTGGCCCTCTCCCCAGTGTAAAGCTAAGGAGACTGATCGCTGATGCAGAACGGCAGAATATACGCCTAATTATCGGGTGCGACGCAAACGCGCACCATACAGTATGGGGGAGTTCGGATATTAACGACAGAGGTGAGTCTCTTTTCGATTATATTCTTACTACTAACCTACTTCTAAGTAATGTTGGAAACGTACCAACTTTTGTAACTAGAAATAGACAAGAAGTCTTAGATATCACTCTTGTCTCAGATATGGTTCATCAATCGATATTGGATTGGAAAGTATCTTCTGAGCACTCGTTCTCAGACCATAGATACATTCAATTCAGTCTAAATGATGAAACTGAAAAGCCTCCTTCCTTCCGGAACTACCGGAAAACAAATTGGCTCCTATATAGGGAAACTCTTAAAAAGTTAATCAAACCTGACCTTTTTAATCCTCCCCTGAACAAAACTGATCTCGATAATAAAGTCAAAGATCTAACAAATGCACTCAACAAATCAATGATCACTTCCTGTCCTCTAACTAAAATTAGGGGCAAAAAGAAACCTCATTGGTGGAAGCCAGGGCTCGAACCGCTCAGAAAAGAATGTAGGAAACTTTTCAACAGAGCTAAATACACCAGAGAGAGTTTAGATTGGGATATATATAAGAACTCGCTGAAAGTGTATAAAAAACAAATGAGGATAACTAAAAGAACTTCTTGGAGGAACTTCTGTGACAAAATAGAAGATTCTTCAGAAGCATCCAGACTTAGGAAAGTCCTCTCTACCAATCCAGGGATGCCAAGCTCTCTTAAAACAGCAGATGGCTCCTGGACCAAATCCTGTGAGGAATCACTAAATTTGCTACTTGATACTCACTTCCCAGGTAGCTCACAAATTGTCTCAAATACTGAATTCGCTCAGTCACATGACTTGGTCAATCAAATCCAAGGTCTGATTACAAGGGACAAGCTCCAATGGGCTATAGACAGCTTCCAACCTTATAAATCCGCGGGACCAGACGGCATTATACCTGCTGAACTTCAGAGATCCTCAGATATCATAATTCCTTTACTGGAAACTATACTGATCGGTTGTCTGAATTTCATTCATATTCCTTCAGTATGGAGAGAGGTGAAAGTTGTCTTCATACCCAAAGCTGGAAAATACTCCCAAATTAATCCAAAAGACCTGAGACCAATTAGCTTATCATCATTCATTCTTAAAACTTTCGAACGTCTGATTGATATCCACCTGCGTGACACTATAGAGCTTAACCTTATCTCTAAAGCACAACACGCTTACTGTAAGGGAAAATCGGTGGAAACTGCTCTTCACACCTTAGTAAGATCTATCGAATACTCCCTGCACCATAAAGAGTACACGCTTGCGGCTTTCCTTGATATAGAAGGCGCCTTTAACAACGTCAGCGGCCGTGCAATAGTAGGAGCACTGGAAAATTTGAAGGTGGACGGCCTACTGATTAAGTTGATAGACCATATGTTGGGAAGTAGGGTCATCAACTCTGCATTGGGAGGCTATTCCACTAGAAGATCTGTCACTAGAGGCACACCACAAGGTGGGGTCCTTTCACCACTTCTATGGAACTTGGTCATAAATGACTTACTGACTGTCCTGGAGGGTGAAGGATTCAAAGTGATTGCGTATGCCGATGATGTTGCAATAGCTATATCAGGGAAACACCCCCAGGTTCTTACAGAACTTCTTCAAACCGCTCTTAACAAGCTAATAAAATGGGCAGAACGCTGTGAGCTAGGTGTAAACCCCCGCAAAACAGAACTTGTCCTCTTCACAAGGAAATATAAAATACCACAGATAAATCCTCCAACAATTAATGGTGTTCCACTTTCCTTTTCAGATGAAGCCAAATATTTAGGTCTCATACTGGATAAAAAACTAAGTTGGAAACCTAATATTCAAGAGAGAATTAAAAAAGCCACTGTTGCTTTATTCTCCTGTAAAAAAGCTATAGGTACTAAATGGGGTCTATCCCCTGCCATAACTCACTGGCTCTACACTGCGGTCGTAAGACCGATTCTCACTTATGGGGTAACAATTTGGTGGACTGCTCTAGATAAAGTCACGTACTGTGAACAGCTGAGCAAGGTCCAGAGATCAGCAAGTATGTGCATAAGTGGAGCCCTCCGCTCGACACCATCAGCTGCACTAGACATACTCCTCAGCCTCACACCCCTCGATATATATGGCAAGCAAATGGCTGCGAACACAGCCGTCCGCCTTAAAGCCATTTCTCAATGGACCAACAACTCTATCGGTCATACTAAAATTCTAGACTTATATGAATCTATTCCTTGTCATTCCGACTACACCACATCCAAACTAAATTTCGACAAAAGTTTCCAGGTCACCATACCCTCAAGAGAATCTTGGGACGTTGGGGACCCTCTCAAAGGTGATTCAGTTCATTTTTATACTGATGGGTCGAAAACTGAGGAAGGTGTGGGTGGCGGAGTGTACTCAGACAGACTTAATTTAAGTCTCTCCTTCCGGCTTCCTAACCACTGTAGCGTATTCCAAGCGGAAATTCTGGCAATTAAAGAAGCTCTGTCTTGGCTGAGAGAAAACGTGATATCAACATCGGATATACGCATCTTCTCAGATAGTCAAGCAGCACTTAAATCTCTCAACTCTGTCTCTACCAACTCCGTTACGGCCCAAAACTGTCGATCGTCTCTTGAAGAGATGGCGGAACAGTTTAATATTCACCTTCTTTGGGTGCCGGGCCATAGAGATATTCCGGGAAATTGTAAAGCCGATGAACTTGCCAGAAATGGAACTCTAATGCCCGTTTTGCCTAACAGGTGGAACATAGGTATACCGATCGCTACGTGTAAACTTTTGCTAAAACAAAACTCTGCAAGGAAAGCAAACTCTAGATGGACAAACCTTACTACATGTCTGGCCACAAAAGAAATCTGGCCATCGCTAGACCCTAGGCGCTCTAAAAGTTTGCTATCACTTAGCAGATCACAAATTAGCTCCGTAATAGGTGTCATAACAGGACACTGCCTTATAGGAAAACATGCCACAAGACTTGGCGTTTTCTCAAATGACTTCTGTAGAAGTTGCATGGACGAAGAGGAGGAGGAAACAATTCCTCACCTCCTCTGCACATGTCCTGCTCTTTCACAGAGGCGCAGACTCCTTCTTGGGGACTACTTTTTCAATGATCCAAGCGATCTAGCTAATACAGACATACACTGTCTCTCTCGCTTCATAAAAAGCTCCGAATGGTTTTCGTAATGAGGATAATCTCCTCATTCCTATCATGTGGTATCACAACGGACCTAACTATGGTCTAAGTGTGTCAGCCGTTTTCCTGACAGCCACTTTAACCTAACCTAACCTAACCTATCGTCAACAACATATCCAAAGTACCCCAAAATCCCCGCTTTGGTTTTTTGTATAGACGCATTTAAGGAGGTTGAGAGGGGGAGGAGGCGGGAGTTTATCAAGCTGAACAAATTTGTTATAATACAATCTTATCATATGACACATGTTTTTAGGGTGCTCTTTAACGCTGATTCTAAAGACACTAAAACTGAAAAGATACATGTATCCTGTAGAAAGTTAAAGTTCTTTTTATAGAATGATGACTTTTTTTAAGTACAACAAGTAAAATATTATCCAAAACCATTTTAATATATTGGAATATTAATTAAATTTGGTATAAATTTTTAATTTGTTTACCAAGAATCAAAAGAGTCCCCAAAAATATCTGTGTTTAAAGGTCGTTTTTTTGACGGAGAGATGCAAGTGAGTGATTATTACCATAACATCCATGAACAAATTCTGACACTTATGAAAATTGCTAAATATATTAAATTTATATTGGCACCCAAGGATCAGAAGAGTCCATATAAATATCTAATGTCCAAGGGTGCTTTTTGGGAGTGTAGTGTATAACCTTGTTAACGAAAACAGGAATTTTTGCTTCAAAATTAATCTAACTTTTTTAAGGGTGCTTGCATCATATTGGTTTTTCTTTTATAAGATTTGGCGTTAAAAAATACCTTTAAATCATATATCATGTCATATGTTCTATCTCGATTATACGAAAACACAATTTTTCGTAAGACGTAACATTTTGCTCCGTATAGGTCAAATATAAACTCTCTAAGAAAAACTCTTTGGATCAAGTTATTTTAATGGACTCTTTTGATACTTGGAAAGCATGACATATTTAATATTTTTAGCAAATTTCATCAGTGTCAAAACTTATTCACAGATGTTATGGTAGTAATGACGCACTAACATCTCGCCCTCAAAAAAACACCCTTGCACCACAGGTATTTTTGGGGACTCTTTTGATTCTTGGTAAACATGACAAATAGAACATTTATACCAAATTTCATTAATGTCCCATTATCTTAAAATGGGTTTGGGTAATATATTACTTGTTGTACTTGAAAAAAAGTAATCATTCCATAAAAAAGAGTTTAACTTCCTACAAGATACATGTATTTTTTCAGTTTTGGTCTCGTTAGAATCAGCGTTTTAAAGCACCCTAAAAACATGTGTCATATGATTAGTTT
Source organism: Melangyna quadrimaculata (assembly GCA_949320155.1). Classification (NCBI taxonomy): domain Eukaryota; kingdom Metazoa; phylum Arthropoda; class Insecta; order Diptera; family Syrphidae; genus Melangyna; species Melangyna quadrimaculata. The sequence goes on along the minus strand of OX439484.1, from coordinate 75,327,911 downwards.
GTATTAAAACTAAGTTTGATAAACCTTTATAAACTCCCACCTCCCATCCCTCTCCACCTCTTTAAATGCGTCTATACAAAAATCTAATGCGGGGATTTTAGGGGACTTTGGATATGTTGTTGAGGATACAATTCTGGGTCGATACCAGCAATAAAATTTCATGAATTAATTTGTCCCCGGTCAGATCCTATCTTTCTTAGACTATTTGTCAATGAAAGACAGTGACAGTTAAAAAGTTAAGATTGAAGTGATTTTTTCCAAATTGAAGCTATTTTTTGTAATTTGGAGGTTAAAAAGAAAATGAATACAAATAAAATAATTCCAGAATATTTCAATTCAGGAGATGATAATATTTTAGAAGCTAAATAAAAATAATGGAAGAAGATTAGATTAGATTATATTAGAAGTAGTTTTTATTCATTTCAAACTTAAAATTAGTGTAACAAATAATTGAATTGATCTTTAATTTAAAAAGCGCAGCCGTTGAAAAAGTTAGGATGTTGCGATCTAAATTTTAACTATACATTGTTGGAAAACAGACGAAAACAAATTTCAGTCGTCATTTGCTAATTTTTGATTTTGGAATCGATTTTAAGTGCAGGAATTTGTTCTTTGAAAAATTGTTTTTAGTACATTTTGTTTTTTTTTTTTTTTAACAAAAACGGTTAATGGAAATAAATGAAAATTGAGAGCGTAATTTTCGATAAGGGTATAAGAAAATGTACATTCTGTTTCAAATAATTTTAGGTTTAATTTTTAAAAAAATGTAGGTTTATGTTAACATGAAACATTAAAGTTTTACGATTTATTTTATCAAAGAAATGAATTAACCATTTGCCTTTTTTTGAAATGGCAATCACTATTAATATAATGGAGAAAGACTTTTTTTAATTTCATCCTTCTTAATGTTTTTAAAAGTTAAATTAGCTACGTATGTATGTCACGCTCAGATGATTAAACTTAATTTAATTTTTTTTTTTTTTAAAGAAAAAAGTAATTTATAAGCGCAAAAACTGTTTAAAACGAAATTCTCTGTGTATGTATTATGTTAGGCTATTTATATATATATATTTTTTTTTTATATTTTTATAACATAACACATCCTCCATCATTAAAAATTTGTGTTTAAATTTATTTTCCACTATAGCTTGGTGGCTGGCGGCGCCAACTTTTCTGTGACTCATTTTTTGGTTTTCAAAAATAGATGAAAATACATATTTTAGTGTTTCGTCTTTCGTGCATATTATAGAATAGACCGAGAGTATAGTGCCCGTGGCGACTTAACGTCTCGAGTATTTTGCATTGGAAAATTTTGGTGTCCCATGGTTAAAAAGTATTTATAAATAAATTTCACCAGTATACGACAATTTAAACGAAGTTTTTTTTTTTTTTTTTGTTTATTTAAAAATAGAAATGTAGGTACATAATTATTATTATTTGATGTAAAAGATCATATCCTATGTTTTATGTTAGTATAAGAATGCTATACAGTGACGAACAAAAATGAGCATTGCATTATGTCTTAAAATAATTTATTACTATCGGTTCTGCAACAAACATAAAATGCACGACTAGATCGCACGGACTTGCTCTTACAGTTAACCACTAGAATGTATCTAAACATTGACCCCCCTTTTTACAAAGAAAAAACTGTTATTTAAACCACCGTGTTTAGCAAACCTACACCATGGAATAAGAATTTTTCGGGTTCAAATAGAGCAGTTAGTAATTGCCTTTAATTTGAATCCGGAAATGTTTTATTTCATGGTGTAGTTTTCCTAAACACAGGAGTTTAAATAACGATTTTTTCTTTATAAATACGGGGGAAAAGAAACATATAAAAAGAAAGTTAAATTAACCATTGTGAATAATTATGATTTACTACAAATCAAATGCATAACTTGGTCGAAAGTACTTGGTTTTATATTTAAATGATTATGTAAAATTTCAAAAATTGTAAATTTGAAACAAATTTCAAAAGCATTATTAAATTTTTTAAGTTCCTAAGCTATAGAAGCTAGAGCTAACCATAAAATATGCCATTTGAATTTATGCAAAAAGCATTTAAAAAATCGTTGGAGCGGTTTTTAAAAATATTGCCGCAAAATTTAAACTGTCAAATGTTAGGGTCGTTTAAAACATTTAAAATATGAAGGATTTAGTTTCTCTGTAAAAAAAAAAATAAATTATCGATCCACCCGCAATATGAAAAGACGTTCTATGGGAAGTACTGTTTATACGCAAAATAAAATAGTTCTTTTATTTAAAAGTAGATTGCGCTAATTGAAGAACCAGTGGCGTCCATATAACACGATTCCTACCGTCTTCCCTTTTAAAAATTGTACGAACAATTCTATCAAATAAACATAAACATAAACTATGCAACCCAACCAATTGAATTATAAAATTTACACAGACACACAAACATAAGCTATCAAACAAACACCATCAATTCATTCTTCTCTTTGCTCAACTGCTGAACATACGCTCTCTTTGAAAGAATTAATTTAGAAATAAAACAAGTCTTTCACCGTCTTATGAAATTTGTTTTGTATCCTAGATCCTTTCTAGATCCTCTTTGTCCAACACGCAACAACATAGGAAAAAATATACTGGCACTGGGTATGGAATGGAATGTTTTTTATTCCTTTGCTTGACTCCGTTTCTCTTAAAATTCGTTCTGTTGGATGAAAAATAACACGCTCTTCTTCGACTTATTTGCTATGAAAGTTGTTAAATACATTTTCTATTTTTCTTTGCTTGTTTTTTTGGTTAAGCTTAGTATAGTCCAGGAAAGATTGAAGTGCGTAATTTAATATGGGTAAGGTGCCAGTTATAGCTATCATTGAAAACCATCATTGAAAAAGTTAATTGTTGATTTTGAGATGCTTCGAAAGTTTAATCATTGAATATTTTAATGCAGAAAGGTAGCTTACGACTTCAAAATTATTTCTTCTCCAAATTTTGAGCCATATCTTCCCCATAACGTAACTTTTAATTATTTCAACGATCATTGGTAAGGAAGTTCATCATTGAAAAATTAAAAGTAATTTTATGAGAAAAGTTGTGTCAAATTGAACTTCGTTTTACCTAGAAACAATTATTAAGTCAATAAGCTTGACTTTGGCATCACAATAATCATTTGTTTTAACTTCTAAATCTTTCAAAATTGACAATTAATATTTTCAATGATTGTTTCCAATGATAGCTATAACTGGGCCCTAAGCGGTGAAAAATGAATTCATAAAATATTGTTTTAGGTATAATTGCAGAATTTCATCTTCTACAGCATATCAAAAGTCTCGCAAAATCACAGCAGTGGCTTTTGGTATAAAGGCATTTAAAGAGGGGCAAAGGGAAGTATGGTTTATCAATCTGAAATATTTGGAGCATCATGCATTTGATAAACAAATAACACATCTCGACCTGTGACGTCAGTGGTCTAAAGCGGTGGAGTGCGTAGTGCACACGACTGCTAAGACTGAGCAAATCAGATATGCGTGGGTTCGAATCATATGGTGTGCATAAAAAGTTTTCAAAACAAAATTGGATTAAAGCTCAGCACCACAAAAAGGAGACTGATGAGTGTAAAAGTGGCAAAGCACGAAATAGCTATATCTCCAGCCAAACAATTGGTGGTAGCGTCTTTAAGTTGTTGTTGTTGTTCAAAAATTCAATAATTGGTTTTATTAAAATAATTGGAGCCGTTTTACAGAAAAACAAGATTTTTCTCAAGTGCTTTCAACCATATTTTTAGATAAACAGCATTGATTTCTTAAATTAATCTAAAATTTGGAAAAATCACTTTATACCGTGTTTCCAAAGAAAAAAAAACTACAAAGTCGTTTTTGAAGTATTGATTTTTCAAAAACGAATTTTTAATTTTTGTTTTAATTTTAAATAATTTTTTTTTTTTAAAATTTCAATATACCTTAAATAACTATTTAAACTTTTTAGAAATTTGTCAAAAAAAAAAAATCTAAAAATAAACAAGACCGTTCTCGAGAAAATCGAAAACCAACAATCAAACAAAAATGGTTGTCCTCTGTACCAAAAATAGGTGATTCACCAAAGATCTGAAAAAAAGCTAAAGCATGTAGCCTTGGTGAAGACAAGGAAAAAGTCGTATGTTAGGGGGGAGGGGTATATTGCCTTCGTTTATGCGGGTGGGAACATTTTTTAAAAAAACAGAAAATAAAATATTAAAAAATGACGGCAACACTAACAATACCCTGTTAGAGTTTTTTGCAAAGCCAGATAGCCGTTCCTAAATTTTCTTTAAAAAAATGCTTTTCAATAATAGTTTTTGAAAAATTAATTAATAATTAAAATAAGGAGTATTTTGTAAGAGAAATCAATGGATGTTTATTTCATTGTAAAGAGGCATTCAACAATGGAAAACAACATTAGCCAAAGGGCCGCCATGGCTACGGTTGCAGCACCACATCCATTTCATGAAATTTTCCATGACCCATTCGCACAATTGCGGCTGTATGTTCTCGTTAACTTCACGAATTCCATCTTTACACCCGGACTCCACAGGCCATGAACGATGTCCATAATCCAATCTACAATCCAATCCACAATCTGATTTGTATGGATATGTCACTGCTTGGACATGGATTTTTGCGACTCCATTGGATTTTATTTAGACATGTTCCATAGTTCGGCCATCGTTAATGGCCTGTGTAAGCGTAATGTTAAGGTCTTGAATCGATTATGGAGCATTGGCATGGACCTTATCTTGCACGTGGCCCCAAAGAAATAAGTCTAAAGGTGTTAAATCACAAGATCTCTAATTGTTCACCTCACCTATTCGGGAAATAACACGGTCAGGAAACTATTCTTGCAAAATTGTGATTGTTTCGTTGCTTGTGTGCCGTTTTATTGAAAATAAACGTCGTTCACATCAATATCTTCCAATTCGAGCCATACAAAATTATTACTCATGGACGCGTAGCGCAATGCATTCAACGTAACAGTTCCACCAGCGTATTTTTCGAATAAGTAAGTTCCAATCACACCGCCACGGCAGCGCCGCGGCGCCCCACCGTCATCCCAACAACTGTACCAAACAGTGACACGTTGAGGATAGACAGGCTTTTCAACAATCATTCTTGGATTTTCCGAGCCCAAAAAGCGACAATTCTGCTTATTAACGTAGCCTCCGAGGTAAAAATGCGCCTCATCACTGAATATGATTTTCCGATGAAAATCCGCATCATTTTGATGCATTTCAAGGACCCAATCAGCGAAGATACGACGATGCTGGTGATCACCAGCATCCGGTTTGAGTTCTTGCGTTAACTCAACTTTAAAAGCCTTAATACCTAAGTCTGTATGCAAAATACGTTGTAATGTCGATTGTGGAATGCCTCCAAAGATCGATGCGTTTTCGTCAACACTACGGGATAGAGCAGCAATATTCTCAGTTGAGCTTCGCACACGGTTCCGATTCTTCGTATCACTAACTTGTCCCAAAAGGCCAAATTTCTTTACCAGTTTCACTATTGTCGGCCGAGAAGGTGCTTCACGACGATCCAAAAGTGCTCTAGTATTGCGAACAGTGACTGAAAAATGTTCACCATTTTTGTAGTGAAATTTAACAATTTCAATGCGTTGAAGCGTGTATCGTTCCGTAGTGTAGCGTTGTTTTAACTTGTCAAATCTTAAAAGATGACGGCTTCACAAGTGACAGCTATTCAAATAGCGGGCTATCAAAATGAAACCTCTTATTGGAAAACTTTTTAGTATGGTAAGTAATTTCGTGTAACTAAAAAATTCATTTCATCTAGAAGTCATTTATTTTTAAAAAGAAAACCATCTAGGTCGATAGGTTTTTTTTTTTTGTTTAATTACAAATTTATCTGTCTAATAAAATTAACTCACAACAATTCATTATTATTTGTCTGACACCCTGTGGCGCTATGTATATTGTACATCTATCTAATCTATACCCAACAGTCAACGCCTCTTGAGTTATTATGAGCGCTGTGTCCATAATCTTTTAGCGTCACCGTTATTAATAAACAATGAGTTTTTGAAAACATTTCAAAACATGACATCAGTTTAAATGATTACCAAATTTGTCAAGCAAAAAAGCAAACATTGATGTTTGACTTATGGCTTCTTTTTGTTTATTTTTTTGATAATGGGGAATTTTGATAAAAAAAATCAACATGACACATTAGACCTTTAGAACGAATTTTAAAATGTCTATATAGCACAAAAATTAAATTAATTTATTTTAATGATGAGGCTTTTTGTTGACACATTTTTTATACATCCATATAGAATTATATTTTTAAATATAAATACACATACGGTACATGACATTATATATAAATATATGTATATGTGATGTATGTATGTAGTAGTAGTTTAAAATCAATTTGAATGACTTACAAAATTTTAAAATAAAGACAAATCATTTGTTTAAGAATAACAACGCATTAATTAACAATGTATATTTGTACATTATACATTATGTAATTTTGACTGTTTTTAATGACGGGACTTAAAGAAATACTACTTTAATTTTGTCACTGTTTTGGGTAAACCTTTAGCTTGTTTTTAATATTCAGTTTTTACTGCACACATACGAACATTTTTAAATCAACTTCCTTTTATTGGAAAAATTATTATTTCCTTAAAAATACTTTTCAAAATAAGTAAATTTAAAAAAAATGTTAATTTAAGAAAATTTGTATATTTATATAAAATCGAATAAAAACACGTCTGTGAAGTTGGGAGGGCAACTTTCAACTAGAGTAAAATGCAGTTTTTTTGCATTTTTATATGCATTTCTATTCCCGATTTAGCAGTTCACCAGAAAGTGGGTGTAATCGAGTGACCAGCTAACTTTATAGTGTAATAAGGTCATATAGTATCTTGAGAACCAATCATGCTAGATACTTGAAGAAAGGCTCCAAATTTGCAGTTTATTTTGCATTTCAAAGAATCTTAGGTCCAAATTTTTAAGTCCTTTATTTGAAAAAGATATCAAAGATAGCTTGGTAGAGATGGCGGTCACAAGCATCCTCGCTCGATGACCCAATTAACGCTGTAATGCACCGTTTTGATACCATAACTCGTTTGACCTGTGGATTAAAAGAACATTTCTTTAAGAAAATGAGGGTGTTTGGTGATTGACCCCCAACGGATCATCGCCTACGCCCGAATTCGGCTGCAGTATGCTAAGCTAAGCAATTTGCTGATTTGCCCAGGACGCATACGATCTGATCTCTTAGGTTGATCACCTAGTCTCACACTCGGATATGGTAATCTCTGTCCACCTCCGTCTGTTTACACAGCATGACTTGTGGTTACCAGAGAAAATACCACCCGCCTGTATGACCAGACGCTTTTATTGGATTTGGACATGAGACAAAACTCAATAAGGATTAGGACATAAGTAAAACACCCGATAGGATCAAAGTTCGCAGCTAAAAACAATCTACACTGTGCCAACTAGGCGACTTGTTGACAGTAGCTGATCTAGGATTTGGCTGTGGGGGGGGGGGGGCTTGGGAGATCCATTTTAAGACATTAATACCTATTTGCTAAAACAAAACTTAAGCATTTATGTTCAACATAAGAATTTATGTGACAGTTTATGCTTGGGAAAAAAGTAGAACATAAAGGTTTGTGTTGAACTTAAATATTTATGTTTTGTATCAGCAAATGGACCTAAGTTTTTGTTTAGGTTTAAGGTTTTTTTGTGAAAAATATTTAAAGTTACATAATCGAAAACGTATTTTGACATTTTCACTTTTCCTTGTGCAAGCAATAGCCGTGTTATTTGTGCATTTATATCATAAGCTTCTATTACCGGTTTAAAATGTTGTCATTGTTTTAAATACAATATCTGTCGTATTTAACGTTTAAAATTTTTTTTTAATGGAGATAGAATATAAAGGTTCAGCTGTATTTAGAGACTTATAATCTTAACTTATTATATACCTTCAATGTCCAGCTACGTCAAGCTTTGAACCATAAAGAGAAATAATTTGTCAATCAAGGAGAACCGGCAAAAATGTATTGAAGCTGGTCTAGGAACCAATAACAACCAGACATATCTCGTTGAAAAGATATTTTTGTGTACATGAATACTAATATGGCAGCTCATTTCAAATCCGTGTGTGAAAAAAATTATTCGCTAATTAAGATTGCGGTGTGGTGAATTTTAGCATAGAAAATGTATATTTTGTAGCTATGTAGTATCATTGAGTTTATACACATAGAGGAACCACCTCGGTGTTAAGTTATCACCAATATAGGTGGCGGCCTTATTTGCATCTAGAACAATAACAAGTGGTAATTAATACATGAACCATTTGCTCCTTAAGGTAGACTATTTCCACCTAGAGCTAGACTATTTGTGGAAATAGTGGGGAAATACTCTCCCTTAAGGAGCAAATGGTTCCTGTATTGACTATCGATGGTTCTTGTTCTAGCTGCAAATATGGGCGCCATCTAGATTGGTGATAACTCAACACTGAGGTGGTTTCTCTATGTGTATAAGCTCAATGGTAGTATAGAAAAGTTTGTGCTGGTTCAACCAATAAGGACGCGACGTACGTTGTTGGAAAGATATTTTCATGTACTTCAATAGTAAACTGGACAGCACAATCCAAATCGCTGTGTAAAAAAAGAGTTAATCGATAGTTAAGATTGTGATTAGCTACATTTTAGTATGAAATAAAAGACTTTTCATTTGGCATTTTAATCCAACCCGTGTTTCAGTTATCTCTTCAAACTTGAGCCCCGAATTTGACTTGGCAGTCCCTAGAGTCAAGCCCCAAAACTTTCTGAAATAATGTAAGTTTTAAGGGAATTATTCTCTTAGCCCCGACCACGTTTTTTTTGTCCAATTCTTGTCAAGCCTTCTTTCTGCCCTTTTCAATTTATCGTAGCCCTGACCTTGGTTTTTTGTACAATTCCTTTCAGGCTTTAGCCCCAACCTTATTCATTTCGGACTGGGAAAAAATACATAATATGTAAATTTCTTAGCCCCAGCCCCGTTATTTTGTTAGAATCTCATCAAACTTCACTACTTAGCAATATTTTAGACGAATATAAGACTCTTCACGTTTTAATTTATTTATTTCTATATTTCAATACATTTTAAGAATTGGCTGTGGGGGAGGGGGCTTTAGCCCCTATAGCCACCCACTGGATCCGCCACTGCTTGCTGACTGGTATTGAAGCGAAGATTGGCACAACCGTGTGATCGTCTGGTCCTCGTGCACCATGAGCCACCTTCAAAAACCAGTCTGCTAGCTCACAGACATAGGAGTTCGAGGAATAAAATGGTGCAAAAGGAAACCAAATCCTATATCCATTCGATCGCTTTGAGGAAAGAAGTCAAATCTTTGATCTTCATTTCGGACAGTTCGTTAAGGTCGTCAAAAAAAGGATTCTCAAAAGATTGTTGCCTCACTCTGGCCAAAGCAGGAAATAAACAGAGGAAATGAAAGACTGTTTCCTTTACCTGCTGGTCCCCACAACTATACGACAGTGAGTATTGTAGGGGATGCCAAGCTTCGCCGCATGTTCTCCTATTGGCCAGTGTCCAGTGCATGTTCCAACGATCCTGGCTTTGTCTCGCCTGGGTCTGCACATTTGGTTTTGGTTGTAGAAATGATGCAGTTGGTTAAACTATTCCACCTACGATTAGATTCTGTGAGAAAAAAAAAATTTATACTGCCCTGCTGCTGCCCACTGTGAAGTTGGCAAGTCACAGCGTATCTCGAGAGACAACCATTCTAGAGGCTCCAAATTAGCATTTTTTTTTTGCATTTCAAGAGAAAGCTATTTTCAAATTTTGAAGTCTTTTTTTTTTAAGGAAGTTTAAGCTAGTGTAAGAAAGAGCCAACAGCTAAGCTCGTTTTTCAAACCATTTTACAATGCTATAGAATAAATTATAACAGTACAACCTATGAAATCCTTTGTCTCTTTGATTATAAGGATGTGTTAATATCCTTATTACATATTTATATCTTACAAGAAACAAAACAAAAAAATCATGAAAAATTGGCAAAATACAACTTGAATACATTTGTTGTCTTTATAACGAATGATTACGCTGGCGCTTAGATATAACCTTTGCTTTCGAAACTTTCTGTCAGCGTACGCTAACGTTCACAAACGCACATCACGCTATTTATTTAAAATAAATCATCAATTCAAATTAGAAAACATCTTTAAATGTTCTTTGTTTGCCGTAAACAAAATAAACAACTAAAGATGTACAGTGGGGTAGGATTGCTTCGGAATTTGGAACAAAGTTCAGTAAGGCCCACAGTTTTTCAGTGGTGAGTTAAACCAGAGTTAGTTAACTCTGGAAATAGATTTGTCTATAGTTACGTCAAGAAGCAGCTTCTAAGTGGAGGATGAATGCAGAAAGTCTTATAAAACACGGACGAAAAAATATTAAAGGCCTTTGTTGAGTTAATCTAGAGTTACCTCACCATATTTGACGACCACACTGAAAAAACTGGCCCTTAAAGTATTTAAACTTAAAGGTTGAAATTTACAATATGTTTACCTCCCAAACATCACGAATGCAAACAAATTTTAGATGAAAACACAAATCAAGAAATTAAACCGGAAGAGACTAAATGAACAACCGATAACCTATGTCAATTTAAAAAAAAAATATTCATATTTTTATTTAAGTTTATGGCTTTCTATACAGAATTTAAAAGATACTTTAATTTAACGGTTCTGTAAATTTGTATCGTTTACAAATCCAATATCATATATTTTATTTCGACTTTTCTGTATATGCTGTCCCAATGTGTACTGCATATAGCGACAACAAACCAAAACGATGCCAAGAAGTTACGACTTACGAGTTTGTTTGTTCTATCTCAAAGTACATACTATATGTAGGTACATTGTGCATATCTAACCAGATGTAGACAAATGTAATGGTTTATAAAAATATACACCATGCACTACATCTATATACAGGTAGGAGCTATTTTAGGAGTAAAAATTCCCTATACAAAGATTACGACAACACCAGAAGTTGTGCACATTACACACTCAATAGAAATGTTCTATTTTATGTATATATTATTTTTGTTCAAATGAACTTCTTGGTTCTCGGCCAGCCAAGCCCCTATATTTCCCAAATAGGATTTATATTGTATATTGTTTTCTGGTGTAACATTTTTTTTTTTGACGTCAATTGAATTCAAATTTTAAACAATTTAATTTGTTTTATTTAAAATTAAAAAACAAAAAATGCAAAACCGGTTTTGTTGTAGATAATAAGAAAAGATGCACATATTGACAGAAATTTGAATAAAATACAAGACTGAATTGCTTGCATTTCTGGTTCAATGCTACATAATTTGGACTGGAAACATAATGATGCTTGTGTAACTTTGTTGATAAAAAATTGGATAATTATTTGAATTTGTGAAGAAATCAAAAGTTAAGAAAAAGAATATGATTTTTTTTTCTGATTTTTGTTTTTTGTTAAATTATGGAATGCAATAGTTTTAATTGTTTTCTATTAGCAAAAATGTCAAAACCATTATTTACCAATATTTAGGGGAATAACTTACATCTTACAAGAATCCGAAATGCGGGTTTGATCAAAATCGTTAGAGCTGTTTTTGGAAACAAAAATAAAATGTACGACTGAATCGCACACTTTCTCATTAAACTAACAACTAGAATATGTAGCTTACAAATAGAATGTAGCTATAGACATGGACGGTGTATAAGAATGGTTCGATGGAAGTTTTATATCGCTAACGAGAAAACAATTCAAAGAAGTGTAAACAGCAATTTTGAAATTTTTATATTAATACAAAAAATGTAGACAAAAAGTTATAAATACAAAATAAATGACTTTTTTTGTAATTTTATTTTTTCCAAAAAAAATATATATTCAAATTTTAAAAGCAAAATTTTTGACAAATTTAGAAGTACTGGAATCGTAAAATTATGACAATACCATCGAAAAATTATGGCAATACCAACAAAGCCAATGACGATATATTCGCGAATGTCCCAAAAAGTAGGCAATTTGCGCATTAAACCACAAAACTTTATTTCGAATTTTTTGTTTGTCAAAAACCTTGTATGTATACAATATTATTGAAACTGTTTCATAGATTACATATACAAAGTTTAATCAAAATCGTTAGATCCGTTTTCGAGTAAGCTTGATAAGACCGAAATCGTTGTATAGCAGCTAGATGAGCTAAAGAAAAAAACTAAATTTCGCCTATAGTTAAATACTTTAAACTAGATTTGAGGCAATTCCGTCCATTTGTTTAGGTTCTAGCTCGATGAATTTGTATCAGGACGCACAGACGCAGAAACTAATTAGCGTCATCATGACGAACACCAATTTTTGAATTTCTCTAGTCTTCACCATTGTAATGTTGGATTTGAATAAAACAACGAAACCAATATATTAACATTTTTCCTTCCCCTTGAGAGGTAAAAATATATTTTAAATAAAACAGTTTATACTAAAATTTAGATAGAAAAATTGACTTGGGGTCAGAATTCCGAAAGCCAATATCCCAAAAGCCTAAAATCACGAAAATCTAGAATCGTGAAAATCTAAAATGCCTTTAACTTATATCCTCAAAATTTAGTTTTTTGAAATCCCGAAAACTCAAACCTAGAAATCACAAAACCCCGAAAACCCAAAATCCCGAAAATCCAAAATAACTTAACCAAAATCTCAAAAAATCCTGAAATCCCAAACCTAGAAAACATAAAATCCCGTCACCAAAATCCCTTAAATCCAAAATGCACAATTTCGCCAAAATGCAAAATCACGAAAACCTAGAATCTCGAAAATCAAAAACACTTTAAACCAAAATCCCGAAAATGTCGAGGGACACTCAAAATCCCGAAAATTCAAAATTGCCTAAACGAAAATCTCGAAAATCCTGAAAACCCAAACGTATAAGAGATAAAATCCCGACACCAAAATCCCATAAATTCAAAATCCAGAATTTCACAAAAATGCAAAATTACGAAAACCCAGAATATCGAAAATTCAAAATGTCTTTAACTGAAATCCTGAAAATTCAGAATTCCGAAAATCCTGAAAACTCAAAGCTAGAAAACACAAAATTCACCCAAAATCCCGAAAACTCAGAATCCCAAATGCCTAAACCAAAATCTCGAAAATCCTGAAAACCCAATCGTAGAAAACATAAAATTCCGACGCCAAAACCCCTAAATCCAAAATTCCCAAAATTTAAAATCACAAAAACCCATAATCTCTAAAATCCAAAATGCCTGAAACCAAGATCCCGAAAATTATTCCGAAGATCCTAAAAACTCAAACCTACAAAACACAAAATCCCGACACCCGAAATCCCGAAAATGCAAAATCCAGAAAACCCAAACTTAGAAAACACAAATCCAAAAAAAAACAAAATCCTGTAAACCCAGAAACACACAAATTAATAAAGCACAAAATCCGGAAAACCTTACATCCCGAAATCCCAATAACCCAAAATCATTTAAATCCAAAATCTCGAAAACCCAAAATCCCGAAAATCCAAAATCACGCAAACCCAGAATCTAGAAAAACCAAAATGCCTAAAACCAAAATCCCGAAAATTCAGAATTCCATAAAAATCCTGAAAACCCGAGCCTAGAAAATACAAAATCATTAAAATCCGTATGGTTGTATGGTTCATAGCTAAAATGAATGTGCCTTTCTTTAAAACGAATTAAGGGCAGAAGAAAACTTATCTTAGGTTTAAATACAAAATATAAGAATGTACTATTTTGACTGTGCCAAGAAAGAAAGAAAAGAATGCGCAAATAACATGTGGGCACAATGTTTTTTTTAATGATATCAAAGACGAATCTCATTTTGTAAAAAAAAAAAATTAAATTTACCCTTTGAAAATTAAAATTAACCTTTCGCAAATCAAAATCAACATTTTGCAAATTGAATTTAATGCATGACCCTTTTGTCCAGTTGGAGTATAAAGTTAAATTTATTTACAAAAATAGTCAAATTTGATTTTCAAAAGGGTGAATTTAATTTGTCAAAAGGGTGAATTTCATTTATAGAAAAGTGAATTCAATTGGCAAATGGACTGTTTAAATAATGTAGCTGTATAAAATCAGAACAAAGTTGCCTTCGTGTAAACGAGGGTAAAAAGATCCCCTTACCCTCGTTTGTTTGTTTCTTTTGTGGATGCGACGCGACTAGTTGGCCATTAATCGGAGAATAGTCTCTATTTAGCTGGATACAAATTTAATTAAGTTTTTACAATTTTGTCATCAATTATAACTTTTCCCTTGTACAACGATTTTTGTTTATAAATAATTTCTTTGTTGTCTAATATGACGAAAATAAATGAATAAATATGAACCAACCAATAAAAACATTTCGATATATTTTAATATTTCTCATTATGAAAAAAAAAACATTATTTTAATTGGTTGATGTAATGCACACGGACACGCCCAAATTTTCAAATAAAATCAACAATTTATTACATACTAAAAAGCTAATTTTAGGACTCTCAAGATTTTTTGTCATATGAGTAAAAATTATTCAAGTATAGCAATGCCAATACAATAATATGCTGCCAAAATCGAAATAATTAAAATTTGTTATTGTTTATTGCAATGATGCTAATGCTTTATTTTTTTTCTTATATAAAAACAGAATCAAACTCTAAGCTATAGAACGTGACTTGCAACACGTGCACTTAGCTTAGGTTTTTAAAATGTAAAAATGATTTCGCAATTTAAGGAATTTAAACAGTGACAGAAAACAGTTTTTTTTTTAAATATATTTACTCATTGACGTCATGTGAGATGTGACTGATGTAAAATAAATTGAATAATCAACAAAAATTAGGGGCTTGTCTGGCTGACAACCAACAATTGAAATTGAATTCCTTAAATGACGATTTAGGAAATTGGGTTAGATACAACAATTATTATACCACAAACCATTAGTTAGCGTAAACCTAATTGTTAATAATTCAACTGGAATTATTTTTTCAATTTTAAAACTTAACACTTACAAACAACGAGGAGTGAAGTCCAAAAAAGTATAAGGAGCAGCAGTTAGCATGCAAAAATTATTTCTGAAAATTATATTGGAAATACACTTGTCGAATAATTTAAGGGGACACAGATTTGGTTTAAGTTTTTTGAAGAGCTGTAGCTCTGTCAAAATTGTTCGAGATGAAGCAAATTTTTTTCAAATGATTTTTTTTTTTTAAACCGTAAGCTAAGTAAGTTTAAACGTAACAAAATAAGATGCCATTTGATTTCTTGAGTTCACTTCCAAGCCTCGTCCACCTAAAAACTAAAAAAGTTTTTTTTTAAGGCTACTGCCTCTTGCGAGGAATTGACAAATCCTCCAAGAGTATCACTTGTCATGAATAAGTGCTTCTGGTCAGCCGTTCGGATTCAGCATAAAATTGAAGGTCTCTTCCATTCCTGTATAACAAGCGCACACAGGAATGGTTGCGAGTTGTTAGTCACTAGGCCTGGTTTTTCATGAGCTGTTGCGCCACCCACTTTATATTTTTTTTTTTTTTTTGATTTCTTGAACAAATATTAAAATGAATGCAAAAATAAATAAAAAATAGCTGGAATTTTGTTTTAAATATCCAAATTTGCAGAAAAAGTTCTTTTTTTATAAAAAAATAAATAAATCGGGTGGCACAACGACTCATGAATTCCTTTTGACAGGAATGGAAGGGACCTACAATTTTATGCCGAATCCGAACGGCTAGACGAGAAGCACTTATTCGTGACAAGTGATACTCTTGGAGGATTTGTCAATTCCACGCAAGAGGCATTAGCCCTGAAAAAAAACTTTTTTAGTTTTTAGGTGGACGAGGCTGGGAAGCGATCCCAGACCTCCAGCGTGACAGTCGAACGCACTAACCATTACGCTACGGGCTACTACTTTTTTATAAAGGTATGCCATTTCACCAAACACTTTTCACTTTGCAAATTTGCAAAAAAAAATATTTTCCGGCAAAGAAAAAGTGCAAAGTGTTTCACAAATTTTGCAAAGTGAAAAGACTTTTTACTTTTATCAGTTTTCAGACTATTTTTGAAAAGTAGAAGTGTTTAACTAATTTCAAATAGAACTTTGCATTTGAGTTTGTATTTTGAAAGTTGCAAAGTAAACTTAAATTGTATCTATTTGGCCAATTATGCATTGAACACAAATCATTGACAGAATTTTTATTTACATAAACAGTGAATTTGATGATGTTAGGGACGTGCAATTTAAACAAATTTTGAATATGCTATACAATTAAAACACAATAAACGCCCCTGAAGATGCTGAGAAACTCCAGCGAAACGTCGCATCGGGATAAAATTTATGTACGTGTTTTCATTTGCATAACTAAACAAAATTGACCAAAAAAGCCCAATAACAATTCAACAAAACTATAATATTTAAATAATTGGTCACATATACAATCTCATCATTGACAGTATTATTGACAACGCGACGTTGCAAATTAAAGAATTTACAAATGTTTTAAATCAATCAGATGACGGAAAAGACGATTCTGGTTTAAGTGTTGAAAGAATTTTGAATTTACATGATTGTTAAAATAAAGGACTTTTATACGATTTTACTACGCTGCCTACGAAGATGGATCAAGCTAAGCAACTTTTCCTTCAATATTTCTAAAGTATTTCACGTTTACATTTACATTGCTAACAACAAGTAAAGGGTGGCCATTTCGTCATATCTTTTTAAATCATAGGTTTTGACACTGAAAGCGGCTCGAAATCGTGACAGAAAGACAGTATCTAACCTCCGCGGAATAAGCCGCTTTACGCTTGAATAGCGTTGGGAAATATTAAAAACTTATTTCCAAAGTGAGTGCTGTGTAGTCAAAACAGTCCGTTTTTTGAAAAGAACTCGCGCCTGCAATGTTAACAAAATTGCCGCATCTGATGGGGATCAGAAAACCCGCACTTGATTGATTGATGAGATTGGAGTGACACAATGTGCCACTGCGAAACCAGCCAAGGCCAGCCACTTGAACGACGTTGTGTTCCATAATTAATTGGAAATTTTTGCTCTGTACATAAAAGTTTTTGCAAAAGACTTAGGGCGAGTTCGTAATCGCAGATATATGCGGCAGATCTGCCGCATGCCTGCTTAGCTTCTGCGTATCGATTTTATTTTTCTTCTGTCCGCAGAAAGCAAGCAGGCGGCAGTTTTTTAATAAATTTGTGTTCGTAAACATCTCAGCGCAAAAAATTATTTATTAAAAATCTGATTATTAAAAAAAGGCGATTCTAGGGCTTTTGGGTGACATTTTGATAGACAAATATCCTGATGATTTATGTACTTCGAAGCCATTTCATTTACAGGGTGGGTCAATCACAAGTTTCTTTTTAAAAATGCAATAAATTGAACAAAGTTTAATTTTGTCCATGTATTATGGCTTTATTACTAACACCAAAAATTCCCATTAATATATGGAACACAACGCCGTTCAAGTGCTCAATGGCTGCCTCGGCTGGCTTCGCATCGAAATCGGTCACTTCAATTTCGTTTGTTAACGAAGCCGCCGAGATGAAAATGTGCCTCGTCAGAAAAGACGATTTTCACATGGCACTCACTTTGGAAATAAGTTTTCAATATATCCCAATGTGGACAAGCGTGAAGCGACTTGGAGGTATAATACTGACTTCCCGTCAAGATTTCGATTGGGAAACAGCTGTCAGTGTAAAAATAACATGATTCAAAAACAAACCCCTAGATGGGCCACCCTTTACATGTTTTCCTGTTTTAATTTAATTTTTTTTTTTTTTCAGCAGAAATTACTTTTTTTCAGCAGAATGTTTTTTTTTTCTGCACAAACTGCCCGACGCCGATTTGATTTCTGCGTACTTTGGATGTTTGCGAACGTAACTTGTTTTGCAGGCCTGCTGAAGTCAGATTTCAATTTTTGTTTACGAACACAAACTTTGCAGATCTAAGTTAGTCAGACGATAACGAATTCGCTCTTAAACACGTATTCCTTTGACTGTTTTATTGTAGTTTATTTTCAATTTTGGACAAAATAAATGATGGCTGTTTTTATAAATCGAAAACTCTCTTTTGTACAAAATTATTTCCGATATCAAAGTTAATTCTTAACTTCACTACTCTTTGGTCACTATTATTAACTTCAACAGTTTCAAAAAATTCTTCAAAACGATTCATTTTTATTTATTATTATTTTTCGACAACTTGTCACAAAAAAACGCTTCTTTGCATATTACTGAAAAGCTTTTTAAAAATTATAAATATAATTTGCTAAGTTTATTTGTTTGGTGAAACAAAAAGAACAAATACTTTGCAAACTAACAAAACTTCTCAATTTGCAGAAAAGCACTTTTCACTTTGCAAATGTACGTTTGTTGAAACATAATTTGTAAAGAGGAAAACTTTTCAACTTTTCATTTGAATAATTTACTCTTTGGATATTTGCGTTTGGTAAAATGAAATTTGCAAAGTAAAAGTGAAAAGTTGTAAAGTGAAAAGCGTAAAGTGTTTGGCGAAACATGTCCCAGGTCGTGCGTTATATTCCCGAACTTTCTTTGAAATAACTGATTTTAGTTATAGTGTTTTTTTTTTATGATGTTTCTTTACAATTTTTGGAAATAAGCTGTTAAATTGTGTTTAAATAAGACTTTTTAAACTGTGTTGCATAATTTAAAACCTAGGCACTTTTTTTTGAAAATATGTTAAAATTATATCATTTAGTCTTTAGATAAATGAATTTGTGTCATTTTGAGCGATTCTTCTAGCTCTAAGAAAAACTCTCTACTACATAATTACAAAAACTGTCCATTTTTTTTTTTTTGCATTTGGCTCCCACGACTCAACATCTACGCATATACACCAAAAGTAATTTTGAAAGGATGTTTTTTGTTGGAAATATATTTGTTTAAGTTAGTTAATAAAGAAAAGTAAGGTTGGTATGACTTCCTCAATAAATTTCTATATAGTCAGTATATGTTTAACATTGAAACAAAGGTTAAAAGCAATCCTAAATTCTTTTAGAGTTTCATAAATAACAGAAAGAAATCATTTCTGATCTTCTGATCTTCCAACAGTTTGTAATCTTTTTGCTCAGTTTTTTCGATCGGTATATGTGTCTTCCACAAATACAACAATGGAATCCACTGACTGACTGACAATAACTTTTCCTCGAATTCAATAAATATAAGCAGCTTGGTTATTTCCCCCAATGAACTAGCTGAGGAGCTGTATGCCTTAAACATAGACAAAAAACAAGGTATGGATGGTTTTCCTCCTTTAGTGTGCACAAGCAATTGCACTGCCTTTGAGTATCATATTTGAACGGACGTATAGATAATAGCCTTTGAGATGCTATAAAAGTAACCTCAATTTTACCCCAAGGGAGTCATCTCGGGCCCCTGTTATCCTTATTATTTGTAAATGACATTCTAGATATCTTCACTCATTCTCAGTGTCTCATGTATGCGGACGATTTAAAAATGTATTGTGTTGTAAAAGATATTACTGACTGTGTAAAGTTACAAAAGGATTTACTAAATTTTGCGTTTGGTGTGTTACCAACAAATTACATTTGAATGTCTCAAAATGTCAAAGTCTAACATTCAGTCGTCGTTTGACACCTTTCAATTTCGAGTATAGTCTATTCGATACGCCAATTGTAAAAATTTAATGAGAAAAAAGATTTAGGAGTGTTATTTGATAAAAAGTTAAACCTTACTACGCACTTAGACTTAGACTATTTGGTAGCCAAATCTAACTCTATGCTGAGATTTATAATCAAAAACTCAAAGGAATTTAAAGATGATCCATTCACACCTAAATGTTTGTATTTTCCCTATGTGAGATCAGTTCTGGAATACTGTAGTGTAATTTGGAACCCATTCTACTCAACTCGCTCTGATAGAATAGAGAGAATTCAAAAACGTTTTTCCAGGTACTTATTTTAATTTTTGCGTTGGAATATTGTCGGACCTTCTTATGATGCTCGCTGTTTGCTGTTCGGTCTACAAAGTCTCAAAACGGGTTGAAAATATTTCGAAATTATTTTCGTAAGGGCTATCATAAATTATAAAATTAAATGCCAATTCTTGCTGGGAATGGTAATATTTAACTGTCCTTCCCACTCCCTTAGATCTTATGATACATTTCGGGTACGGCACCACAGAGTTAATTATGGCCTTAATGAGCCGATTACACGATGCTTAAGACATGCTTTCTCAATTAGAAAAAAAAAATCGGGTGGCACAAGGCTCATGAAGAACTAACAACAACTGAAGTGACTAACAACTCGCAACCATTCCTGTGTGCGCCCTTCGACAGGAATGGAAGGGACCTACAATTTTATGCCGACTCCGAACGGCTAGACGAGAAGCACTTATTCGTGACAAGTGATACTCTTGGAGGATTTGTCAATTCCTCGCAAGAGGCAGCAGCCCTGAAAAAAAACTTTTTAGTTTTTAGGTGGACGAGGCTGGGAAGCGATCCCTCAATTAGAGATACTTTCAAATCAAAATTGATCTGTGCAGACTTACAATTCGTATGTTTATTTTTTGTAGTTTTATACTCTTTTTTTTTGTTAAGTTTAAGTAGTCTGTAGGAGCTTTTTTACTCTGTTTGACGAAATAAATAAATAAATATTTAAATGTATTAAAATCACAAAAAGGAAAAAAAAAGTAACATATCGCTTCAATAGTCTTATATTTTATTATGCAAGACTTGCCAACACATGAAAATCATTTTTTTGTTATTTTGGTGATTAAAGTGTGTACAGCATTACAATGCAGTATTTCAAATTTTCGAGAATTTTAATACAAAACTTTGAAATACAGAATAATGGCACACAGAATTATATAATCACACAGAATTTTTGAGTCATTTACAGAGTTTTCATTTTTAGACATTCCCTCGAAACATTCTTTTTTCGTTTTTATTTGGAGATCAAAATTAGCGGTTCCAGCAAGATTACTTACGATTTAGGGAATATTTTATTTTTCTCATAAAAGTGACTACATGTATTTTTTTTAAACCAGTTAATTTATCTTAATATATAAATGCTGCCTTTTTAGAAAAAAATCAAATCCAATCCACGGTCAAGCCACTTTTTTTTTACATTAAAAGTATAAGTGAACTAAACTACAGAAAGAATTGCGTTTCGTTCAGATATGGTAGTGGGCTCATCAGTTAGACTGTCATATCCTTCTAGGACGCAAATTAAAATACAAGATGAAACTCATTTTTTTCTGTGGTCACTTTTACTTTTAATTGAATTATATTCAGTAACTCCACCTAAAACAGAATAAATTTCATTATCCTCATTTTCGGTATATAGTGCAATACTATATACATCACGTTAACTTTTACTAGACACACGTAATCTTTCATATAGACAAATTGTCATTTTTTGACAAGCTATAACTCATCTAAGTCTCTTGGATAGAATTCAAAAGGGACTCTTAAAATTATAGGTGATAGAAAAATAACGGCAACAAGGGTTTTTCAACAAGGACGCTACAAAAGGGACAGCAAACGACGCCATATTTCTTTCCGCTCTTTTGACATTTCTCTTCTGTAAGGTTTGCCATTTCATGATGGAAATATGAGTCAAAATGATTAAAATTAACTACCGAAACTCGGAGTCAGTGGCCTCAACGTTAAGAACGCTACGTTCAATTTATAGTCGTCATAATCGTCCTAGCAGATCAACAATTGAGCGTCTAGTGGAACAATTTGAATCCACAGGCACAGTACAAAATGTTCCCGTGCCAGTGAGACAAAGAAGTGCCCGTAGTGTCGAGAATATTGCTGCCGCTGAGGCTGTAGTTGCAGAAAGCCCAAATGTGTCTCTCACACGTCCTTCTAAAGCGTTGGGCATCTCTGTGATGTCGTTGTGGCGAATTTTGCGAAAAGATCTTGGCCTACATCCTTACAAGATTAAGTTGACGCAAGAACTGAAGCCGCTCGACCACCAGAAGCGTCGTATAATCGTGAATTGGGCTGAGCAACAACTTGAAAATGATTCGGATTCTCATCGAAAAATCATCTTCAGCGATGAGGCTCATTTCTGGCTGAATGGCTTCGTCAATAAACAAAATATGCGGTATTGGTCAGGCAGCAATCCACACGTACTCCATGAGGCATCATTGCATCCCGAAAAAATTACGGTTTGGTGTGGTTTATGGCCCGGCGGCGTCATTGGGTCGTACTTCTTCCGTGATGATCAAGACCGTCACGTTACTGTGAATGGGGATCGCTACCGTTCAATGATAACCCCAATTGGATGATATGGACTTGGAGTACATGTGGTTCTAACAGGACGACACCACAAGCCACACAGCGAATGTCACAATCAATTTATTGGAAACCAAGTTTGGAGAACGTGTTATCTCACAAAATGGTCCAGTCGCTTGGCCGCCTCGGTCGTGCGATTTGACGCCGTTAGACTATTTCCTGTCGGGCTACGTCAAGTCTATGGTCTATGCCAACAAGCCAGCGACGATTGATGAACTTCGTAGGAATATCGAACGTGAAATTGCAGCAGTATCGGCTGATTTATGCTTGAAAACCGTCGAAAATTGGGTTCAGCATCGGGACTTCTGCAAGCGTGTGCGTGGTGGCCATGCAAAAGAAATCGAGTTCCATACATAATGGCATCGAACGTACTTTCACAGGAATAAAGAATTTCATTGATATCCAAAACAGTTTTTGTTTTATTTAAAAAAAAAACTTTTGTAGCGCTCTTATTGAAAAACCCGATACATCCCTTGAACACCGCCGCAATGTCACCCGTCTGCCACTGTTTTATCACTATTTTTATAAATAGTATTCTGTGAACTAGTCAGTTGCATTCCCATCCTTAAACAATTCAACTATAATACCCTTTTAGGAATGCTCTTCAGTTTACCCTTGAGCCCAACTTCGGACGTACTGTTAAGTATAGAGATTATTCCTTAAGTTGCACAACAAGAATGTGGAACACTTTACCTGGCCCTATTTTGCCCCCAATTTTAATATTCAGAACTTCAAAACCAATGTGCATTAGTATCTCCTAAGTTCTCCTTTATTTTCTTACGCTCCCACTATATTTGTTCATATTAAGGATAGTCAAACAAAACCAATGTTACCACTGGGACTCATTTCAGTCAAAAGGGACTTATTTTTTTTTTAATTTGGCTAAGGGACTCATCTTTTTTAGATTTGACTCATTTTTTTAAGAGTACAAATACCTAAACACTTTATGTAATAAATTTGAGTCAATTTTTAAGTTAAAGCACTTTTATTTCATTATGCAAATAAATATGTATGTAAAACAAGTTAGTTTAATAATATTTATGAATTACTTATAAATATTTTTTTTGTGTTATTTAAAAGTACCTATTTATTTTTCTTAATTAAAAAATAAAAAAAAGTCTTATCATACACCTTGAACAGCATTTTTATTGCTTATTTATTTTCAAAATGACTCATTTTTTCAGCCTCCGGGACTCATTAAAAATTAAACCTGCGGTATCATTGGTCGAAACCCCTTTAGTGTGCACTCTTTTAAACAAATAAAAAAAGCACCGGGAGGTGGCGTTATTTCGAGCAAAGTTTGCAAAGTGTGCTTTACTATCAGGCTTGAAAACCCCTAATTAATTTATAAACAACAAACATTCATACACTCTTACTTATAATTTTATTTGTGTTTGCCTTCGAAATATGGTACACTTCTATCACAATATCAATACTAAATATAACAACAGTTATGGGCTGCGTACATACATAATGTAGAAATGCGATTGTTTCAATTTCAAGTAGGTATGAAGGTATTATGATTATGATCTTACGTAACGTCAATGGAATTTTGTTTTAACTTTCGTTTGCCATTTGTCGCTGTGTTCTAGTTCCATAATAATTCAAAATGTTAAAGCAGGTTACTCACTCGTATACATATACATATCAACAACAACAATCGACACAAGTATTATTAGATGTTTGATGTGTCATTATAATTCTCTTAATAATAAACAATTACTAAATCCAATGACTGTAGGGTAAATTTTGAAAAAAAAAACAAACACAAATTTAAAAAAGAAATTATCATATTCCAGAACGTGTTTAACGCATAATTTTACAAAAATATCCATCAAATAATATTTTCTTAAAAAAACTGGCAAATAAATTCAACTCATAAGGAATGCACGACAACTTCCCACGTTTAAATTAAATCTTAAGAACAAAAAAAAAAAAAAAAAAAAAAAAAGACTTAAACATATTTCCCTAACATAGTGTCAACTTATATGTTTGTAGATGTTTCTCTATCCTTTTTTTTTTCTTTATCTTTTCAATGCAATAATTGTGTTTCTTTGATGTTGAGCAAAAATAACGGCGCAGGGTGAAAAGTCCACAGGCCAAAAGTCCATAATGGACTTTTGTCCCCCTTGGGTGGGTCAGAAGTCCATAATTGTATTGTGGAGATTTGTCAAAAGTCCACAAAAAAAGGGTCAATATTCCCTAATTTTAGAAAGAAAGTGGGTCTAAGTCCACAATTATTACGTATTATAATATTGAAAAAAGCAGAATAATTAAGAATTATTTATTTATTTTGTTAAGAATTAATGTTTATTCTCTTCACTACTCGTAAACTTAAAGCACACCAACTGACAACATAGGCGCCTGCCTGGGGACTGAGCGACTGAGGGTCAGAGGACCCGAAAAGGGAGTTAAAATCCTTAAACTCGCGAAGCAGGCCACCCAAAGTACTGTTTAGTACAAACAAAATTTAATAGCAGATCGACAGACAACATAGGCCCCTGCCAGACGAGTGAGCATACCCTAACCGGAGCGATGGAGTCGCGTGAGCGGGACAGAGGACCCGAAAGGGAGTTAAAATAAAATCCTTAAACCCGCGAAGCGGTCCACCCAAATCAGTCTTGTTAAAGAAATCTATCTATAAAGTGATCCACTGAAGTGGGTCAGAAATCCACAATTAATGGGCCAAAAATCCACAAGATTTTTGTATGGACTTTTGGCCCATCGGAGTGGATCAAAAGTTCACAATTGATTTATGGACTTTTGACCCACAGAAGTGGGACAAAAGTCCATTATGGACTTTTGGCCTGTGGACTTTTCACCCTGCGACAAAATAACAGCCTCTCCTCCGAAATTGCAATATTCAACATACATAAATGAACCTCATACATTAGATGCAAAAAATTACAACCTATATAGCTGAACGGGGATTTCAAATAAAAGCTTAAATTATACATACATAGTTATGCTTATAAGTTATAAAATAACAAATCAAAAATTATGTTGGAAGCCCACCAACTATAATTGCCAGCTAATTTATGGTTAATATCTCAGATTATCAAAATTTTCCCACTAGGATTTCCAAGATACAGCCACTAGCCATAATGACAACCAACGCGTCCTCGTTTTTATATATATTTTTTTTTTTTTTGCTTAATGAACACCCTGGAACTTGGCGTTTCCAGGGTCGGACTAGGTCAAGCTATTTAAAACAAAAAAAAATAGTATTAAAAATGAGCTTTTAAACATTTTAACTAACATAACGATGATGGAGAAGCCCAAATCGTTCGTCGGCGTTGGTCTGTGCGTTCTGGTGTACATCGAGCTGGATCAAATTTGGCGTTTTTATTTGACTCTTTAGAGGAGAAATTCGAATGGGTATAGCTGTCATACAACTATTTAGGTTTTATAAACTTTTCTCAGAAATGGTTCTAACGATTTTGATTAAACTTCGTACATGTAATCTGTAGCACAGTTTTAATAATACTGCAAACCACAATCCGAACAAACAATTCTTATAATTTAAATAAAGGGTTGGTGTTTTTTGAAAATAAAAAAAATGTCTTTTTTATACTAGTTTAGGTATATTCCCGCACATCTCGTCATGGGCTTGGTTGATTTTATCATTATTTTGCAATTGTGTACTTCTAAGTTAGTTAACAAATATTGCATTTAAAATAACAATGAATTATTTTTTTTTTAACGACAAAATAAAACCAAAGAAGCAAATTTTTTGCCTTTTGTTAATACTATTTTTTGTGTGGTAAGAATAAAGTTATATTAATATTAATGGACAAAATTGTTCCCGATGCAAATTAAATAGTTAAGCTGATTTAATCTTATTAAAAAGTACAAGTGACCTCAACTCCAGAAATAAATGTGTTTCGGCCAGATATGGCAGTGGGCTCTTCAGTCAGTCTGTCATACCTCATACCCTACAAGACACTCCACTTAAAACAGAAGTAATTTTAATATTTAAATTTCTTCATCTTCATTCTTTTAATCTGCTATACGAAGGAATGATTAAAGCTAGTTTTTCAATAATATTAATAATAATAATAATAATAACTTTTTTTTATTTTTTTTTTCGTACAAAAAATTGGTTATACAAATTTTAAATGCAAAAAAAAGAACGTATACGCTAGAGTGTATTTTGTTATCTTGAATTTCAATTCAGAAATTCATGTTTTCATATTTTAAGCAGGACAACACTTGTTAATGGTTTGTTGTAGATCAATTGTTAATTTACTATTAAGCCCAGGCAAAATGTGCAAACAAATGGTCAATCTGCCAAATAAATCCAAGTGAAGGGCAATTGTCTTTATTTTGGCATTACCAAATCATGTGGGCGTCAATAGTTATCCAAGGTTAAATATCGAAACTATCAGTTTTTCGCATAAAATTCGGAAACGGTAAATGCTATTGAAAAGTGTTTCATGCTTAACTTGTGATTATTGTACCTGCCAAAAAAAAGTTGTGACAATTTTTTTTTCTTACGACCCACCGTTAAGAAGATATAGACATTCCAAAAACGTAAAATGTCGAAAATGGTAATTTTTCAAGCATAACTCCTAAGCGGTTCAAATTTTTGAAATCATCTGAATACAAAGTTTGTACACTATGTGAATCCCTACAAGAAAACATTACTATTTTTTCTTAAAAACAACCGTTTTAAAGATATAGTTTTTTCAAAAGTTTGATAAAAAGTTCAAATTTCCATTTTTTCTTAAGTTTTACTCTTAAAAGCACAAGTGGTCGAAAAAAATCTTACGCTCAGTTTAAAGATCATAATATTATCTTCAAAAAAAATATGAAACTTTTTTCCATATGAGTCATAAGTCGCAACATACACTCCGCTCCACTTGAATAGAAACAAACTTTTTGTTTACTATATGAGCGTGCAGCGCTTTGGTAAATTTATAAATTCACCTTTTGGTTTTAGTTCCTATAAGAGGGATCTAATGCGAATAAAACTGCAGAGACAGAATAATTTAGGAAAATACCATTATGTTATTTTTGACCATTTTTCTAATTACTTCATTTAAAACACTGTTTTTTTTTGCGCCACTTGAATAGAAACATTCTCTTAAATAAGGAAACGAATTGAAAAAGTGCAGTAAAATTGGGTAGTTTTCTATTTGTAATCATATTTTAATATGTTTGCTACCACCTTTATTTAAAATAACTTGAAAAACCCAGTTGGATACTGAATAATGCAGTTATTTTATATAATTTAAAGAAATTGCAATTCATGCTTTTCTGATTGCAGCAGTAAGTGATTCTTTGTCCTCATATTGTCGGTCAGAATCCAAAACTTTATGAACCATCCATCCCCATACGTTTTCAATAATATTTAGGTCCGTAGAATACGGTGGCCATTGAAGTAAGGTAACATTTTTCTCGGATATCAAACTGTTAATGATCCTTGCGTTGAGGATTGGCACGTTTTCTTATTAAAATGTCCATGGTATTGGTCCAAGGACATCAGTAATCTTCTTGCAATATTTCCTTGTAGGTGTTTGCCGTCATTTTCAATGTGGAAAGTCCAGATTAATTGCTTAAAACCAGAAAATCGCACCTCACGCTATTATACCGCCTTCTCTGCTATGGTGGTGCTCCAGAAACCTGGGTTCCTTCCTTATAACATGAAAATAGTAATTCTATCCGTCCGGGACATCGAAATTGATTTTTTTCGTCAGAAAATACTACTTTTGTCCACTTTTCCTTCCACGTCATATTCTTCCTGCAAAAATCTATTATATTGTGTCTTCGTATTGGATTTAACGTTGGTTTTTTCTTCAATTTTAGGCGCTTTAAATGTTGTGACCACGAATAACACGTATAATAGTGTTAAGACTCTCTGTAATACCACTCTTCGGCTTGATTTTAGCCCAGAGTCGCTTGAATTTGAAGACAGTCTTATTATCTTTCTTCGGTCTGCTTCTGTTGTGGCTCTTTATAACACACCTTACACATTTTTCCATAGTTTTCATTATTTCTAAGGTCTGACCAAACAATTTTCACATTTCTTCTTATTTTGTTGGCAATTGTGCGTAGGAGAAGCTTGTTTTACGCGCGTACTTCTGGTTTTCTGCGGCCCATCTTTTCTTTGATAAAACAATTATTATTGTTAATCCACACTTCCATTATTAGAACAATATTTTTTCTTCTTACCGTAATCTATAGAGACAAAACGCACACTGTTTCTATTCAAGTGGCGCAAAAAAAAAACAGTGTATTTCATGAAGTAATTAGAAAAGTGGTCAAAAAATAACCTAATGGTATGTTCCTGAATTATTCTGTCCCTGCAGTTTTATTCGCAAAAGATCTCTCGTTTAGGAACTGAAACCAAAAGTTAAATTTATAAACTAACCAAAGCGCTACACGCTCTGATAGTAAAAAAAAAGTTTGTTTTTATTCAAGTGGAGCTAGGTGTATTTTGACTTCAATAGTGTCAACTGTCAAAAAAAAATAGTTTTTTTCGCAAATATCTTTTAAACCGTAAGCTTAATCGAAAAATTGTATTAGCAAAATGTATACGTTATATAATATTATATAAGCATGCATTAACAGTTTTTTTTATAGAAACCATAATTTTTATGACACTTAAAGTGTAAAACACCGGTTTTTGGCTCTTTACTGTTAAATGACGAACTTTTTGGAAAATATTTTATACCTATTTTGCAGACTTTAATAATCCATAGAGGGAACATTATCACTCTTTTTTGCGTGTAACGTATCAGTTGCAAGATATTGCGACTTCAAAAATGGTCAAACTTCGACAATATATTTGTACCTACATACATTTTACTACAAAATCCTGTTTATTCGAAGTTGTCCATTTTTGAAGTCTGATAAATAATGGATAACCTTGTAACCGGTTAAAGCAGGCATAAAGATTTAATGACAAAATATACAAGAAAATATTTACTATGTCTTTCGTTATTTTACCGTTATTTTCATAAACAGTGCTATAGTGAAATAGCCAGTTGCATTCCTCCCCTTAAACAATTCAACCGTAATACTCGTGTTTCTAGGAATGCCTATCAATTTACCCTTGAGCCCAACTTCGGACGTATTGTTCAGTATATAGATTCCTTCTTTAGTCGCACTACAGGAATGCACTTTCCAATAGCTGCACCCACCAATGAAGAAGTCGCCGACATCACAGTCCAAGAAGTTAGTGATGCGGTGAAAAACTCTAAAAAGGGAAAAGCGATGGGGCCAGACGAGATACCCTCTGAGTTCTGGAAGAAGTTGTGAGACATCGGGTCTAGGTGGCTCATGATTCTCATCTCCAAACTTATCTGCGGCGACCGAATGCCTAATCAGTTGAGGGAAAGTTACCTTCTTCCAATCTACAAGGGGAAGGGTGATACACGAAATTGCGACAGCTACCGTTTGATCAAGCTTATGTCACACACCATGAAGATCGTTGAGCGTATATTGGATGGTCAACTACGAAATATAATACGGCTATCTGACGACCAGGGCGGTTTTGTTTTGGGTAAATCAACCACAGATGCTATAAAGAGTATAAGAATCAGAATGGAAAAATATCTGGATTCCTCGAGAGATTTGCATATTGTATTGGTTGATTTTGACAAATCATTCGACAGACAACCACGAGATCTGATATGGGTTGCACTTAGGCAACGAGGAGTTCCGGAAGTCTACGAGCGGATGGTCATGGAAATGTACGAGGAAGTTAAAACAAAGGTAAGATGCCCCGCAGGAATCACCGAAGAATTCCCAATTAGAGTAGGTGTGCACCAGGGAAGCGTCTTAAGTCCTTTGCTCTTTATTACTGTCCTTGACTTTCTACTTGAGAACAAGGTAACGGACCCAAAATTAAACAAGTATTCTTTGCTGACGACGAAGCCATCATAAGTGAAGATCTTTCGTCCTTGTAACGAGCACTTCATGTATGGGTGGATGTTCTGGAGGGAAATGGATACCGCATTAGCGCGAAAAAGACCGAACACCCATGCTGTCCATTTTCTGATCCACACAGGCCTATTCCGGACCTATATTTGAATGGAACAATGCTTCCCAAATGCGAACAGTTTAAATATCTTGGATCAATGATCAATAGCGAAGGATCTTGTAATGACGACATCAAACGTCGCGTAAGCGTAGGGTGGATGAAGTGGCGGGAAAACCCTGCCATCTTCGGTGATAGAAAAATGCCCCCTAAGCTGAAAGTAAAGCTCTACACGACAGTTGTTCGTCCAGCACTTACAAGAAGTATGAGAGTAAATTGACGGCAGCTGAAATGAAGATGCTTCGCATGACAGCAGGAGTGACAGAGCGTGATCGAATAAGAAGCAAGAGAATCCGAGGAAGCCTACACCTCAAAAATACCATCTTGGACAAAATACAGCATGGCCAACTTAGCTGGTACTGTCATGTACAAGGAAGATGCCATGAGAACCCAGTTCAAAAGGCAATAGCACAAGACGTTCCACAACTATCGCGGAAGAAAGGCAGGCGCAAAATCTCCTGGATGAAACAAATGCAACGACACCTGCATTTATTATGCCTCAGAAATGGAACAATCCAAAACCAGCAGGCCTGTCGACGTTTTCTAAAGGTCAACCCGGCAAACCCCACAAGTGGAACCTTAGGCGAAGCAGTTGAGTGGCAGAGTTGTGGTCCCTCTCGAGATCATGACAATCGCCGCGCCGGTAAAATGAAGAAGAAGAAAAACCATTCATTTTGATTTAACGTTTTCTAAAATCGGCAGTTTCAGCATTTTAAAGCAGGTATGAATTTTCGATGCTATTCATACCAACCTATGTATGTTATAAGGCCCTTTTAAAAGACACTGATGGGCCTGCAGACAGAAGCCATCTATTGCCTTTTGTTAGTCCAGCTCTGAGCTCTGTATGCTGCCAACACTATTATTGAGTGAGTGGCACAAGCACAGCATAGCACACAAAAGCACACATCATAGTACAATCATAGCCATAGATCGACCGGATACCTGCCTTGGAGTGAGACGCAGCGGTATGACCCCACGGTGCGGCTGTCGCGGCGCACCAGCCCCACACCACACCAACACTACTCCTATTCCAATTCACCACCGCTACCACCATTTACCTGACAGAATTTAACACGTGATCCGTTTGTGCTGAATAAGCGGGAGAAGCAATGAAAACGAAGCAATAAATTTCCAAACTGGTGCCGTCATGTCTGGCATGGTTTGTGCGACTCGATTCGAATCCGATATTAGGATAGAGAGAGAGGTGAAGTGCGGAATCCGCAGAATGGAACCGAAGCCAAAGCCGACCGACCAGCTTGTTTCTGCTGTTCTTTCTGATCGTTGTCGTTGGCGTTTTCTTCTCGTTGTTGTTTTTTTTTCTGTAGCTGAGCTGCTGAGGCATGGCGTTTGATATAATCAACAAAAGCCCAGGCGTTTTTTTTTTTTTTTTGTTCTTATTTTGTTACCTTTTCTTCGAAATCTTTCTGATTCCTCATTGATATTGGAAATATTTCTTTTTTTTATTTATAATTTGTTCTTCGTTTACAAATAAAAAAAAAAAAAATTTCTTATCATTGTGTGTGTTTTCAACCCAAAAGATTCACACACACACATGCAAATGTACATCAAAATGACGATCACCACAATTAAATTGATATAAACTGGTTTCGTTTGATGCTTTGAAATAAAGCGGCGGATTTGCGCTAGCATTTCATTACTGGTTTTTAATATCACGTTATTCGTCAATTGAATTGGGTTTAATTTTTTTTTTTTGTTTTGTTGTACTAAAGTGAGAGAGAAGTATCTATATACAAAGATAGAATTATATTGTATTTTTTAAGTTTTTTGTTTTGTTTTAAGTTATACAACAAGCGAGGGATGCTGTGTGCTGCTGCTCTTAAATGATCTGCGATCGGCTTTGGCTTGGTGCGGCGCGGGGCGGCCGGCGCGCGGTGAAGCGACGCGATCCGGCAACGGCGTTATGAATGAGGTGCCTGGCTGGAAAATAAATATACACATATACCTAAGTCAATTGACGACAAAGGCGAATCTTCATGCGGTAGGTGACAATTCGCTTCAATTGGCCTCATTCATAAACCAGTTGAATACATATTATGTACCTCTATATCTACCTACCTACCTACATTTCTACTTCTACATATATTTTCTGTTAGTAGGTAGGAATAAATGAGTAGATTATTTATTTATTTTTTGTATGGTATGTAAGTAAAGCTATCATAATATAAACACACGTTTTAAAGACATTTGAGCTATTTTTAAATTTAAATAAATAAAAACACATATGTATCTAAGTAATCAAACAAGTCAAGCAAGAAAAAGCAAACACCTAAGTCTTTCCGGCGCCAGATTAAAGTCGCGACCATAATAAAATAAAATGTTAAGCGTGGTTGTTGGTTTTGATTTTGTTTCACTGTAGCTATGATTTTGAATCTCGAATGTTGATGGTTGACAAATGAATAATTATGTTACAAACGAAACAACAACAAAAAAAGAGAACTGGGGAAATCAAGTTCATTCAGAAAGCACACGAAAAATACAAAATAAAAAAAAAATTATACCTATTAGCGTATTAAATGCGTATCGATTTTTCATAGGTATAGTGTGGGAATAAATTTAGGCTTCACCTTTCATTTTGAATTACGTAAGTTTTAGGTATTATTGCAGCTTAGAAAGTTATCATTTATATTTAAATAAATACAAAGATGAATTCGCAGTAAAACTATAAGACGTGGTTTTAAGATTTGAGTTTTTCACACGCAGCACTAATTATGTGGGATGTATTTACGATAAGCTTATCTATTACACATCTAACTTTATTTTATTTATTTTTTTTATTAATCTTGAGAGCTATATAGATAAAGGCATCAAAAGTCCGATAATTTGTACATAAATGTAGCTATTGGGTATAGTATATACAGAAATTCAAGTTGGTAATAGGTACCTAAAGCATTATCGTATAACCGAGTGGAGTTTAGATTTTGATATGCATTTGGAAAAAAACGCACAGTAGAGGCACCAGTTACCGAACAGTTTACGGACTTTGAAGAAAAAACATATTGTAAAAAATACTTTAATTGAGTTTAGAAATTTAATATAAATTTATTCTGAGAGAAAATCTCAAATATTTTCATGCCTGATAGTAGTTTTTTCATACAAATTATCAGTAAAAAAAAGAAATAATATTAAATGGAAAATAACACTTTTTGCCTATTCTCGAACACTTGTTTCCTGAAGCCGAACAAAGAGTTTCCTGTTTTCGAACACTGAAATCAAAAGTTCGTTAGTCGTAAAAAATCGTTTTTAATGCAAAATTTGAGTATTTCTTGGTGTCCGCTAAACTGGAAAGTCAGGGAACAAAATTTGGTCAAGGAAAGTCAGGGAATTCGGGAAGCGGTCAGGGAATTTTTTCTATATCAATTTTTAAAAAATTCACTGAACTCCTTTTTCACTTTCTCTCAGTAGAAACTTTTTTCTGATCAAACATTTCGTTTTGATTACATCTATGTTTAAAATTATTCATTTCGTATCTTTTGCCATACCTGTGAATGTGTAAAAAAAAGGATGAAACACAACTAACTTCACTTCATTGTATTGTGTTATGCCGTACAGTAATGGCCGCGAACCGAAACCTATGTAGAGCTATCCAGATAGGTACGTGTTGGAATCCCGTGTAAAAACAGCTGATGACAAAACAGCTTTTGCTGTTGGATAGCTATCCATCTTATCTGAATCGTATCCCAAGCGAAGTCAAAAATAACCAATTCGTTCGAAAACCTATGTATATGAAACTATCTTAAGATCGATTCACAATGCGACGAAAAAACGCAATGTGACGAGAGCTCGTCGTAGTTGGCAAACCGATTTCAAACCATGTAAGAATACGAGAGAACGCCAGGGTATGCACAATCACGACAGAAGAACTTCGTTTCTGTATTATACAATCACGACAGAAGAACTTCGTTTCTGCATTATAGGAAAGTCCCATAATACAGAAATCTTCTTGATGGTTCTCTTTCACTCGCTCGGATTTTTTGTATACATCTGTCCTGTAAATCCACCATAATTCCTTTTTTTTTTGGGAACTAACCCCCACGTGTGCTAGTTCCCATAAAAATGGAATTAAACCCGATCTGGGAGACACCTATGTTATGGTGCCGTGACATTTGGCCATGTGTCATATGGCCGTATTTTGAAATATGGCCATGAAAGCTTTAAATGTCCATATGCCAACATTTGGCTATTTATCGTTTTTACAAAGTGTCATACGGCTATTATGGACATATGTCACTTTCAAATTATTCTTTTGCCAGAAGTAAGCGCGAATTTAAACAAAAAACTTGTAAACGTTTTCATAAGGTTGTTTCGAATTTTATATTATTTGTAAAGTATTTTTTAAAATGTTCTGGGAACTATCTTTAAAAACAAAATTAAAACTTTTCAAAACAACTTTTTGAAAACGCTTACAAGTATTTTTTTTTTTTAAATTCGCGATTTAATTTTCTTTTTAAAGATAGTTCACAGAACATTTTAAAAAATACTTTACAAAAAATATAAAATTCGAATCAACCTTCTGAAAACGTTTACAAGTTGTTTGTTTTAATTCGCGCTTACTTCTGGCAAAAGAATAATTTGAAAGTGACATATGTCCATAATAGCCGTATGACACTTTGTAAAAACGATAAATAGCCACATGTTCGAATATGGACATTTGACGCTTTCACAATGTGTCACATGGCCAAATGTCACGGCACCATAGCATAGGTGCCTCCCAGATCGGGTTTAATTCCATTTTTATGGGAACTAGCACACGAGGGGGTTAGTTCCCAAAAAATAGGAAATAAACCCCCTAACTGGCAGGCACCTAAGTTTCAAAGTTTTTGAAATAACAAGTACTTCGGGTGGCCCGCTTCGCGGGTTCAACGATTATTACTCCCTTTTTGGATCCTATCTTCCGCTCACGTGACTCCGTCTTTCCGCTTAGGGTACGCTCAGTCACCTGGAAAGCGCCTATGCTTTCAATCGGTCTGCTTTCAAAACTTCTGTTATCACTGAATTTTTTCGAAAAAACAAATTTGGTCTTTTTTCCAAATGAAATTTGCCCTTATTTCATTTTGGAAATAGAGCCAATTTGGCCTTATTTCCATTTTCAAAGCGAAATTAGGCCAAATTTGAGATTTGGTTTTATTTCGTTGGGCTTTATTTCACGTCACCATTTAAAAGGATTTTATTATGTTATGAATTTGACCAATTTTTTTGTGTCACTTTTCCACTGTGATTATTTAGGCTATTTTGGTCTATTTGTAAAAAATGCGAATAAAAACAATATTATTCCATTATTTTCCCAACGTTTCGTGAATATTCCTCACTTCTTCAGGGGTTATACCTATATTTTTTTTTCAATTTGATTGTTAAAACCTACATAGGTACTCTGCTTCTTGTATCCTACTATTGCATCATTCCCGGAGACGGCACTGACACAAAATTGAACATGAAAGCAAATAAATAATAAATTAAGAACAATCTAGCAAAAAATAATCAAATACAAAATTAACAATGACACTTATATCACAGTAGAGCTTAGGTACTTTTATTAAATTTAATAAAAGTACCTGCTAGATTGTTCTTAATATATTATTTATTTTTTTTAATGTTCAATTTTGTGTCAGTGCCGTCTTCGGATAGTAGGATATAAGAAGCAGAGTATGTAGTTTTTTTAACAATCAAACTGAAAAAAATATATAACCCCTGAAGAAGTGAGGAATACTCTCGAAACGAAACGAAAATAATGGAATAATATTGTTTTTATTCGCATTTTTTACAAATAGACCAAAAGAGCCTAAATAATCACAGTGTAAAAGGATTTTATTTAAAAGGTCATTTATGATTACTATGAACTACATTGCAAAACAATTGTTTTTTAAATTCATGCAGTTATTATTTTTCACTTTCAATACAATCGGTAATGTATACCTTCAGATAGATCTTTGAAAAATACAATTTGAGTTCTTTTTGCCTAAGGTTTAATTAACTCCATTCAAATATGTACATTTTCTACCACTTCGTGCAATATTTATTTAATACGTACATACTCACGAAAAAATATTTTTTTTTTAATTTTTTGGTCAGGGAAAATTTTGAAATTGGTCAGGGAAAGTCAGGGAAATTTATTTTGAAAAAATAGTGGACACCATGTATTTTGTAAGTTTTTTTTTTAAATTTAATAATAAAGACAAAAAAAAAAATAAAAGTCACAATAAGTACATTACAATTTTTCAAAGAGCTAATAGGTGCTATATAGCCAACTAGGAACTTATAACAAATAGGTACCTAGTACTTATACGAGATTCAATTTCAAGATTTTGATAATGAGTAATTCCAATCAATGGGAAACTTTGTTAAGAAGGTTTTGAAGATGTTTCTTTGCTTAGACTTACATATCCCTTCATATTTGTGTTTCATAGAGCCAGTTGTCTTGCGTTTTTAGCATTTGAACCGAGGTCACGTATCAAATAATTTTAACTCACCGATTTTGGCGGTTAATGCCCGGAGATTGTTCGTAGTGGCTTTATTTTATACAGTTACTTTCACAGGTTAAAATCGGCTAATTTTCATGAGCAGCTGAAACTTTTGGTTCGTTGATACAGTTTTAGTTAACAATCCAGATGATCATTTACCAGTTGCAATTAGCATGACTTTAAGATGATTAGTTTAACACAAACTGACCCTCTAACTGAAGTTTAAACTGTGTTCAGGGTTTAAGTACTTCACAATAACCAATACTATACTTGGACCAGGTTCAACCTTAGGTAGGGAAGTTTGTTCACAGCTAATCATATTTAATCCATCATTATTTCAACTGGTAGATCATGGAATGTGTTTGTTAACCAAACTTTTTTTCAAAATGACCAAAGCTTGAGTTTATTTTAAACCGCTAATTAGTAGATTTTGGATGATTCGCGTAACTGAATTGGAACACGTGAAAGTAGCACACAAATATAAAACAATGTGAAAAAGATGGCCCTTAATCCGCCAAATTCAGTGAGTTCAAAATTGTTTAATCTGCGGTTTAAATCCTAAACCAGGCTTGTGCAATTGGCCCTTATATATGAAAAGCATGATAGAAAATTGATATATTTGCATATAATAAACTTTAAAAGGCCATATGTCTTGTATTCGAACACCAGGGAATATGCTGTTCGGAAATAGGAACACCACTTAATATACAGTTGCCTATTTTCGAACAAATATGTTTGGGTTAGGAAACTCGCTCAAAATTTGTTTCCTTTTCTCGAACAGTTAAAAAGGCAAGTTATTTAAACTTTTTTTCTACAAAATGAATTTTTTTTACAAATCTTTAGAAAATCGCAAAGGTCGAAAACCTTTACCGTTTGTACAATTTTTTAATACATACAGATTGTTGTATTTGTGAGAAAATTTGTGAAATGGAAGGTGAATATGCTGCAATATATTAGTGTTGGATTTAAAGACAAAACCTTACAACTAACGAAAATATATCCATTTTTGCAAAAAGTGTTCGGTATCTGGAGATGTTCGGTAGCAGGTGCCTCTCCTACAAAAAATATTTACAAATCTTGCGTTGATAGCAGTTTTTTTTTTTTGTCAATATCTGTAGATATAAAAAACAATAGCGCACAAATATAGTAAAGTTATCTCGACACTAATGGAATTTTATTAGATAGATATTATATTTGCTTATAAGCTTTTTTTTGCAAATTGATTGGCAATTTCACAAAAAAGATAATAAGGTAAATTATGTTTGTACGTTTAATTAAAAAAAAAAAAAAATAAAGAATACAAAATTTATTTAATTTATTAATTAGTTAATACATTTTTTTTTTATACTCAATATGAAACCTGGGTCGATCATTCATTTAATACGAAAGCTCGTTATTTAAGTGAGTGGACGACATTTTTTTTTTAACTTTATTTTAGATGAAGACTTAAAGCTAACAATATTTTCAATTTATAAGCAATAATTAAATAAGCAAAAGCATTAAACTTCAAATAAAATAGTAAGGAACATCCTGTTGCCCAGGCAACCCTAAAGTTACAAAATAAATTTTAAAACAATTGATGGAGATCATTTATAATGTAAGAAAATTTTAAAAAAATTATAATTAAGCAAGTAAGAATGTTAGGTACAGTGACCAAATTAATACCGTTGACGTGCCAATTATGAGATCCATACAATCTAGCAGCCTTATATCCAGAATTTTCGAAAAATGGCAGAATATTAAGATTCTTGAATAAATCAAAACTTGGGGTTCTACGATTAACCTTAGCAATAATTCTGATAGCATGTTTTTGCTTAATAAGTAAAGGCTCAATTTAGTTATAATGCGACCGCCCCAACAGGAAAGTCCATATTGAAGCTAGATTTAAATAAACCATTGTAGACCAATTTCAGAATAGACAGACTACAATACAGACTAAGATGGTAGATTTGCCTCTAACAACTTTGTTTAGATAATTTTTTTAAGTTAGATGTGTGGTTTTTCCAACTCATCTGAAAATCTATCAGAATACCTAGGTATTTGAAACTATCAACTCTCTCAATTCTAAAACAACCATCAGAGCATAGCAGGTTTTCATTATAGGAAGTAGTGGAATCATGCAGGCAATTATTATTAAGCCGATAACAAAGATAGAAAGGTGAATGATAACTTATTGAAATATCTTCACAGATACTACCCTTTATGTTAAAAATCATAAATTTTGTTTTGTGGCTTATAATAAGTCGATGAATATAAAACCATGAACGTAGTATCTGAAGATCATAATTTACATCAATAAATAATTGAAAATAATTTTTCGAAGAATATGATACTGCCTTTAAAAGGTTGAACAAAAAGCGAGTGAACAAAGATTAAAAAAAGGATAGGGCCCAGGACAGATCCTTGGGGAACCTCTCTGAGCTAAGATTATCACGAATTTTGGCCCTTTGTTTTCTATTCATTAAATAAGATTCTAACCAATCATACACGGTAACTCTAAAGCCGGCTCTATACAATTTATCAAGCAGCAAAAGCCTTAGTTATATCTATGAACAGAGATAAAGGTATCTCAGAATGCTCCAAGCTGCTTAAAGTTCACCACAGAGAACGGCATCCTCCGTAGACCTTGCAGTCATAAAGCCGTCACTAAAAAAGTCTGCACTTCAACCCTTTTTCAAAAATGTTTGAAAATTATGATTGGATAGATATGGGACGGTAATTATTTAATCTTAAAATGATACATTTTTTATGAAGTGGTATAACTAAGGCTTTTTCTAGGACATCAGGAAAAACTCCTTTTTGCAAGCTAAGATTATAAATGAAGCTTAAAATATCAGAATCATAAAATGCAATTTTTTCAGAGTTATACTGGAAATCTAATCATCAGAAAAGAGTTTGAATTTTTTAATGACATCAAATTTAGTAACGACTTAAATATTTAAATAAAATCGACCCGAATTGTATGGGCTTTAAATAATAAACCAACCATGGTATGACTTAAATATTTAGGTGGACCCTTAATAATGAATATTACATGTGTCTAAAATATGAAACATAAAATGTATTGTTCATTTTTTATAGTCCATACCATTACGGTCTATTTTCCTTAAATATTTAAGTCGTTACTAAATTTAATTATTGGTAGGGCCCATTATGATTTTATGTATTTCTTCCGAACTAAAATTTACAAGGAAAAAACTTGAAAACTAACATCAACGATAGTGTTATTAAAACACCACTCATTTAAGCAGCAAGCACTCAGATGCAGCAAGAACATTTTTATTTAAAGAGTTACTTAGCTGGCTAATAAGGCAAGTCTCACATTTGAAGCCCTGGGAGCACTTTTTAAGATTTTTAATGTCAGGTTTTTCTAATTTTACGCACTTTGCATCTAAAAAACATATTGCAAGATGTACATTTAACTTTGAAATCTTCATTATCAATTAAACGAGAATTACACAACACACAATTTTTCATAATTGATTTTTTATACATGTTTGTTTTCTTAAGAGATTTAAAAAAGATTTACTTTATTTATGATACATTCAAAGAAAAGCCAAGAATTAATTCTCAAACGATGTGACCCCATCAACACTCGCGAGAGAAAAAAAAAATTATAAACAATGTTCAAAATATTTTGGTCTTCCAAACAGAAAATGGTTTCTCATTGCACTATAAATGAGACATCTTAATAGTAAGTTTTCGATTGTATCATTTTCATATGTATTACAAATCGTACATATGTTCGTTGGGTCAAAAATATGCCTATCACCGTGTAAAACGATCCTATGAGCATACTTGTTAGCACATCTAATTTAGGCCGTGAGTTGCATTCAAGTAAGGAGCCGTCTTATATTCCGGATTCCGTAAATCAGTTAAGCAAGAGCCATAGTAACAGCGGGAAGTTGAGCTAGTCGCTTTTCTGATATCTTCATCTATCAGGATTCTCCTCTTGTCTTCTAGAAGGCTTTCATAAGATTCTCGTACAGCTGCTTAATTTTGCTGTTTCCATATTTCAGTAAAATTATTCATTAAGAGGTCCTTAAAATTTGATTGCCCCGTTTGGTCTTTGGGTGCTGACATGGATTCTTAAAATTTCATTATAACACTTTTTTATCAAGCGATCATCTTACTTACTTTACTTTTGATGGCGCTCACAGCCCAGGATGGGCTTCGGCATCAACTGCACAAAAAATAGGTCGATTTTCTACTAAAATTGTTGAAAGAGCCATAAGACTAACATTTTTTTAGGAGGATTCAAAATTCTTCCTGAATCTTAATCCCCATATAACACTTAATAAATTCTATAATTAGATTTGTCATAATTATAAAAAGTTATAGAATTGGAGTGTATTTATGTAGTAACGAAAAGACAGGTCTTATTTATTCGTTAGTATAACAGTATGCGAATGATTTATAAGTTGTTCTAATTTCTTACGCACATACTATTTCCTAAAACTGTTGTCCGGCATGCTTAGGTAGTTAAATATTTTTTTTGTCGAAACTGTTGACTAACATTATGAGTGATAACCGCCATTTTATGAATGAAGACATAATTATCTTGTTGCTACTGATTTTAGTGAATTTTGTTTAACCTATTTATACATGATTATACATGAATCAACCACAATATGAAGATTTTATAATTTATGAATTCCTGAAAGATGAATGGGTAGTATGTGCACTATAGTTAACTGCTTAAATGTTTAATACTTAGCGCAAATTCATTCAAACGAGTAATTAATTAATCATCGTTTATTTTTTGTAAATAAAATTTTAGTTTGGTTAATTAAACATACTATTAAGTTTTTGATGGGATTCAAACCACATCAAGAATTAATTAAGAGGTGTGACAAACATTATGATCATGTATCAAAAGTGGCCATCATTATAAGAAAGTGAAAGAGTATATTTTAAGCACATGAATAATTCATTTATAATCAAAAATTCAATATACTGGTTTCATGATATCACGATCCCCACTTCAACTGATGCAAGAGGTCTAATACCTCTTAGAAAATTAAATTTTATAAATTGGTTCACTAGGGCGTATGCGTACTTTTTTAAATTTGTTTTCCTTATATTTCTCTATGCCATTTTTTAAGTTTATTTAATTGGAAATTTGAAAAAATGTTAAGCAGTGTCATACTATTACCCCGTTAACATGAGGTATTCGAGCGAGCTTCAAGCTCGCTTGGCCCCTTTGTATACCTGCGTTGACTTGAAATGATCTTCAACCGACTCGATTCCACTTCAGGAGCGGAGTCGAATCGAAATTGTGGATAAAAAACCTGGGTCGAAGAGTCGGTCTTGAGGATGTGTTCACCACAGTGTTTTTGCACATGTGCGAGTAAAATTATTTATTTGTTTTGATAGCTATGTGAAGTATGTACTTAAATTCATTAAATTTGAACTGTTTTTGTTTAAAATAAATATATTGTTGCCATTCCATTAAATGTAATCTCAACACCATATCGACTCAAATTCAAATGGGGCTCTCAACTCACGTGGCGAAACACCTGGGTCGAAAATCCGACCCTAATCCAACTCGAGCTCTCGATTCTGTTTGTAAACGGGGTATATATTACCTTAATATTTAGGGTGATTAAAAGTAAAGTAAAACCTTTTATTGACATTTTATTTGATTTTAATTCAACCTTGCAAAAACAGCACGTTTAAGATTATAAAAGATTGCATTAGGCAAAAACGTAAAAGGAGAAAACTCCCAAATCAATTTTAGCCTAGTCAAATTAGACAAAAAAAAAGCCCAAACCCGGACAAAATTTTTTACAGGTATATTTTTTAGTGGAAATGTTCAGAACAGTGTCCTTAATCAACTGTTAAAAGTCCCAAGCAATTCGCGTTGGCGTACGATAACAATCTTAAAAAAATGCAGCCATCTTACACTCTTTCTTTGTGGCTATATCTCTGGAACTTGTTGCCCTAAAAAGACCACTGAAATGTCAAATGGACAGGCTTAGATTGACAAAATCAGGGAATTAAATACAAATTAGTTACAGGTATTGCATAGCAACTGTTTTGAATAAAATTAATTTTACAGAGTAAATGGCAGTGCAAATTCGAAAAAATTAAGAATGTCCCATTAATTTTTACTAAAAAGCTGAAATTAAGAGGGCATCTTCACAACAGTACCAATAATCATATGTGTAAGTTCCTAAAAATTCCCTTTTGCGGTTAAACTGCCATTTATAAAAGAGTACCATCATTTATATTTGTCGGCTTTTGGATATACCTGATGGGGTATATTTTTTTCCTAGAAAGATCATTCAAACCTAAAATGGACATGCTGTGGGGATGGGCGTTAATGAAAAGACTCTTAATAGCTGATCCTACTCCAGAGGATATTCCTAAGTTATATCATGCAACTGCGATTGTTAATGCGAGCGTAGCTGTGTTTGCCTACAAAGTGGTCTTAGCTGGAGCTGCATGTCAATCTGTGGTTATTGCGCCGTCCGGTCATGGTTGTTTTAATTAGCCAGAAGACATCGAAAAAAACGACAACGAAGATATTGTTCAATACGAAGGTAATGATTGTAATACATGTTTGCGCAAATTAAGTGTTTTAGTCCCGTTTGCTGATACGAAACATAAATATTTAAGTTCAACACAAGCGCTTATGTTCTACTGTTTCCTAAGCATAAACTGTCACATAAAGTTCTTATGATGAACTTAAATGCTTAAGTTTCGTATGAGCAAAAGGGCCTTAGAGTTCCCTTTTATGTCTCCAGATACTGAGGAGATCAACTGAAGCCGCTGAAAAAATGTTAAAGTTCTTCCCACAACATTCCTCTTAAATATCCAATTCGAGACTCGAATAGGTACATGTCAAAAATTCATTCA
Source organism: Melangyna quadrimaculata (assembly GCA_949320155.1). Taxonomy (NCBI): domain Eukaryota; kingdom Metazoa; phylum Arthropoda; class Insecta; order Diptera; family Syrphidae; genus Melangyna; species Melangyna quadrimaculata. The sequence continues at coordinate 75,284,212 of OX439484.1, read as the reverse complement.
CAGCAGATTTCTACTTTAGTTTCTTATTATAGGGCGTAGAGTTACTTAGCGATATTGTATTTTGTTTGCGTGTAAAATCGTACTGTACTGTAGATGGTTTTACCAATAAAACACGCATTTTTTTCTTTACACCAACGTTTTTTTTTTTTTCTCTCTTATCATTTTAATAATAACATGTTCTAGGGTTCCTTGATTTTTGTTTGTCATAAATTATATACTTAAAAAAACTGCTCCTAGCATTTTTTTATTTGGGATTTTTTTTATTAATACTGTTCTGAACATGTCCACAAAATGTCAGCTTTTTAATAAATAAGTCTTAGATATGGGCATTTTTTTCGATTTTGCATTGAAGTGCAATTATTTACTCTTTTTTAGTATTTTCATTCAAAACAGTGTAGCCATAAAACACCTGTTCCTAATTTTGTGTATGCTTAGCTGATTTTGAAGTCAAAGTTTGTCCATTTTACGCTTGCATGGGCTTTCTAGAACAATAAGATAGCCAGAATAGCAAAAAGCCGACAAATTCAGATGATGGTACTTCTTATTTAAATGGTGGTCTAATCCCAGCAGGGATTTTTTGGTAACTTATTACCACAAATGATTGTTGGTATGTTCTGAAAATGTTCACTAAATTTCAGCTTTTTAGTAAATAGATAGATAGATAGATAAATCTTATAGCAAAATACTATTACGGTATGAAAGAGCGTGTTGACAATATCTATAAAGGCTGAGCCATCCAAATGATCCATTTAAAATTTCATAACACCGTTCTAACGAAATAAAACTTTCTTGGAAATGTAATGCACGAATTTCCTGTAAAATGGGACAAACAGCGATGAAGTGATAAATTTCTTCTATATTTCTTCTGTTACATAGACCACAAAGGTTCGGAAGATTAGTAAATATTTATGGGGCATTCTTAATTTTTTCGAATTTGCACTGCAATTTACTCTGTTAAATTCATTTAATTCAAAAGAGTAGCCATGCAATACCTGTAACTAATTTGTTTTAACTTCCCTGATTTTGTCAATCTAAGCTTGAACATTTGACATTAGAATGTTTTTTTTAGGGCAACAAGTTCCAGAGATATAGCCACAAACAAAGAGTGCAAGGTGGCTGCATTTTTTTCAAGATTGTAGTCGTACGCCAACGCGGATTGCTTGGGACTTTTAACAGTTGATTATTTATTTATTTATTTATTTAGTTATCCATCAAGTACATTAACTTTCTTAGATTAAGCATATATGTAATTTTAAAAAAAAAGTAGTGGGTATGATATAGAGATATATACAAGATACTTATAATAAATTAAGACAAGAAGGTAAAATAAGTTAGTTCAAAATTTGTTAATAATATATTACATGTTATTCAATATGATATTTTTACAAACATTACAACTCATATTAAAATCGGTTACGTGGTCATACTTGTTATAATTAATAGAAGCCATAGTTATTGGGTCATTAAAACCATAGTTAGTCCTATGTGAGGGGATAAAAAACAAATCACCTCCTCTAGGTCTAATACGTCGATCAGAGACATACAAACTAAACTTGGAAAGCAATTGTGAACATTGAATGTGCCCACATTAAACATCACGTGCAAAAAGAACAGAAAAATATTCACGTCTTATACTAAGTGGCACATCTGGCATCATAAGGTGGTCTACAGGACCAATTAAAATTTCTTAAAGCAAATTTAGTGAACCTCCTTTGAACTTTCTCAATGCGTAGTTGGGCATAAGCGTAATACGGATTCCACACAACAGAACAGTACTCTAGAGATGAACGTATCAAAGAAATATAAATTGTCTTAAGAGTATAAGGGTCTTGAAAATCATTAGCATTACGAAATAAGAAACCTAACATTGAGTTATGCCAGGAGAACTTAAATTGTTCGTCAAAAATCACGCCTAGATCTTTTTGTCTAGATACTCTCTTATTGGCAAAATTATAGTCAAATTTGATAGGGTTAAAAATTTTGAATATAGTTAAGACAGAACACTGACTAATATTAAAACATAGTCCATTGCTGTCACACCAAACAGAAATATTATTTAAGTCATGTTGTAGTTTAATACATCGGATTCGGTCTTAATTTCCTTGAATATTTTAAGATCGTCAGCATATAATAAGCAGTTTGAATGAACAACATATGTTGGCAAATCATTTATGAATAACAAAAACAAAAGTGAACCAAGATGGCTCCCTTGTGGAACACCTGAAGAATTTGTGATCTGTGAACAAATTTCGGATCCAAGTTTTACAAATTGCTTCCTTCCAATTAAGTAGCTACTCAGTCACAATAACAATTTCGAGTGAAACCAAGAATTTATAGCTTTTTAATCAAAATGTTGTGTTGGACGCTGTCAAAAGCTTTGGAGAAATCAGTAAAAATTAAGTCAATTTGATGTCTATTCTCTAAGGCAGACAGGCAGGCATTAGAAAAAATTACCAAATTCGTAGTTGTGGATTTACCGCTCACAAAACCATGCTGAAAGTCTGATATATAATTACAAACAGCAGCATACAACTTATTTTTGACAATAGCTCCAAAGATTTTTGGAATTATTTGAAGTTTTGCAATGGGCCTATAATTTATAACAACTTTTTTCGAACCGGACTTATATATAGGAGTGATAAATGACCACTTCCAAGTTTCGAGGAACTCACCATAACATAAAGATTTATTAAATAGAATATGAAGTGGCTTGAGAGAGAGATTCAACTTTTCGAATGCACTCTTATTATCAATGAACTATGAGAAAAGATCATTAATTTTAGATATGCATGACAAGACAGATATTTTTTTACACGAATCACACTTCCAAAATAAACTTTTAACTGATATTAACGCGGTTAGAGATGATTCATGCAAATTTGTGCATTCTGAAATTAACACTGTTTGACAAATCCCGCAGCAGAAAAAATTGTTTTTAGAGGTATTATCCATTTTACGCATAGGTATAGGAGCACGAAAAACAAAGACTGATTTAAGCGAAAGCTCGATTCAAACTGATTAAGGACACTGTTCTGAACATTTCCACTAAAAAATATACCTGTAACAAATTTTGTCCGGGTCAATGTCTAATTTGACTGAGCTATTTGGAAATATCGTTCAAAAAAACTTTTAAGAAATTCTTGTTGTTTTTTTTTCAGTTTTTGGCGTTCTTCTCACTTTTTTTTTTTAATTTTTAATTTTTAATTTTCATCAAGATGAAACAACGCCCAAAATTGTAAGTTGAAATAAACAAACTGGAAATAAGACCCAGAAAAAGGAAATATTGTCAAAACCAGTTACAAAATAGTGAAGTTACGCCCAAATCAAAATCGCGTGAGTTGATGAAGTTATACGATTAATACTGTTGCATTCGTCTATTTCTGAAAAAAAAAAAATACTGTTGTCCAAGAAAACTGTTAACATAGGCGCCTGCTTGGCGACTGGGCAATGAGCATAGCCTAAGCGGAGCAATGGAGTCGCATGAGCGGGGTTAGAGGCTCCAAAAAAGGAATTAAAATTCTTTGAACCCCCTTAGAGGGCCACCCAAGGTACTCTTGTTGAAGGAAACTAATGATGTTGACACATGAGCAATATTTTTTTATAAATTGCGTTAAAATTTAATTTTGCTTGATTTGCTCTAAATCGAGGAAGGAATTCACAAATTTTACAAAAACAATTCACACAACCGATAAAAATCTAATTTTTATTAAAATCAAAATTAAACATTTAACAATTATTTATAGTTAGATATCAGAATGTGCTTAGTATAGGAGCGTTGTTTGCATTATAACACTTGTGCAAGCACAATGCAATTCATTTACCAGCTATACATTTTAAAGAAAAACAAACAAAAAAACACCACGAATGGCAAATAAAAAATTAAAATGTTTATTTGTGTCGCACGTACATGCTGTTAAAAATGGTCTTAAAATATGCATATATTAACAAAGGACGCGATCTAAGGAGACTTGCCGTTTTATAACAGTTATAACATTTTGCAATTACACGATCATACTTTATCGACGCATTTCCAGCGGTTTGAAGAAAACTCTCAAGTGGCCGAAATATGCCCACAACACCGGTAGAGGGTCAAGCATAATTATGAAAAAAAAAAATAATTTACAAAAAAAAACTTCTTAAATATATTAAAATTAACTAGGGATACAAATCTTGTTTTGTTTTTCCAATAAATTTATGAACACAACATTCTGCATTTAAAAGGAAAATGGGCAAAAATATATGGGACCTGGTCTACCTAGTGCCCGAAACGAGACCTATTAAAATGATTAGGTACTATGTAGTGTACCAACGGGCGAGTATATTTTTTGCCCTAAGCAATGGGCGTTGGCTAAAATAAGCGACCAAAAAACAAGAAACACACTGCAAATTCGAATAAACATAGACGAATTATTTTATATTTTGTAATATACTGCCTAAACCCCATGGTTTACAGTTCTGTGTCCATATACAAAAATTATGCTCTTGAACTAAGCTTTCCAATGTTGTATACCTCAATTGTGGGCACTAGACGGACAATTATTCCCATTCATTAATTTCTCTTAATCGAATAAAAAAAAGTAGAATTTTCCTACTGTTAAGTGAATTGTTCGCCAACCATGACATTATTCGCTATTATTAGCCATTGGTATAAAAGTTCCTTTATGTTGGGGTCTATTCAGTTCATCGAAAGTGACCAATACTGTCATTTCAATGGTACACTATTGCAATTAATTTTTGCTCTAATTGAAGTCTTTGTTGCCATATACTGCCTTAACCCCATGGTTTACAGCTTTGTTCCCGTACAAAATAATGATGTACTAGAACTAATCTTTCCAACGATATATATCTCATTCGTGTGTAATAGGTAGACCAAAATGCCCATTCTCCTTTGATCGATATTAATCTAGTCGATAGCGTGAAAGTTTAAAAAAAAAATGGGAACGGCTGGATCGCACAAAACTTGCTCTTGTAGCTAACAACTTAAATGAAGCTTGAAACAGAGAATGAACATATATATTGGTTCAATAACATTACGATATCATTGAAAAAAAGTTTTAAAAACAATTTAAAATATAAATGATTACTATGAATTATTATAAATTTGTTATTTTAATAGCAACAACAGATAGTGTTAAAAAAAAAGTATGCCATCTGATTTGTTTAATAAATATGAATTTATGAAAAAAAAAATTCAAAAATCGTTAGAGCGTTTTTTTTTAAATTGATTTTTTTATATATAAAACATCTTGAACATTTTTAAAAATAAAATTTGTCATTCCAACTTTTAGTATTTAATAAAATACAATTTTTCACAAAATTAAAAAAAAATTATTAGCCCGTTTTCGAGGTATTGAATTTTCAAAAAAAAAATTTCAATATTTTTTTAAAAATCTAAAAATTACTTTTTCGAAAATTTTTAAAATTGTAAGCGACCTTTTGTATAAAAATTTTGGTTGAATCGGTGTATTAGTTAACGAGAAATTTGAAAACCAAAAAAATCGGTTGTATGTATGTATTGTAAATAACCGTTATAAACAATTTTTTTTTACTAAAATATTTATTTTAGTAATTTTAGTAGGTCGTAATTTTATTTTGAAAATCGTTAGAGCCGTTTTTAAAATAAATTAATTTTTGTATATTGGTTGTATGACAAGAACCATTAGTTTTTGAGCTGAAACAAATAATTCAATTTCCCCTCTAGGGAATCACATACGAACCTCAAGTCCAAAGTTTGAAGAAAATCGCTTCTGCCGTTAAGGCTGTAGGTCGAGGTACAGACAGACGGACAGACAGACAGACAGACTGAATTGCGAGACCCACTTTTTTCGCGTTCTCTATCATCGTAATGTTAGGGAAAATTATTGGGTCGATTTTTTTTTGTTTGCACGAATCCTTAACTTGCCCTATACTACGTATATCGCAAGTAAAAAAATGGAATATGGAAGTTACACTAAGTCTATATTGGTTTCGCTCGACTTTAGTGCTCACCAAAATAAACACAGTTAGATGAACTGGTAATGAATATACCTGAAGGATTAAACAATATATTTTATTCTATTTGATTTTATTTTACTTTATTTTTTTTTATTTAATTTTATTTTATTTTATTTTATTTTATCTTATTTTATTTTACTTTATTTTATTTTATTTTATTTTATTTTATTTTATTTTATTTTATTTTATGAAACAAATTTTATAATTAAAAAATATCGAGTTCGATTTTTTTTTACGAATGCAGAACTTGACATATAGTACCACCTAAATTATATATATGTAAGTATGTCTCCCAAGGTAAAGACACAAATACACAGTACAAAGAGTACTTGGGTGGCCCAGTATACGTTTTTGGCGGCATATTGACGCCTTTTTGAGTTTTTTTTGTTGCTAACATCATAACAAATATGGTTGAGTTGGATTGTTTGGCAAATGAAAAGGTATTTTTTTTGAAATTGGATTAATTGATTCGCTTATTTGAGTTTAGAGAGCGAACTTTTTACAGCGCTTAATTATTATATGTATGTAAAAGACTTAATAGGTGTTACGAGTATACTTATTCGTAATATTGTTTAAAATATAACAGTGAAATTAATATAGGGTATTCATGCAACGGCGCGCCGGCGCACAGCGGGGCAAACATGGAAAATATTCAATTCTTAGAAAGTGTCAATTTTTATGATTCACTATTCGTTTCTTATAGTCAATTAGTTGTAAAATCAAAAAATTATAACGGGTTTTTAAATAAAATATATATAAGCCTGGATTTTATCGCCAAAGTTGAAATTAAAAAAAATTTATAAAAAAATGGGTGGTTCTTAAGCGATCCGTTCACACTTAAAACTGAATATTTTTTAATGATTCTTTTTTTGTGGGATTAAGATATTCATATTATTAGTAATATAAATGTATTAACTGAGCGCCAAAAAAAAAGATATTAAATATTTTGAGCAAAAAAACTCAATATTAGTTATTATTTTTATTCTCATAAGGTTTTAAGTACTAGCGGCACTTGGCGACCCGGGTCTGTTGCTTTTGGCGGATTATGTAGTGTGTAAGCAACAATTTCCAGTAAAGAACGCATCCGGAAACGTCCGGATTCGACTACAAATGCTATTTGAAGTGGGCTTAAAAATATTTTTTTTTATATAGAACATTTTTTGAGCATTTTTAAAAATAAAATTTGGTATGCCAATTTTAAGTATTTATTAAAATACAATTTTAAACAAAATTTTAAGAAAATTCATTAACTCGTTTTCAAGATACAGAAGTTTCAAAAAAAAAACTACATATATTTTTTTTTTAATCCAATAATTTTTTTTCCAAAATTTCTGCACGTAAAATTGTTAAGGTACTGAAAATTTCTTGGCCAAATCGGTGCAGCCGTTAAAGATAAGTTTGAAAATCAATAACCCGGTTCTTTGACAGGTGTAACAGTTGTTGGAGAATTTGTTGGACCAAAATATTGATCATAATTCTTATAGGCCTTTGTATTTTTTTTTTTTAATAAAATCGTTAGAGCCGTTTATAAGATAAATAACTTGTTGTTTATTAGTTATGATGTCAAGCAGCGTTATTTTAGGAGTTAAAAAAAATTCAATTTCCTCTCCAGGGAGCCCTTTGATGGGAACTTTGATTTCATAGTTTGAAGAAAATCACATCAGTGGTTAAGACTGGGTAAGGGCCAGTTATAGCTATCATTGAAAACCATCATTGAAAAAGTTAATTGTTGATTTTGAGACCCTTCGAAAGTATAATCATTGAAAATTTTAATGCAGAAAGATAGCTTATGACTTCAAATTATTTCTCCTCCAAAAAAGAATTCATTTTGACCCATATCTTCCCCACACGTAACTTTTAATTTTTTCAATGATCATTGGTAAGATAGTTCATCATTGAAAAAATTAGAAGTCATTTTATGAGAAAAGTTGAGCCGAATTGAATTTAGTTTTACCTAGAAATAATTATTAAGTCAATAAGCCTTACTTTTGCATCAAAATAATCATTTATTTTTTCTTTAAAATCTCTCAAAATTGACAATTAATATTTTTAATGATGGTTTTAAATGATAGCTATAACTGGCCCCTTAGGGTCAATTTTGAGAGATTTTGAAGAAAAAATAAATGATTATTTTGATGCAATAGAAATATAATTGACTAAATAATTGACTTAATAATTATTTCTATGTATAGCTAAATTTAATTTGGCACAACTTCTCTCATAAAATGACTTTTAATTTTTCAATGATGAACTACCTTACCAATGATCATTGAAAAAATTCAAAGTTACGTTATGGGGAAGATATGGGTGAAAATGATTTTTTTTTGGAGGAGAAATAATTTTGAAGTCGTAAGCTATATTTCTGCATTAAAATATTCAATGATTAAACTCTCGAAGGGTCTCAAAATCAACAGCATGTCTGGCAGACAAACAGACAGAACTGCGGCACCCATTGTTTCACTTCTCTATCATCGTAATATTGTGTAAAATTATTATCTCTAGAGTTGGTACCCTAGTCCGAATATTTTTTTTTTTTCAAAAACTTGCCCTAGTATCCATGCATGTATGTAATAGGTACGATTTCGTCAAAGCAACCTAGACTTGAATTTTTGTTAAATACAAAATATTACATTTTATATTATTTAGTTGTTAAGAATATTGTTTACGATTTAACAATAAGGACTATTTAAAAAGTTTGGAATGCCACATCTTAGTTTTTATTCAAGGGCATATGACTCTGTAATGTGTTAAGCAGTATTATTTCGTTGTTAAAATTTACTGTGTCACATCGTAAAAATTAAATTTTCAGTAGCAAAAAATTACGATATAGGTATGCAACTGTAATAATTTTTCATTGTCTTACATTTCGTCTAACTGGCTCGTTTGTGTAAGCACAATAGAAAAGATGGTTCTGATTTCATCCAACCAAGGCTCCATATATATAAAAAGCCAAAAAACGCCCAAAAATGGGCGGTATAAAATTTGTGCATAGTCGATTATCCAATATATATTTGCATAAGGTTTAGTTAAACAACATCCGAATTTTTACTAGTTTTTACGAAAAATAAGTTTCTTCAGAAACTGGGCGTGGCAGTGAGCGGATATTTTTTGTTTTGGTTTATCAAGCTGTCAATTATATTTTCTGCAATTTTCATCAAAACAGTTCAGTTGTTTAGAGCTTACAGAGTTTTTTCCACTTTGCCATACAAGGTGCCCCACTGTGCGGCGGCGGGTGGCGTGAAACCCAGATAAAACTGAGAAAATAGATAATTTTACCTGCACAGATTCTACAGAACAGATAATCTTATCTCACGAATTTGATGCGGGAAGAGCAGAAATAAACCTGATACACTGGGATAAGTCATTTGTGACGTTTAATTTTATTATTTCCCATGTAAACGCAAGTATTTGAGGCGGGGTGTGCATGTAAACATCTTGCGGAAAGTAATCTCATTGCATGAACAACCTTATTGTTTTTATTTTGTTTCAGTATGTACTTTAGGGTGGGAGTAAAATTGATTTGGTTTAAGATAACAAAAAATAGGTTAAAAAATTGTCGAAATTTTAACTTTTAGAGGTCAGATGGAAGGAACTAACCGTTGAACTTGAATGAAATTGGTTGATATCAAAGGTCTTTAGATTGTTATTGATTAAAGGAAAGAAAGTTATGCTCCTCCAAAATGTTTCCTACTTTTTGTACATACAATTTGTGTGACCAAAAAAGAAATAGCGATGAGGGATTTCTAAACGTTTTGAGTCGCTAAATGACACTTTCGGAACGAGCAAGTAAGACTCATTCTAAAAGTAATTTTGAGTTTTGAACTCAAATCCGTCATCCATTTTTCTCCATCATTTCCGGTTTCTGAAATGTTTGCGTCTAAAAATGGAATAAAACCGTTTTTTCCCCTGGGTTTGAGATTATCACCCCTGTTCTGATTTTCGTTTCGAATTGAACCCGTACACTGAGGGAAAAATACTTTCTAAAGTTAAATACGAGCGTATTTGATCTAAAGTTTTTTAAATGAAGTGGAGCATTTTCATTTTTACGTTGAAACAATGTTAATTTTAATATGCGACGTAATTTTAAGAGATTCAACCTATTTTTAAAGTAAGTTGTTGTTTTAAAGTGAAACGTTTTCATTTTTAAATTGAGATCCAAATTTAAAGTGCGCCCAACCTTGGTTCAAAGTGAAACGTATTCATTTTTACATTGAAATCCACATTTTACTTTGCGATCCACTTTTATGGCACTTAAAGTGCCATCAAGGTAATTTCAAAGTGTTGCATATTAAAGTAAACCTTAATTTGTTTGTATTTGTGAGCTAAATATAAAAAAATACTGAAAATTCACTTTCATATTATCGAAAAACAATATTTAATTACTTTTCCTATATTTATATTACTATGAAATACTCATAGCATCAAACAATACACTTAAGTCGTCACAAATAAATGATTCACCACAAAAATGAAATGCGTCGATCATGTATATACATTTGTCTTTGTCTTACATAAATTTAAACAAAGAAGCGTGGCGTGGGTAGCCATTTTGAATCAATACCTTGTTGAGCGAAGTTCAATCTACGTTGATTCGAAGTAGAAAAATGTTGTTTTAAAAGATGGATGAATTTGATTTACCTATGATTCCACTTTAAATCAACATGTTAACGTATTAAAATCTAGTTCGTTATTAAGTATGGAATCACTTTGAAATAAAGTCGCTCGACTTTGATTTAAGAATTTTCGGCGTTGGCGCCAAATCGTTCTGAAAAACATTAGAATCAAAGTTTTTTGCTTTGATTTTACGTTGTTTTTTTTCTCTGTGTATACGAAATGGAAATTCCGTACGGGTTCAAAAAAAGTGTTCTGAATTTCACAGTAGTCAGTATCCAAACCATTTTTTCTTTCGAAATCTGTAAATAACACAATTTTTTCGTTCGAAATCTGAGCAAAAAAAAATGTATTACAAGAAAGAAACATCATTTATTGAAACGAAACTAAGGGTTACCCTGGATTTTAAATTAAAATTTCTTGCAAAATATATTTCAATTCTCACAATTTAAATTCAGGCTTCAGAACTAAAATAAAGTTCAAATAAAGTTCCTTGTCAATTATAAATCCGGTCGAAAATAAAAGCACACTGATTCAGCAAGTTTTGAAAACGAAAACATTTCAAAATACCCAGATTTTAAAAACGAAAGGATTTAAAAAAAAAAAAACGATCGGAATTCAGAACGGGAGTGTATCACCCCTGTTCTGTTTACCGTTTCGTATTGAATCCGTATACGAAATTGATTTCCGTACGGATTCAAAAAAAGTGTTCTGAATTTCAACTTCGTAGCAGCCGATATCCAAACTTTTTTTTCTTTCGAAATCTGAAAAACAATTATTAAAAATAACGAAATATAGGCACCGCGGATTTGAAGTTGCTATCATTCACAAAATATAGGGACTTTAATTATTTAATTTTCACATTCACAAATCAGATTAAAAAACTCAAAATAATTACAAATGTCAATTTAATTTTCAATCCGATCGTAAATGAAAGCTTACTTGTTCCGCAAGTTTTGAAAACGCAAAGGTTTTCCGAACATCTTGAGTTTAAAAACGATAGGATTTTATGAACGATCGGAATTCAGAACAGGGGTGTATGTAAAATTTCGAAGTGAATTAAATAAAAAATGCACTGATTCATCAAAGTATTTATTTTCATCTTCGAAATCCAGCTTTAGTCTTTCAAATATTTCTTCCAGATTTCTAGTAATGTAACAACATTACCTAATAGTGGAATAAACATGTTTTTTTAAATATTCTAATGGGAATATCTTGAAACCCAGAGCTGATGACGGAAAATGGATAACGGATTTCAAATTAACATGACAGCAATCAAAATATTTTTAAGAATGAGCCTTACTTGCTCGTTCCTAAACTCGTGTAGGCCTTTATAATCGAAAACAGCTTAAAAATCAACCGATTTTACTTTTTAATTTTCGACCATTTATCGAGTAATAAGGCATATTTTGAAATTTTGGGGGCAGTAACCTGTGCTATTTTATTCGTAGCAACCTTAGAAAGCCAAAACAAATCATATTAATTCCGTGCAATCACATTAGATACTCGAACTTCTTCATCTTTTTTTGATTTAGAAAACGTGTTTTTTTACCTACAAAATGACCGCGGCGTCTGGAAGGACCATTTTGAAAAATTTCGCTGAACTAAAAGTACTTGTCTGGATATCCTCTACAAGATCCACAATACCTTTTTTTGAATATCTGACAGAAAAAATTATCGGACACAAGGAAACTGAGTTACCGGCGGTTTTTAGTTTCTAGCCAGTTTCTGGCAACTCAGTTTCCTTGTGTGAAAGCCGTCTAAGTATTTTTACCTCCGATGAAGTAGGTACTCTAGGACATATTTTGGATTGGTAGACACATCGAAAATATTGAGTTTACCTGGCATTACGATGAAAACGCGAAAAAATGTATGTTTCGCAATTCTGTCTGTCTATCCGCCTGTCTGTCTGCCTGTACCTCGACATACAGCCTAAACCGCCTAAGCGATTTTCTCCAAACGATTGACTTAAGGTTTTTAATTAATTTCCTAGAGGTAAAATTGAAATTTGTTTTGGTTAAAAATTAACGGTATCTGTCATACAACTATTATGGAAAAAGTTCTTCATCTCAAAAACGGTTCTAAGGATTTAAATAAAAAAAATAAGAAATAGGTAGTATTGAGAGCATAGCTAATATTTTCGCAAAAAAACTGGTTATTAACGGTACCTGTCATATAACTGATTTCTTAGTTTCAAACTTCAAGTTAACATATTTCGACAAAAAATTTATTTATTTATTGAGATCTTTTAAAATCTAGACAATTTTGTGTATACAAATTTCAAAAAAAAAAAAAAAATGGCGCGTATTCAAAGTCATTTAAGAGCTGTGTCTGAGTTAAAAATAGGTTTAGTTGATTTTTCGGAAGCTTTCCATTCCTGTCGAAAGGCGCACACAGGAATGGTTGCGAGTTGTTAGTCACTAGGCCCTGGTCCTTCATGAGCCGTTGTGCCACCCGATTTATTCATTTTTATAGTTGAATTTTCGGACGTCGTTGATTCAATTTTTTAAGCTTGTCATTTCAAAATATTTGAAGCTATTCAGGTAGTATACCAAGTTAATTATCTTATAAAAATATAAAACCAACAATTTGTAATTCAAATAGGACTGTATTCATTGAGCTAAAATTTTCTTAAACTGTAGTTTAGTTAAACCTGGGTCTATCTGCGACTATGAATATGCCCCAATATGTTTATGTACATTAGGGTGTCCATTATTTCTCAAACTCATTTTTTTGGATAGAACACCCCTTTAATCAAAAGTTTATGCCGAAAGAAAAAATTATTGACCAACAAAAATTTTTTTCCGAGGTAATTAACCTGTGGCTCTAAGGTCATACTTTTCCCATACAAATTTGTATCGGAATTTTACACTCTTCACATTTATTTTTTTACTACACTATAATAGTTTTCTGCAATTCTGATTGATTTATTGTTCCTTTAAAAAACTGCATTTAAAAATGTATTAAAAAAAAAAATTATAATTTATTTCGATTTTTTAAGTTAGGAAATACTTTAATATTATATATTTCTCTCTTATTTTGTCTCTCTCGATCTTCAGCAGTTTTTGTTGTTTTTTTTTTATTAATTATAATGAAATTATAAGTTTTTTAAAAAAAATGCATTCAAAAAAATGAAAACAGATTAGAAATAATTTATTTCGATTTTTCAAAACATTAAATATTTATATTTTTTAACAATTTTAATTTTTTTGTATCAAATAATTTTTTTTTCTATTAATTTTTAAACAAAATGGTGTTTCAAAACAAATCCTTAAAAAAAAACTTTATTTGATAAGAAACAAAAATTAAAAACGTTTAAAAATAAAAATATTTAATATTTTGAAAAATCGAAAAAATTATTTCTTATTTGTTTTCATTATTTATAATTTTTCTTATGAAAAATAAATAAAGAAGACAATATATTTTTTTTTTTATTATTAACTTTTTTACAAGTTTGTGTATTAAATGAAAAAATTTCAAAATTTCTATTTCAACATGTTATTATTATCTTCTCCTACACCGTCATTGTAAAGCTTCATTCTAGTTGTAAGCTACAAAAGCAAATTCGTGCGATCCATTCGTGCATTCGACTCTATTTACCAGCTGCGTGAAATTAAAACCCAGGAAATAAGTCCTTAAAGATTAAAATCAAATAAGTCCCCAAAAAATGAATACAAAATCTCAATTTTTGGGATTATTTCCCAGTTTTTTTTGTTTTTCTTAATTAATTTATTTATTTATTTAACTCTAACAAGTACATTTGACTTTCATAGAATATCTTACAAACTTAACTTAAATTTAATTAAGTAAATATTATTTAGAAGTAGAGCCTTACATTCATTTCGACTTAAATTGAAATCTAATAAATCTTCAAATTGATTGATCAAGAAGCAGCATTGCATATAGGATTATTCAAACCGTAATTAGTATTGTGTCTGGGGATATAAAAGAAGTCGATTTCTCTACGACGTAGGAAACGCGCAGGAGCATAGATATTAAATAAAGACAGCAACTTAGGGCTACCAATGTGGTTACAAAGAATGTCCCTAGCAAACATTGCGAAATAATAATCTCGTCTGTTTTGGAGTGGCTTTAATTGAATTAATTGGCATCTTATGCTATAGCAAGGCATATAAGGCTTCGACAGTAATTGTGGGGTTTAATTTCATTTTATATTGAAAAAGAATTTGGAGCCTTGTTTCATTTTGCAAAAAGTAGCTTAAAAAAGCTTAAATAACATTGTCTATCCAAAAACGAATTGTGAAAATCCGCTGATCGAGGACCCAGAGCTAGTAAAATACGCACTTATTGTAGGATCCAACAATCATGTTATCGTAAAACCCTAAAGTTTCAAGAGCATGAGAGAAGGTTCGTCGGCGTCGTGTATAAATTTTAAAAACATCAGCGAGTGACGGAGTAGCTAAACAAATATCGTGTTTTTCAGCTTATGTTAGAGAAATCCACGCCGTTCGTTTGAACAAATATAATTTATTCGGTAACAATACTATATGTACCCATTTATTCAACAATTTTATGATACAAAAATGTAGGTATAGTGTTTCAACAGAGGGACATATTTTTTTTTGAGAATACACAAACGCCATTATAGAATTGTTATTTTCATTTTTGATAAAAAATTAAATTTACGCTCAAGACTTTTTTCCTTAAAAACAAAACAATTTTTGATTACAGAAAAGCTTACACAAAATTTTTGGTTACACATTTTTTTTTTTATAAAATATGAATCACAAATAATATAAGAACTTTGCTCATTTCGATAAAACATCATGATGAAAATCTTAGTTTTTTTTTTTCAAATATCTGAAGAAAGTAAGATTACAAAAATGCTATTACATTTTTTTTTAGAATTCGATAAAACAATGCTACCGAAAACTTAATGTAATAAATTATAACCAACTTGTTGTTTCACAAAAATTCTAATCAACTTCTTGTTGATATTTTTGCTCGAAAAATTCAAAAACAGTTTGGATGGCAACGGAACGACTAGTTGAAGTAGACTAGTGACTAATGACTAATTTTCAATTACACACCCGTCCTTTAGAAAGAGAATGAATCTAACGACTGGGTCGATCTAACTTGCTCTTGTAGCTAACACAACTAGAATGTATATAGCTAGAGTAATTTAACCAATAATTAATCAATCAAAAAAATCAATAGTTTTAAAGGCTATAATTATTTTGTTTAACAATAGTTTATGTTATTTTAATTACGAAATTCATGGTTATATTTATCAACGTTATATTAATTTGTATAAACAAGTAGACACAAAAAAAGCATATTTACAACTTATCTACTTGACCTTGTAGCTTGAGCAAAAAATGAATATGATCAAAAAGAGACTTAGATTCTTCTTTGAAAAACCACAAAGATACTTTAAATCGCTAAAAAAATGACTGACTTACAAATCTTTTCTTCTTCTTCTTCATTTAACCGGCGATTATCACGATCTCGAGGGGGTCCACAACTCTCCCACTCAACTGCTTCACATTAGGTTCCACTTGTGGATTCGCCGGGTTGACCTCAGAAAACGTCGACAGGTCTCCCGGTTTTGGATTGTTCCATGTCTGAGGCCAACTAAACGCAGGTGTCGTTGCATTTGTTTCATCCAGGAGGATTTGCGCCTGCCTTTCTTCCGCGATAGTGTTGGAACGCCTTCTGCTATTGCCTTTGAACTGGGTTCCCATGGCATCTTCTTTGTACATGACAGTACCAGCTAAGTTGGTTGACTTAAAAATCGTCATAAAAAGCACCCGGCTGAAAAAATGCCAAGTTTCCATCTAGTTTGGACAAGGCCCTAGTAAGTTTTCAGTGGAGAAAATCTAGATGAGGGAAACTTTTCAGATATTTGGCAAGCCATTGCTGGATTTCAGTACCAAAAATGTAGACGTGGAAAACTTTTCAAACACTCGTGAGGCCCTCCCCATTAAAAACTTATTGAACATGTTTCAGTACCCCATCAGCAATGTCTCATGTACACTCAACACACTTTTTTCTCTCTTTCCCTTGTCTTCTTTTTCATCTTACATTTTTTACTATGGGTGTGAGAAATCTGAAAATTATAGGATTGTTCAGTGACGAAAAACCTGTTCTAAGTTGTTTTACCTAAAAAGCAAGCACATACAATCCTGTTCTACTCTGTAAGTATTTTTTATGCAATATGGTTTGAAACATTAGATTATGAAACTTATATTCACTTTCGAAATTGAATTTTTGTAAAGCGAGTTAGCCCAGGGGCGATCAAATCCCACATTTCCCACTTTTTTTTTGCCTGACCAGCTAAAAGTATTCATAATCGTCAAGGCCCTTGTTCTAGCCTTTGCTAACCCTTGCTAGCCCCTTGCCAGAATCTATGCAAAATTCTCTAGTGCCTTGACGGAAACTAGATTGTTTTTCACCACGGACAAAAAAAAATCTATTTATATTTTTTTTATCTATTTTAGGTTCAGCCCATAATAAATGCACAAACATTTTCTTCGTTACTAAATAAGGAATAAGCTTAAAATATTTTCAATATAAGAAAACGGCTCAAATAAAATACATATACATACTTAATTTTGAGCTCGAGGTACGAGTGTATAAGTCGTGTTTTTAGGTATTTAAATATGTTATATAGTGATTCTATAAAAAGGTCAATTTTTTAGCCATTTTCCACACTTAAGTCCCACCAAAGCTTTAAATTTCTTAGCACCAAATTTAGTAGATACAAAAATCACCCTCTTACTGAACTAATGGCCAATATGTTCACAGTGGATTTGATTTCAAATTTGTCTTATACTCCTTAAAGGTTCTAATTAATTAAGCTACTCAACCAAAATTCGGTTATAAGTAATTTTGATAATAATTTAATGATCAACTCAAAATTTGGATTCTTTGATTAGAATATTGATCAACGAGTGCATTTGATGATTAACCAGCTGAAATAATATAATTGATTAAAGATAATAAGCTGTGAACAAACTGATCATAAATGCAATCTTCAGTAAAAAAGTAACATTAATAAAGATTTTTATCTAGATTAAAAAGGTGACTAATTCAGCCTCGTCCACCTAAAAAACTAAAAAGTTTTTTTAAGGGCTACTGCCTCTTGCGAATCCTCCAAGAGTATCACTTGTCACGCGAAAAAGTGCTTCTCGTCTAGCCGTTCGGATTCGGCATAAAATTGCAGGTCCCTTCCATTCCTGTCGAAAGGCGCACACAGGAATGGTTGCGAGTTGTTAGTCACTAGGCCCTGGTTCTTCATGAGCCGTTGTGCCACCCGATTTATTTTTTTTTTCTAATTCAGAATAGCTTACCCTTAAATCCAGCAAATTTAAACAAAAGACCAAAATGAAAATATTAAGTATTAATTTCAAAAATAGATCGCAAGGATTATACAAAATATTGAACTAAATCTTAAGATATCTTTGTACCTCGTCCGGGGATAAATGTAGGTACTTAAATCGACCCGGACCAAAATGTTGTCCAACTCAACCTCAACCCCTCCACCTCCCTCCCCCCCCAACAACCCTCTGCAAGTATTCAATTTATTTTTCAGGTGATGAAAATAAATTCCCTTGTTAAATTGACGACTCATACCACCAAAGAAGAACTAGAATCTTATAATTAATAGCATATAAGATTGCAAAATATGCCCTACTGCTACTATAATAAGGATGACGATGATGTGTATTATTATTGAGTTTCATTTTCGTGTATATTTGCAAAAAAAAAAAGTAGAACGAGGAACATTATTTTATGCCAGCCTCGAAAGCCATCTAATTTCATATTCACTCACAGAATTAGTCATCCACAAAAACGATAAATTAGTATTTATTTTGCAACAGTGTTTTTCTCTTAATCAAGTGAGGGGGATATAAATGTATGCGGGGACAAGGCATGGTCATATGGTGATGAGGTTATGGTGGCGATGGGGATCAGTGAAGTGGGCATACCTAGGCCTAACTACACAACAACACCTAAATTTAGAAGTAACGAGACAAATAAAATTTAAATAAAAACTTATAAATGCGTCTGTATCGTGTGCGTGATGTATTTTTGTGCAACTTAATGATGCGATGGGCTAAATAAAGTCCCCCTTTTATTTTGATTCTTAGAAATCACGTTGCCTGCGTGTCTGTCTTTTAATGTTTTAAATCTGCGGTGCTAAATGCGTCGAAGGGAATTCGAAGCGAATATTTTGTTTTTTTTTTTCTGACGATATGGGAACTTTGTTCTTATGACTTTTTTAGATTTTTTTTTATGAAAGATAAAAAGAGGCGTTAGGAAATATCGCCCAATGCATCTTTAAGAGTGTAAAAAAGTCGAAAACAATTGTTGTCTTTATATCTTCATCTATTTTTGAAAAATTCAGTTTTCCAGGAAAACTTTGACATTGCAGCCTGCCTGGCGACTTAAAAGAGGGTGTTAAAAAATGAAACCTGCTATGCGGGCCACCTCACGAACTGCGCTCCAAGCCAGCTATTATGACGTTACTATATACCTGTTTGGCGACATTGCGCGGTGAGTGACAATTAACTCAGATGAAATTTAGTTTGGAAATAATACCTACAATTGTGAAAATGACGCAACAGCCCTGATTTTACAAAAATAATTTGGAGCGAATGTATTAATTTAGGGATTAAATGTTATAGGGACCAATGTACAACAAAATGAAAGGTAAGTTAAAGAAACTTGGATCAATACTTTATTAGATCCTTTTGTATGATTTCAAAAAAAAAAATCGCAGTGATAGCCCGACTTGAAAAATGTCAAGTTTCTATTTAGTTTGGCAAGGCCCTAGTAAGTTTTCAGTAGGGACAATTTAGACAAGGAAATCTTGTCAGACACTTGGCAAGCCTTTTTTGGATTTCAGTACCATAAAGGAGAATGGGCATTTTGGTCTACCTATTGCCCACGAATGAAATATATATCGTTGGAAAGCTTAGTCCTAGTACATCATTTTTTTGTATGTTCACAAAGCTGTAAACCATGGGGTTAACGCCGTATATGGCAACAAAGACTGCAATTAGATGAATAGCAGTATTGGTCATTTTCGATGAACTAAATATACCCCAAAATAAAGGAACTTTTATACCAATGGCCAAGTATAGCAAATTATATCTTGGTTGGCGAATAATTAGCTTTGCAGTATGAAAATTCTACTTTTTTTATTCGAGTTAGCGAATTTAATGAATGGGAATAATTATTGTTTTCGTGTATATTGTCTGTTTAGTGCCCACAGTTGAGATATACCACGTTGGAAAGCTTAGTTCAAGAGCACCATTTTTGAATATGGACACAAAACTGTAAATCATTGGATGTAGGCAGTATATTACAAAATATAAAACAATTCGTCTATGTTTATTCGAATTTGCAAAGTGTTTTTCTTATTTTGTTGGTCACTTATTTTAGCCAACTCCCATTGTTTAGGACAAGAAATATTCTCGTACGTTGGTACACTCCATAACACCTAATCGTTTTGATATATCTCATTTCTGGGCACTATGTATACGAAGTCCCATATATTTTAGCTCATTCTCCTTTAGGCGAGAGAAACTTTTCAAACACTCGTAAGGCCCTCCCTAGTAAAATATTGTTGAACATGTTTCGGTACCCCATCAGCAATGTTTCTTGTAGACCAAAGACAATATGTTCTCTCTTTCCCTTGTCTTCTTTTTCATATAACAGTGTTTACTATGAGTGTAAAACAACTGTATATTATAGGATTGTTCAGTTAGGAAGAACCTGTTCTAAGTTATTGTTCCTAAAAAGCAAGTTCATATAATCCTGTTCTATTCTGCATTTATTTTTGTTATGCAATAAGGTATGAAGCATCATAGAATGAAGCTTATTCAATTTCGACATTGAATTTTTGTATAGCGAGTTAGCCCAGAAGGTAGCGCATTGAACTGACAAGCAGAAGATTGCGGGATCAAGTCCCACATATGCCTGATGAGACGTTCATAATAGCCAAGGCCCTTGTTCTAGCCTTTACAAACCTTTGCTAGAATCTATGTAAATCTCTCTACTGTTGGTCGAAAACTAGAATGTTTTTCAGCGCGGTAAAAAATCGCAATGGCATATAAAGGGTTAAATTTTAAGGGCCGATGTTGAATGTGAACCACACCTGAACTTCAAGTTTTTTTCTGCATTTCATTTGACATTTCTCAATTTTAGACTAAAGCCTAGTACGCTGCTGATGCGAAACCAAAAATCCCATACAAAAATTACATGACGAAATCATAAACGAAAAATTTCGTTGTCCTTTTCGTTCTGTGGTACGCTGTTGGACCAGCCAAATTGATGATTATACCAGATTGTTTTGACAAATCTTCACTCTCTTTTCGCAATGAATTAATTGCCCGGGCCATTAATTGTGTGCGGAAAAATTACATTTGGGTTTGTTCGTGTTTTTATTTGTTGTTTCTTTCATTACAGCACTGTTTTTGTTTGATTTTTTCGTTTAATTTCTATTTATTTATTTGCAATTGATTTAAACTCTACATGAATATTTTTCCGCTATGTTTTCGTAAGCATTTCGTTGTCTTTTTGGTGACCGCAGGAAAATTTCGTTTCGCATCAGCAGCGTACTAGGCTTTACTCAATTTGAACCATGAAAAGATACACAATCGAGCAAAGCGTTAAAGTTATTCAGGCTTATTATGAAAATGGGCGTTCAAAATAAAATGCATATCGTGCACTTCGTGGGTTCGTCAATAAGCAGAATTGCCGTATTTGGGCGAATGATAATCCAAGAGTGATTGTCGAAAAACCAATGCACCCACAAAGAGTGACTGTTTGGTGCGGTTTATGGGCTGGCCGTATTTTTCCAAAATGAGGCCGGTCAGGAAGTTACTGTGAATGGTGTTCGCTATCGTGAGATGATAACGAACTTTTTATGTCCCGAATTGAAAGATATGGATGTGGACGATATGTGGTTTCAACAGGACTGTGCCACTTGCCACACAGCTAACGAAACAATGGCTCTTTTGCGCAACAAATTCAATGGCCGTGTTATCTCCCGTGGTGGCGATGTCAATTGGCCGCCAAGATCATGTGATTTGACACCGTTGGAGGTTATTTGAAAGAAAAGGTGTACGTCGATAAGCCAGCAACAATTCAAGAGCTAAAGGATGGGATAATTCGGCACATTAACGGCATAGAACCTAAATTATGCCTCAGCGTCATCGAAAATTTGGACCATCGGATGGAGGTGTGCTGCCGAGGTCGCGGCGTCCATTTGGCCGATGTTTTGTTCCATACATAATTGAACCATACCAATATTATCATAATAATAAAAATGACAATAGTTTCCTAAATAATTTGTGTTTTATTCAAAATCAATATCGGCCCTTAAAATTTAACCACCCTTTACATACACAACACATAGCCTTACTCGCAACTAGCAGTAGTTCCACGTATCTATTAGCTGTTTAGTTTCTATATTTTTAATAAAGGAACACCCATCTAATATAATAACCAGATACTTCAATAATAACTTGACGACTTGGCGATTAAACATATTTAAACCACGCAACGCAGTGGGCAAAAGTTTTTCTGTGGGATTTTCACCTTAAAGTTTAAGAAAAAGTAAAAAAAAACAGTCAATCTGCCGGTAAGTAGAGCTTTTCTATAAAAAAAAAATAGCAAGCTAAAATCAAACCCCAATGTCTTAGCATCAAACGAAAAAAAAAATTGTTTCAATAAAATCTGATGTTATCCATTGCTTATCCCATGAATTAAACATTTTGTTGTAAGAAAAAAAAAAAAAAAAAATGTTGCAGGAATTTCATCGGCAACTTCAGAGGCTGCTGGCTGTTTCGACCGAAATCGCTTGCGTTTATCAAGAAACATCAAAACTCTATAGCGACTTCTGTAGAAAAAGCAAATATGTATATTTACACACACACACATTTATGTATAAGAAGGCATACGAGACCCAGTGTCAAGGGAAAGCAAAAAAGTGTGAAGTTAAAAAAAAAATAAACAACAAGCGATTCGAGATTGAAGAGAATAATGCCTGCACCGCGCCGCCGGAAAGGTGTGATTCAGTTGATCACGGTGAGAGATGAAAGTGTGAAAAAGGAAGTTTTGTGCACATAACATAACACCTCTACTCTACTAAAAAAAATGTTAGATCACAAATTGTTTTTTTTTGTGTTTGAATCCTATTTGCTTTACGCAGCTGTGGCACGTTATAAGTATAATAAACATCCTGATGATTGGTAACGCAACAGGTTTTTAAATTGTTCTATTTTTGATGAAATTGATAATTATTTTAAACTAATTATTATTAAGAACATAGAAATCAATCATACAAATGAATCATATTTAGTTCAAACTCAAAAACAGTTGTTGTTTATGGCTTGGAGAGCGTATATGAAATCGAATATATGAATTCAAACATCTGCATTTTTGCTCTGTATGTTATTGGATCCAAACAACGAACAGCAACGTCCTTGAAATGGTTTCAAGTGGATCGCAGAGAATAATATTGTATGTGAATGTTTTGGAAAATCACTTAGACATTGTATTGGTGTTTTTTGTTTTTATCTTTATTTTGCAGCTAGATTTTAACACTTGACGTAGAACAACGTTTTTTTCTGGAAAGTCTGGGACGTAGGGTTGAAATTTATTTAATTCCAAGTGAATTTCTACATAAATTCCAAAAATAATTATTTACTAAACTATTGTAAGTTGCCACTTTAAAAATAAGTATTTAAAATATAGTATTGTACCTATTTAAAAAGGTCAAAGTTTCAAGTTGCTTGGGGTAGTACTATAAATAATTCGATTTCAAAAATATTTCGTATTTTGTCAATTCATACACTGCTCGTCATAAAGTTAGAAGCAGGCATTTGTTAAAAGTTAATCTGAAATATCTCCTTTTGTATGCGAAACAGATGACACAAGAGAGACTGTTAAATGAACCATAGAACAACTTGTGTTTGAACTCCGAGAAAAAAAAAGTTAACGGCAGATAAGAGAATAAATGTTAGCCGAGTCACTTTTTTAAGTAATTTTATCGTTCATAAGGTTAGAAGCACATACAAAAAATGACGAAAAATATAAAAAATATATATAATATATAATAAATTTGTATGCTTGTAATGTGGGCTGCTGGCAGCTTTCAAAGTAAATTCAAAAATTCGATCAAGTGAAGTCAAGTGAGTCAAGTGAAATTGCACTCAAGGCCAACTTAATGGCGTGAAGCAGTCATCGTTTTGTTTCCCTTTTTCGTATACTTTTCGAGTGAGCCATCCCCTAACATTTAATGTTATCTTCAAGTCCGGTGCATAGAGGGTTAAGGGAGCAATAGAGCATTTTGGCTTATATTTGATGATTTTAACACTCCAGCTGTATGAAAAGGGGCGCTGTTTGTATGAAAATCCGTGAAGTTCGTCTAACAAGATCTTTGGTTTGCGGAAATAGTACTTCTAGCAATGCTTTGTAGTACCACGATGACTGGAAACCGTTCATCTTGGTACTTTCAACAACCAAGTTTATCATTATCATAATAAGATATTAACCCCCTATGCACCGGACTTGAAGATAACATTACATGTTAGGGGATGTCTCACATGAAAAGTATACGAAGAAGGGAAGCAATACGATGACTGATTCATGCCATTAAGTTGGCCTTGAGTGCAATTCCATTGACTATTTGGAATCACTCTATGACTCTCTTAAAGATCGAATTTTTTAATTTATTTTGAAAGCTGCCATCAGCCCACGTTACAAGCATACAAATTAGACTAAGAAAATTAAAAAAAAAAAAACATTAAAACCATAGTTTTTCGTCATTTTTTGCATGTGCTTCTAACCTTATGAACGATTAAATTACTTAAAAAAAGTGAATCGGCTAACATTTTTATTATATTATCTGCCGTTAACTTTTTTCTCGGAGCTCAAACAAAAGTTGTTCTATGGTACATTTAACAGTCTCTCTTGTATCATACCAAATTTTGATCTGTTTCACATACAAAAGGAGATATTTCAGATTTACTTTTAACAAATGCCTGCTTCTAACCTTATGAAGAGCAGTGTACATTGACACAACTTTTGAACTGCGGCCTAATTCGATTTGACGAAAAAAAAACTTTTTTCGTACTACAACAATTCACTCTAATACATATACACATAGACTAGATAGACATATACAGGGTGATGAACCTAAGTTGTGACAAAAAGATAGAGCGTGAAGAATGGGTCGAAACATGAAAAAAAAAAATTGTACAGGAGGGGGGGTTTATTCCTACCGGTATGGGTGGTAGTGGCAATTTTATAAAAAAATGGACTGAAAACAGAAACAAAATTATTCAAAAACATCGGTAACACTTACAACAAAATCTTATACTTTTTTTCTAAGCCCAGAAAACTCTTCATTTATCTTCTTTTTAAAAAAAGTTGTTTTACTGAATGGTTTTCGAAAAATTAATTTTCAAACTTAGATTTAAAAAAAAAATTACAAAAAAAATTGGTAGGACTACATTTTCAAATTTCAATGCTCTTATTAATTCTTAGTCTAACACTGAAAACCTTCCATATATTTTTTTTAGCCAAAAAGGAAAATCGTATTTTTCTCAAAAACCACTCAAACGCTTTTGATAAAAAAAAGTTCGGTTTTTGGTAAAAACGAAAACGGCTCGGTTGATTTTTAAATTGTTTTTATGGGAAAGCTTTTAAACAGTTGAAATCGTAAACTTTTTTTACTTTTTAAATTGAACGGCCCTAAGTTAACGAATTTCAAGTCGAATCCAGCTTAGATTCGATTTTTTTGTATGGAATAAACTCGACTTTAGGATTAATTCGACTCAAAATTTGGAATCAAACTTAGTTGGAAATTCGATTTTTTTGTATGGGATAAAATCGACTTTATGGGCTTATTGCGAGAGTCTATTCAGAATAGACTTAA
This sequence comes from Melangyna quadrimaculata, assembly GCA_949320155.1. Taxonomy (NCBI): domain Eukaryota; kingdom Metazoa; phylum Arthropoda; class Insecta; order Diptera; family Syrphidae; genus Melangyna; species Melangyna quadrimaculata. Next base: position 75,258,693 of record OX439484.1, on the reverse strand, counting down.
AGTCGAATAGACTTATAGGGGCTTATTGCGAGAGTCTATTCGACTTAAGTCTATTCGATTTTTTTCGATTCTATTAAATTTGAAATTAGTATCGCCTTGCTCAGTAGACTTTTTGAATAGAATCGATTTTCGAAAATAGAGGGGCTTATTGCGAGAGTCTATTCGACTTTTTTCGATTCTATCAAATTTGAAATTAGTATCGCCTTGCTCAGTAGACTTTATTGAAATAGAATCTATTTTCGAAAATAGAATATTTAAAGCTCTCGACTAGAGCTTTAGACTGAAATGTCAAATCACCCTAAGAGTTTTAGAAAACAAATATAGTTTGACTAAAATTTGACGTTTTTTTGATGAAATAAATAGTTTTTCTTCAAATAAATAATATTAATAGCGCGACTAATTGCAAAAATGAACTCCGGTCCTTTGGATTTTAGACATTGGATGAAAATATGCAGACATACATTTGTATAATATTATTATGGTTTATACATATTTATGATAACGTGATAGCTTCGCAGACTCCTTTAAGGGTGCAGTGGTGATTTGTGCATCTTCAAAATGCACTTTCTCTAAAAGCCTTAATAACAGTTATAACAACTTGAAAAATCATTTGGCAATGAAATGTAAAGCTCCTTTGTACCAAATATGTCATTGCAGCTTTTAGCAAACGGAAGGACATTGAGAAAATTGTTGGACATCCATATAAATATCAATAAATACATCAGCATCAACTATTAAGACTTTTGGAAAAAAGTGCACTTTATGATGCATTTTAACAATACACAATTTCTAAAGAATGTATAATAAGTATATAAAATTCTTTAAAAAATAGTATTATGGAAGCAAATTTAATATTGCAGAACATGTTAAGATGATTAAGCGTCTTGAAGGAAGGACACCTAACATGGATGACGATATGAAAGTTCATATTGTACCAGAAGATATTCTTTTCCACTAAAATACATTATTATTATAGGTTTAAACAAAAATTTACACATAAGTCGATCAGAAATTCATGATCGAAAAAAAATTCTATTTAGGGGCTTATTGCGAGAGTCTATTCAGAATAGACTTTAAGTCGAATAGACTTAAAGTCTATCATCGGTATTGCGAATTTCTATTAGAATCAATTTTTTTTTCTACTAAATAGAATTTTTTTTCGATCAGGAATTTCTGATCGACTTTTGTGCAAATTTTTGTTTAAACCTATTATAAGAATGTATTTCAGTGGAAATGGATATCTTCTGGTACAATTATGAACTTTCATATCGTCATCCATGTTTGGTGTCCTTCCTTTAACATGCTTAATCATTTAAACATGTGCTGCAATATACAATTTGCTACCATAATTAATTTTTTTTAAGGATTTTTATATAGTTACTATACATTCTTTAGAAATTGTGCATTTTTAAAATGCATCATAAAAATGCACTTTTTTCCAAAAGTCTTAATAGTTGATGCTGATGTATTTATTGATATTTATATGTATGTCCAACAATTTTCTTAATGTCCTTCCGTTTGCAAAAAGCTGCAATGTCATATTTGTTACAAAGGAGCCTTACATTCAACTGCGAAATGATTTTTCAAGTTGTTATAACTGTTATTAAGGTTTTTAGAGAAAGTGCAGTTTGAAGATGCACAAATCACCACTGCACCCCAAAGGAGTCTGCGAAGCTCCCACATTATCATAAATATGTATGTACGATAATAACATTATACAAATGTATGTCATATTTTCATCCAATTTCTAAAATCTAAAGGATCAGAGTTCATTTTTGCAATTAGTCGCGCTATGGAATATTATTTTTTTAAGAAAAACTATTTATTTCATCAAAAAAACGTCAAAGTTTCGTCAAACTATATTTATTTTCTAAAACTCTAGATTTGACATTTCAGTCTAAAGCTCTAGTCGAGAGCTTTTAATATTCTATTTTCGAAAATCGATTCTATTTCAATAAGTCTACTGAGTAAGGCGATACTAATTTCAAATTTGATAGAATCGAAAAAAGTCGAATAGACTTAAGTCGAATAGACTCTCGCAATAAGCCCCTTAGTAGAAAAAAATTGATTCTAAAAGAAATTCGCAATACCGATGATAGACTATAAGTCTATTCGACTTTAAGTCTATTCTGAATACACTCTCGATTTGACATTTCAGTCTAAAGCTCTAGTCAAGAGCTTTAAATATTCTATTTACGAAAATAGATTCTATTCAAAAAGTCTACTGAGCAAGGCGATTCTAATTTCAAATTTGATAGAATCGAAAAAAGTCGAATAGTCTTAAGTCGAATAGACTCTCGCAATAAGCCCTTTAGGCTAAATTCGACTCTTTATTCGTTTTTTACTTAGGGCCAATATTTAAGGAACGACTTGACCCAATCTGTTCAAACTTGTTATAAAATGATATATTAACATTTTTTAGAATATTTACCTACTTAAAAAAAATCATGTTACTAAAACCAAAAATAACGGTAATTACTAGGGCTGGGATTCTCATTCACTTAAAAATCGGAAATATGTGCTTAAAATATGCCCTTAAAAATGAAAAATATACAGTAAAACGGAAAATATGCACTTAAAAAAAATGATTACCTTATTTTTCTCAAAAAAAAAAAAATATTTTATTCAGTTTTTATTATTAAAGAATTGAATTCAATCTGACGTTAGGGCAGCGGTTTTCGGACAAAAAATTTCATTCATTGTACGATTATTAAAACAGCTTTCGTTGTTGTATCTAAGACTAAATATGTACATTATTTGAATTTTCATTGAAGAATAACTTAAAAAAAAAAAACAGTCTTAATTTTTGTTTAATATTTGCACCAATAGGGCCTTTAAATGAATTAATTTTTGCAAAATTTCCATCAACTAAATCGATTGGATTTTTCACTATGGTATTTTTAAGAAAATAAAATGGGCGTTCATAATAAAATAGAAAAGATGCCCCTTAATAAGGTGTGTTTGTGGCAAAATGACACCAAAGTAAAAAAAAACGACCTAAAAATACCAACAAAATTGGTTTGATATTAAATTGTGGGAAAATCGAAAAATATTTAATTGAAATAAAATCTAGTATGCCAACATTTAGTATTTAATAAAATACAATTTAACACAAAATAAAAAATAATTCATTAGCCCATTTTCAAGATACTGAATTTTCAAAAAAAAAAAATTCTATATTTTTTAAAAATCCAAAAATTATTTTTTTGAAAATTTGTATATGCAAAATTATTTGAATTGTGAAGGAGCTCTTGTATAAAAATATTGGTTGAAATCGGAGCAGCCGTCAACGAGAAATTAAAAAACAAACAAATCGGTTCTACGACAGGTACCGTTATTAACTGTTATTAATAAAATTTGTTTTCATCAAAATATTTCCCATACCTTAAATAGTAAACGCACATCTTTTTATCAACATTCTTGAAGCCGTTTTCGAGAAAAAGAATTTTTTTCTGAACAGTTTTTCAACATTTGTATGGATGGTACCGTTATTTTTTAATTTAGAAAGATGATTTATATCTTATACCTAGTTTTGAAAATATTGACCAAGTCGTTTTCAAAATATTTATTTTTCAAAAAAAAAAAAAAAAAATTGATTCTTTTCTTTAATTTTCAAAAAAATTTTTTTTTTTTAAATTTTGGTTAACAGTAATATGTATCTATATTTTTTAGAAGATTTACCATAAAACAAATGAAAATTTTCAACTTAACTGTTTTCGAGAAAATCAAAAACCAATAAAATGGTTGTACTGGAGGTACCCAAAATATTCAATTTATGAAAATAAAAAAATTATTAAAAAGTAGCATTTCCTTACTGAATTTATTTAAATTTTTTTTAACAAAATCCTTGGACCCGTTTTTGGGAAAAATATTATTTTCCTTTTTGGCGAAAAAAAATTGTATGGCAGGAACCATTATTTTTGGTCCTAAGAAAAATTAAAAAACGACTGGGAAATTAGTGAAAAAAGCATTATATACCAAGTTTGAGGAAATCCCTCTAGCCGTTTAGGCTGTACGGGCGAGGACAAAAACAAACAGACAGAATTGCGGGACCCACTTTTGGCGCGTTCCCTATCATCGTATGTTTGGGAAAATTATTATCTCGAGTTCGCAAGTAAAAATCAAGAATCGGATGCAGTTTGGCAAAGATATAGCTAGTTTAAATAAAAACTACCAAAAATCATAAAAACCGTTATAAGTCGAAAAGGAATCGAAAACGAGAAAATTACCTCTTAAGTTTTTCGACTTAAAATTAACTCAGAAACCCATAGTTTTTCTCTGGGCCGGTGACGATGGGACACCCTGTATATACGCGTTCTCATAATTTCATATTTTCGACTATTTATATTGGAAGAACAAAATTATTTATGTTTTCTATACAGTAGCCTTAGAAAGCATCAATAATATTTTATATTCAAATTTTCAAAAAAAAATATTTTTTTCTTTTGATGTGATGTTTTAAAAACGGGTAGATGAAATTCTTTGAAATTTAAGTTTATCTGCATATTAATAATTATTTAAAAATTGTTGTTCTAATTTGTTTTTCTTAAAATAATTTAAAAATTGTATGCTTGAAAAATATTTTTTTTTTAAAACTACTCCAACGATTTTAAATAGTTTTTCAAGAAAACGAATATCATAATTTTTCGGTAATCTAAAATTGCTATAGCTTAGGAATTTAAGCAATTATAAAACTAAATTCGTGCTTGTGAAAATTTTGTTAATGTCCATGATAATACTTAATATAATACTTTAATACATATTTGCCAAAAGAATTATAGGAACAAAAGGTCTTTCAGTTTTTTTTCGAAAAGCCTTATCTCTGTGAAAAGAAAATTATTACCAGCGTGATTCAAACATTTTAAAATTTTATTTTTTTCTGATGGGGTCCATTTAAGTACATTTATTTATCGAGCCATTACACTGTCAATATTCAATACTGTTGTTAAGTACAAGAGCAAGTTCGTAAATAGTTTTTGAATAATTCTTTCGTTTTTGGTTGGTCACTCCTAAAACTTCTTTTGTCCCATCCTAATCGAATAAAGACAATTTGGAGTGGAAGAGTGACAAAGGAGTGACTAACCGAAAATGACATTTTTAGTTATCAAAGTAAATGGGTACGTTCAGATGACTAAGGCAAGTAAGGCAATTTTTTAGTCTGTGATTGGCCAGCTTTCAAAAAGTTGACTACAAATGAAGGAAACTTTTATTGGAAAGTTACTGGAAAGTTAGTCAAGAAATATCTGCCTTAATTTTAAATCAAGAGTGTTTTTGTCAAAATTGTCATTTTTGAAATAAAAAATCAGTTTAACTTTTTATGAATTGTTTGTGCCGTCGCGTTAATTAAATTCAAAATGAAATTATCCGTACATTACGACGGAATTTTGTATACATGTCGAGGATTATCTTTTTTTCTAACAGCCATATTATTCAATTTTTTTTAAACTCGAAACAAAACTAGATTTAGTCAAAACTAGTTTTGTTTCGAGCCATATTATTGACTTGATTCAAAACTAGTTTTACGGCAAAACTAGTTCAATAGAAGTTTCAAGTCCCAATATTTGGACAAATCGGTATTATTAACTAAAGTTTTATATTTTAAACTCAAAATATTGAAACTGGGATACCAAAACTTTCATAAATAATACCAATATGTATTAAACTTGCTATTTGAAATCTCCATAAAACTAGTTTTACTTTCAAACTAGTTTTGAAAAACTCAATAATATGGCTGTTAGAAAAAATGTTTTGAGAGGCAAAACTAGTTTAAGTTTAAAAACGAGTTTCTAGTTTTGATCATAAAACTAGTTTTTACAATGAAGTTTGTTTTTATTTGTCAGAAATTAATATTCAAAAGTCAAATTAATTATTTCCTCTATTATTTCCAACTTTCTGTTTGACGAAATAGCTGTGTTGTTAGTTATTGATAAGGTTATATGTGGTGTTATGTCACCTGTATATACTGCGTAGCTGTGCTGAAAAAAGTGTGTTTGGTGAAAGTTTACATGCATGGAATAACCGCATCGACAATTTTTATTATTAGGTTTCAGCGTCTTCTAGGTCTTTTTGGGTGTGCAATATGATGTATTTGTGCATCGTTTCGAATCCACTATTCCCAAAAGTGGTAAATACCTAACATTTTAATATGTATTCTTTACATGTGTACATTTGGGCATCTGCATTTTCCAAGTGTCCTTCCGCAAGACGGTGCATCATCATATATGCAATATGCTACCAAAGTGCTAAATATTCAATTACGAAATATTTCCTTACATTGTTTTACTAATTATTATGGATTTAGGAAGAGTGCATTTTTACAATGCATCATACAGATGTACTTTTTCCCAAAGTTCAACTAATCAATTAGGATATATGCATTAATCTACGGGCGTCCGAGACATTTGCATTTGTCAGTCCACTTGGAAGACGCTGCAATGTCATATTTTCTACAAAAGAGCTTAAACATTGAACTATGAAATAATTTTTAGGGTTGTTATACCAATTATAAGGCCTTTTGAAAAAGTGCATTTTTGTGATGCATCTTAAAATGCACTTTTTTGAAAGGTATTAAAACTTTAAAAATCATTTCATAATTAAATGCTAAGCTCCTTTGTAGCAAATATGCCATTACAGCGTCTTGAAAGTGGATTGACAATTGGAAAATTTGTTGAACGAACATATGGTTAATATAAATATGTTTCTGCATAGACACTTTTAAATGCATTATTTGAGGCTTAGAAAAAAGTGAATTTTTGTGATGCATCCTAAGATTGCAATTCTTTAATAGTCCTTTCAATTGGCAATTCTTAATTTAATTATTACCTTGGTAATATGATGTTGCAGCGTTTTCTTCTTCTTCCCAAAAAAATCCTAACGCCTTCACTGTATACGGTATTGCATTTTGCCATCAATATTATTAAATGTGTTTGTAACATATTTCATGAGTTGCCGTCATCGATTTCTTGATTTTATTTTCTGATGAAAATTACGAAAACGCATCAAAATTAGTTTTGAAGTCCTTAAAACTAGATATTTCCAGTTTTATGAATTTCTATAGTTTAATGCAAAACTAGTTTTAAGATTTCAAGTTTTAGATGTCAAATTGTTGTTTAATAATACAGATTTGTTCAAAACTTGAAACTAGAAACTCCTATAGTCTACATAAGAAATGATGTTGCGTACCAACTTCAACCACAATATGGTTTGTGTTCTAACACAAACTTTAATTTCATGTGGGTAAAATTTACGGTAAATAAGCACATCATTCACACCTGTTTTCTTTATTGAAGTCCTAATCTGGACAGAAATTTAACTTGTAACGAATTTGATGCTCTGTCCGACTCCATCCAAAGAATTGTTGCCCATTACCTCACACTGAAATCGTCATTGCTTCGCTTTTCGGGTCAGACAACACACGAAGGAAGGTATGTTGAGCTCTTTGCTGAGTTGAACCACCTGACTCAGCTTGTTGACGAGCCAACTCGAATACCAGACGTTACAGGTTAATCCGCCAACACTCTTGACTTGCTTCTTACCTCTGACCCTGGTAAGTACACTATTAGTGTATTATCGCCTCTAGGCACATCAGACCATTGTGTCATATCTGCTAATTTCTCGTGCCAACAAAACTCAGTTAAAGAGAAAGCGCCAACGAGAACCGTTTGGCAATACGAGAAAGCCAACTGGGACGGTCTCATCGGTTTCTTCAAGAACTTTGACTGGTCACTATGCTTCCTCGATAGTGACGCAGACTCCAGCGCAGATATGATCACAAACCTAATTCTTTGTGGAATGAGAAATTTTATACCGAAAAAGGGTAAAATCTATCAAACCCAAAGAAAACTCATGGTTTGATTCGAGTTGTAGAGTGGTTATTAGGGTTAGAGAAGTAAGCTTCCGTAGTTATAAAGCCAACCCTACTGAGGAAAACCGGAAGAAGTCTCAACAAGCCAGGAAGACCTGTAACGGTCATGTTCGTAGAACCAAGTTTTTGCATGACCAAAAATTAAGGCAAAAAATACTACAATGTCCCAGTAGTAGTAAAAATGTTTGGTCATTTGCAAAGAATATACGAAATGCTACTACGTCGTCGGTTCCAACGCTCGTCTTAAACAATACACCTTTTGTCAGCTCGATAGATAAAGCCAATTTGCTTGCAGCACAGTTTGCTGTTAATTCGACGCTGCCAGAAAGTGTTATGACTCCTCCTATACTTGAGAGCGTAAATGATTCCACGGGACACATTTTGTTTCGCACTCATGCAGTTGCTAGAGTTCTCAAAGATCTCGACATTCACAAATCCGTTGGCCCGGATAGTATCCCTCCCATTGTTCTGAAGAGGTGTTCTTCAACGCTGGCAAAACCACTGCGTAAGCTTTTCCATCTGTCCTATTCTACTGGTCTCTTTCCGAGTGGATGGAAAACAGCATTTGTCCAGCCTGTCCCTAAAAAAGCGTATCTTCTTCACCCTCAAAATATCATCCAATTGCACTTACGTCCCTTCTTTCCAAGGTCATGGAAACGCTGATAAATTTTCAGCTCAAGAAATATCTCGAAGAACGAAAGCTTCTTAATGACCGGCAGTACGGCTTTCGTAGCAATAGGTCCACTGGTGATCTGATGGTATATCTCACCGAACAGTGGCACAAATCTTTACATCATTTTCGAGAAAGTAAGATTATTGCGCTTGATATTTCAAAAGCGTTTGATAGAGTTTGGCATCAAGCTCTCTTATCGAAAATGCGTGCATTTGGTATCGATGAATCTCTTCTTCGTTGGATTAGAAATTACCTTTCGGACCGCTCAATACAAGTTGTATTGGATGGTTTCAAGTCTGAAACCCACAAAATAAATGCTGGTGTGCCCCAGGGCTCCGTTTTGTCGCCGACCCTCTTCCTCATATTCATTAATGATATGCTGTCTGAAACTTTTAATCCATTAAACTGTTTTGCTGATGACAGTACCCTCAGCTTTTCATATTCGTTTTTAGATTCACATCCATGTTCTTCGGATGTGGAACTTGAACGGCAGCGTATGATAAGCTCATTAAATTCTGATCTCGACAGCATTGTCCAATGGGGAATCGAAAATCGCGTAGAATTTAATGCTTCAAAAACTCAATGCTGTCTACTGTCGTTAAAACGAAACCCACCCCCCATGCCACTATCCATGAGTGGCACTTGCATTGAGGAAACCGAAAAGCTTTCTGTCCTCGGTATGTATATCACAGATCACCTTATGTGGAACGATCACATATTTGATGTAGCCAAAAATGCAGCTAAGTGTTTAGGTTTTCTTTGGCGATGCAAGAAATTTTGTACCCCTTTTTATCTGGCTGTTATCAATGAAGCCTTTATTCGTCCAAAACTCGAGTACAATTCTCATGTTTGGGCAGGTGCTCCAATAACCTACTTGAGTCTATTGGATAGAATTCAAAGAAGAGCTATAAAAATGATAGGTGATAGAAATATAACGGAAGCAATTGCACACCGCCGCAATGTTTCATGTCTCTAGTTATTTTACCGTTCTTTTCACAAACAGTGCTCTAGTGAAAAAGCCAGTTGCATTCCTCCCTTTAAACAATTCAACCGTAATACTCGTGCTTCTAGGAATGCCCATCAGTTTACCCTTGAGCCCAACTTCGGACGTACTGTTAAGTATAGAGATTCTTTCTTTAGTCGCACTACAAGAATGTGGAATGCTCTACCTGACACTATTTTTCCCTGCCATTTCGATATTCAGAGGTTCAAAACCAATGTGCATCAGTATCTCCTCTTAAATGTTTTCCTATTTTCCTAACGCTCGCACTGTGTTTAAACATTTTAAGGGTAGTAAAAACCCCTTTAGTGCGCGCTTCATTTATAAAAAAAAAAAAAAAAATAGAACTAGTTTTGCTGTATAACCAGTTTTGAAATATTTCAATAATATGGCTGTTAAGTAACTTGAGGTAAAGTATTAAAGAAAAGTTATAAGTTTGATTGCGACATGTCAAAAAAAAAATTAGGTTTTTACAGACACATTTACGTTCATTGGATGAAGTTGACTGAATATAAAGTCCCTTAAGTCTCCTGAAAGTACCCAATATTTTAAACAAAATGAATGTGATTTCATTAAAGATTTTACGTAATTCAGTACCATTTTGGATTAATTTTAAATACTGGAAACCAATTAGATCTAGAACTTCTACTTTACAAATCTCTATATTTATAGCAATAGAAGTGGAAACAAAATTGTATTTACAAATTACCAAACCGATATGAAAGCACATTATGTATTCGAACAAGTAATTTTAAAACAATGATCCCCCTTGCATGGAACACCTATTTCTATTCCTTTTTTAATCGTTGAATCAACAAGTTGTATATTTAGTCACACCTTCTGGATTTGGAAAAAAAACACGTAGGTATTGCACACGATAAATTTGTATAACCATCATAAGCACTGATAAGAATTTTATTTTCAACAAAATAAAAGTACATACACATATTTATGTAGCAATCTTTGCGTACGACCTTTTCAAATAACACAAGTGCTATATTATATCGCATCACTTTGTTGTTGGTTCTTCTTTTTATTTTTTATTATCATCATCTCACCTTTCAGTTGGAAATCCCCGTCAAATTTGAATTTATCCGTAAATAGCCAGTTTCACACCTTTCTACAAAAACATCTGGGGGAAACCCGACTCGGCAAACTGTTTCTGTTTCACAGGAACAATATCCCAATGCAAATACCATATTATTCGCATGACCATTGTCGAGTTAAGGACACGAAGTCATATAGTCTCTCTCCCTATATATACATATGCACACACGGACACCTTGTTGTCCTACCTGTTTCGTTTTTCCATCGGAAAATGCGTTTTCGAGATGTTTCTTTTGAATTAAAGGGCGCCGCAGGTCAAACAATGCACTGAGATTTCCAAAGGCCAACAACAACAAAAAAGCCATTTATAAATTCTATGCCTTCTGACAATGAGTGGCGTTGATGAATGTACCAACCGTCAACCTATAAGGGCGAGAGAGGAGATAGGAATACCTGTGTTGGAAAGCGTTTGGCCATTGAATAATATTGTATTGTTGTATGTGACCATATCAATGGAAGAAAAATCGTTCTAGACCGCCTGGCATATTTTTTTGTGTTTTTTTTTTTTTTCTTCAAACAAGAGCTGGAGATTCTTCTATAGTTAAAGATACCTATCTTAGGTGAACTTATGGTTGTACTCACTCTTAACAATTGTATACGGACACTTTTCGAAACAAAATAGGGATTTGGGAAATTTGGAATCACCTTAATTGTGTGTGGTGTGGAATTTATACTTATATATTATATTTCTTTAATACATATGTGTACTTACCGGCGTGTCGAACAGGTGTTGAAAATTCGTTTAGAAGATCTTGAACAGTCCTTTTTTGCCCAGATTCGTTAAGCGGGGCTATTAATTTTTGTAAATACGTCCCATCCTAGAAGACACACAAAAAAAGCATATGAGGAGATTAAGATAAGTCTGACAAATCATTAAAAAAAACACACATGAATATTGGGGTTACAAAATGATGAAAAGAGACGAAAGTTGATTTATTTTTTAATGAAAATATGGCATTACCCGAAACGTGCTAATTTTTTAACAAAAGGGTGGTCCAAAGAAAACGCACGATGTTAATTGGAAATAAAATAAAAAGTTTTCAGGGAAGAATTATCTTAATATTTTTTTATTATGATGGAAGGATCTATGACAATTACATATGTGTGAAACAAAATATCGGCCAAATGCTCGACACGGCTTCGGTGGCATACCTCTACCCGATGGTCCATATTTTTGAAGAAGTACGTCCTGATGACGCCGCCAGTCCATAAACCGAATCAAACAGTCACTCCTTGTGGATGCATCGGCTTTTCAACAATCACTCGTGGATTCTCATTTGTCCAAATGCGGAAGTTCTGCTTGTTAACGAATCCACTGAGGTCGATTATGCTGACCAAACAAATCACGAAATGCATTTTGATATGAACGCCCGTTTTCGTAAAAGGCTTCAACAATCTTAACGCACTGCTCAATTGCGTATACCTCTCCATGGTTGAATTTTTCTTACACTGACACAAAGAAATGTCAAATTAAGTTGGGAAAAAAAAACTTGACATTAAGGTGTGACTCACAATTAACATCGTGCATTATGGTTGGACCACCCTTTATTTAACAAGTAAACCTATTTAATAATTTTAAAAATCGATTTTTAAAATCTATTTTAAACATAAATGTTTGAATGTAGTTTCCTAAAAAAAACTAGACACTAGTCAAAACAGTAAACTTAAAAAAAAGGTAAAAAGTATAATTATGTAATAGTTTTAAAAATATAAAACAAAAATATAAATTTTTGTTCAGCATAAAATTTACTAAAGCATAATTTGTTCACTTATAATTATAAATTCATCAATTTTAATTATTTTTGCTTATTCACCCTCCTTTAAAGATTTTAATTGACGTTTTCTGTTTTAAACTAATTAATTTAAAATCGGTTTTAGCTAAAACGGCAACATACACCTTTTATGGGGGATGTTGAGCCTTAATAGAAGATTATTGAACTGTTTGTTTGTATTCACTCTCAATTAGAATTGACAATAAATTTTTTGTTTGCTTATTTTTGTTTGCAATTATAAAGTGCGATTTGGAAAACAAAATGCCATAAAATTTAAAACAGCTTGTGGTGCAAAAACAATTTATAACCATTATAAATATTTTTGATGCACTGAATACGAAGCAGACCTCAAAACTACCCTATAACTTTTCTCCAATTTAAAAGTAGATAAAACAATTTTGCACAGATTTTTGATTGAAATATCTCGGAAAATTTAAAAAAGTATTTAGGGGCTGGATTTGGATTCAGTGCATCAAAAATGTTCAGAAAAGTATAGTTTCTTTTTCCACCAGAAGACATTGCTTTTTGTGCTTTTTGAGAGATTATATAGCAACTCAGCAAAATATTTACACGCAAAACAATAACAAAACAAATAATTATACAGAATTTTGTTTGTGTTTTCCGGGTACAAATTTTGCTGAATTGCTTACACTCTCTCAAAAAACATGGCTAATGTATATTATTAGTTGAGTAAAATAATGATGTAAAAAATAAAGTATTTAAAAACAGTTTCAAAATAGATAAATTATTATGTATTTTTTTTATAAATTTATTATTTAAATAGCTAAAAATACTATTTTAAATACATAACTATAAGTCACTCGACCACCACAACGAAACCCATGGTTTGACGACGATTGCCGGCAAGCACATGCAGCGAAGCAGCAGGCATACAAGGCGTCGCTGCACAGAAGGACCAGGGCTGCTCGCGAGCTCTACGAGCAAAAGAGGAGAGAGGAACACCGGCTTCTCAGAAAGAAAAAGAGGGAGCATAAGAAGCGCGGGATCGAGGAGATTGAGGGATGTCATAACAGGAATAAGGTTCGGAAGTTTTACCAAAAGGTAAAAAGGAGCTATCAGGGCTACAGAGCCCGAACCGAAGCCTGCAAGGACGAGCGAAGGAACATCGTAGTAGATTCACAGTCGATGCTGAGAATATGGAAAGATCACTTCTGTAGACTGTATAACGGCGATGACGAATCTAATTCCGCTGTCAGGCAGATTACACCATTCAACCTAGACGATGAAGTTCAACAATTCCGTCTACCCGACCTCGACGAAGTGAAGATAGCAATATCTAAGCTTAAGTCCAACAAAGCTGCTGGAGCCGACGGGCTCGCTGCCGAGCTATTCAAAGCAGCAGGAGATGATTTGGTAAGAAGTAGCTCATCTGTAAAATATGGTCAGAGGAAAGCATGCCCGATGAATGGCATCTCAGCATTGTTTGCCCGATCAACGGGAAAGGAGACCCTCTAAACTGCGCCAACTATAGAGGAATCAGTCTCCTTAACATCGCCTACAAGATCTTCTCTGCCGTATTATGTGAACGCCTGAAGCCGTTCGTCAACAACCTGATAGGTACATATCAGTGTGGCTTCAGGCCAGGAAAGTCCACTATCGACCAAATATTCACACTACGGCAGATCTTGGAAAAAACCCAGGAACTTCAAATCGAAACTCACCACCTGTTCATCGATTTTAAGGCCGCGTATGACAGTATTTATAGAAACGAGCTATATAAAGCAATGTCTAGTTTTGGCATCCCTGGCAAACTCGCCCGTTTGTGCAGGATGACGATGGAGAACGCACGCTGCTCAATCAAGGTTGGCAAAGACCTCACCGACACCTTCGATGTCAAAAAAGGATTTAGGCAAGGCGTCGCGCTGTCATGCGACTTCTTCAACATCATACTTGAAAGAATAGTGCAAACCTCTCACGGCAACACTAGAGGCACAATCTTTCAAAAGTAAGTCCATCCAATTACTTGCATACGCCGACGATATTGACATAATTGGAAGAACAAATCGTGATGTCACTGGAGCTTTTGCAAGCATTGAGAAGGAAGCGGCAAAGATGGGTTTAGCGGTGAATGAGGGCAAAACAAAGTATATGCTGTCATCTAGAAAGGACGCCCAACACGAACGTCTTGGACAGAACGTCACCATAGACAGCTATAACTTTGAGATAGTTAAGTACTTTGTCTACCTGGGCTCCGCTATATATTCAGTTAATGACACCAGCGCTGAGATCAAACGAAGGATAACTCTTGCCAATCGCTGTTTCTTTGGGCTAAGAAGGCAATTGAAAAGTAAAGCCCTATATCGTATGACTTAAGTGTCCCTGTACAAAACACTCATCATACCGGTCCTGCTGTATGGGGCAGAAGCATGGACCTTCTTAGTGGCAGATGAGTACGCTTTAGGAATATTCGGGTGATCTTCGGTCCCGTATGCATAAACGGGGAATGGAGGAGAAGATACAACATCGAACTGTACGGGCTGTACAGCGGCATCGAACTAGTCACAAAAGTGAAAAGGCAAAGACTCAAGTGGCTGGGTCACGTAGAGCGGATGGACACCAATTTTCCGGATCGAAAAGTCTTTGTATCACTCTCCGAGGGACGGCGCAGTAGAGGAAGGCCTCGAAACCGGACCTCAACAAACTTGGCGTGCGAAACTGGAAACAGCTAGCTAGGGACAGAGCAGGGCTGGAGAGGCTTGTTGGTTTAGGCCCTGGTTCACACTGGACTGTAGCGCCAGCATAAGTAAGTAAGTAAGTATAAGTCAACAAAAAAGTATGCTTTCTGATTTGTTTGATAAATATAAATTTATGAAAAAAATCAAAAATTCGTAGAGCAGTTTTCTAAAAATGATTTTTTTTATATATAAAATTGTTTGAAATATAAAGTCTGGTATGACAATTTTAAGTATATATTATATTAAAATCCCGTTGTACGCAAAATTAAAAAAAAAATCATTTGCCCGTTTTCAAAATATTTAATTTTCAAAAACAAAAATTTAAATTTTTTTTTAAATCCTAAACATAGGTATGTATTTTCTTGAAAAATTTTGCATTCAAATCTGTTAAAACCAAAAAAGACGTTCTGTATACAAAATTTAGTTAATGGACTCACATTCTTTTTTGAAAAACCACGAAGACACTTAAATTCGGTAAATAACTGACGATGAGATAAAAATTGATATTTTTTTGTTTTGTTTTTTCAGAGATGATTTTGACACTAAAAATTCTTTTTACAAAATATTAAAGAAAAAAATAGAAATAGAGAATTGGGAACCTAAAACTCATTTTATTCATAATTAAATAACTGCTGTCACACATCGAATTTGGACATGCGGTTAACTGATAATGAATGTATAAATATGTACCTATATATGATATAAAGATAGTTTTTGTTGGATATGGGCCAGCTCTCCATACATCTTTACCCATTGTCCTTTGAAAATCAAAAAATCGGTTACATAAAAAGTAGCGTTATTACCCATACCCTTAAGACTAAGCGCCAGGCTAAATTCCGTTTAAAAATTATTTGGCAGGGGCAACAAAGTTCATACTATAATGGTCTTAAAAGACTTCATCATTGCTTGAAAAAAAAAAAGCCGATTTGGCCACTTTGTGAGGCTTATAACTTGAGTTATAATTGTTGGATATTTAAAAACGAAGTATTCAATTAAAGTTAAAATGCCAGGCTGGATTCGTGTGTAAAAATACTTGCAAAATTATGCAGAAAATCATACTAAAAAGGTGATTGAGTGAAAAATCAATTCGATTCGAGTTTAAAAGTTGGTAAAAATGTTGCTTATGTGCGCGGTCATCGATCAACTAGTGATTAAACTATTTAATTTTGGTAAGAGTTGCATGTGCGCGATTAGCCTTATAGGAACTCGTAATTTTTATTTTCAAAATCATAAGAGCTGTTTTTGAAATAAATAAATTTTTGTATATTGCTTGTATGGCAGCAGACAGACAGACAGAATTGCGAGACCCACTTTTGTTCACGTTCCATATGTAATGTTAATGAAAATAACTATCTCGAGTTCGATTTTTTTACGAATCCAAAACTTGCCCTTTTTTATTGATAAAAATCTGTATTTAAACGAATGACGCGGAGTGTATGTACAAACAAAAACCTTTATATATTAGCCGTGTTTTTTGAGAGAGTGACTAGCAACTCAGCAAAATGTTTATACGCAAAACAAAAACAAAACAAATTATTATAGAGAATTTTGTTTGTGTTTTCCGTTTAAAACTTTTACTGAGTTGCAAGTCAATTTCTCAAAAAACAGGGCTATTATTATTATCAATTACTCCGTTTACATGACAGGATTCGACGATCGAATCGAATCGGATTAAGATTTCGAGCTAGGTATACGAACTCACTGGATCGAATTCAAATAGTAACCAAGTACACTTGAAGTGGCACTTTAACTTTACTGTGTGCGTGCGGAATTAAGTTTCTGAATATGATGACTACAAGAGAAAAAAAACAACAAAACAAAGCAAATTGAAATACCTACACACACACTTAAAACTCGATTTTTTTAATTTTTCAATCCAGGTCTACTTGTATTTTTCGATTCGATTCAGCTCGCAAAGTCGAATCGGACCGAGAAATTATGTTTGAATCCGATCCAGGTCTACAATCTTCATGGAATTGAATCCGAATTCAAGTCTGATTCAATTCAACAACTTGTACTCAATACAAAAATCAATTCTGTACTTGAGGACATGGAAAAAAAAAACAAAGCAGACAAAAAGTCAGAATTGATGGAGTGTTGAATGTCTATCGAAATTTTTAGACGGAGAATCCTTTTTTACATTTTACATTGGTTTTGAAGTTTCATACTATTTTTTTTTTTTTTTTGATAATCGAAAATTAAATTCAACTAAGAAAATTGTGTACCTTCATCCTACATATCTATAAAATATGGACTATAGAATATAGATTATTTTCTAAATTGGTTCCGATTAAGACTCAAATCAAAAAGGTGTGTTCAACATTATAATTAGATTATATCATTATTATGTGTTTAAATTTTTTATTCTGTTTAGAAACATTTTAAACTGTTTGTTTATTTTGCTTGCAGACAAAGTATTTAAATCAATGGCATCACAGACTTTTACTAAATTTAAATTAAAAAAATCGGTTCCTAGCTATTTGGTTTTGTTTTTTTCTTTTTTTTTTTTTGCGAGGACCAACTTAAATAGTCTCCCTTCAGTGTTCGAGTAGTGTGACAAATTCTATTCGAATAAAAATAGATGTTGAGTTTATTTTTAAATTATCATGTGATAATTCTGCTATCCACATGATAACAGTCCTTAGTAGAGGTGATTGATTTTAAAAGAATTTCGCAAGTGAAGCATTCCGTAAATCAGTTGAATTTCAATTTTTTTTTGTTTTTTTTTACAAATAAAATGTTTTCACCCAAATAAGAAATTGAAAATAAAAATGGAAATGTTATTGCAAAATTTTGGGGTGTGGTGATGACGTTAATCGATTGAATATCACGAAGGTCGATATTGGCAAATGGTTTATTTAAATATACTTAAAAAAAAAAATATAAAAGACAAGCCTTCAATATTTATATGTAGGTATGCAAATCGGAAAGTACACATAATACTTATAAAAATAAAATTAGAGGGCAAGTCTAGTACTTTTTTTTGTTTTTAATTTTTAAGACGATTTGCAGGTGTATCTCACATTTACCAATATTTTAATTTTTTGCTATGCACAAAACTAAGGAAAATATTGATATTTTGAAGAATTCATACAGGCTGAATACATTTTTCAGTGGTAGTAATTATTTAATTTATTTGTTGTTTTTAAATAATCTTATTCTATTTAATATTTTATTGTGAAACTAGAAACCATCTTGTATTTGAACATTTGTTTGTTTCATAAAGTTCTAAAGTTAATTAATTACAGATCTAACAGCAAGATACAAAAATGCCATGTAAATTGTGAAACAATAATATTGTATTTGATTTGACTCTAGAAATATTGTCTCAAAAAAATTTGCCAGACTTTTGGTATGAATATAACGATGTTATACTTGTACAGAGGCGGCGTAAGGGGTGTGGGAGTGTGCCACCACCGCGCTTCGAGGAGCCCCGCGCATGCCACATTAAATTGTCACCACCTCTTGAAATAAAAAAATCCGGCAAATAATTTTTCGAAATAAATATTATAACAATATTTAATGATAGTTAAGAGTTCCCAGTACGTGTACAAAAATCAATGCCAACTTAAATGTCTTACTTTGACCACAGCAATGATGCAAACATTGCGGTTTGCACTTAGTTAACATCATGTTTCTTGCCAATTCTAGACCAATTTGTATCGAATTTTAGAACTTCGTCTTGTAATACTTAAGACTTTTTGATTCCAAATTTTTAACAGAATTGGCCCATTTTTGACCTGATTTTTTGAGTGATTCAAAATTACTAAGACTTTTAGTTTTTTTTTTTATTTATGGTTAGATAACAACATAAATCTAACATGTATGAATTTAAAACAAATGTGGCATTGTAGAAAATTTTATAACACACAAATTTATAGTGGATGGCTTTATTCTAAATTGCATATTTCCAAAGGTATAAAGGAAAATTTTAGAAAAAATGGGGTGATTTTAACATTTGTTTCACTGTTGCATTTTTCCTGCAGCGCGCACAGGTTTTTCGAAGCTGCAAGGTTAGCTACAGACTACTTTAACAACATATCAAAAATGCAGAACTACATCGCGCTTTGCGATTTTACTGTCGACTTTGATTGCCCTACATATCTCTTTAGAATTAGAATAAGTTTATGAACGAAAATTATTCTGAATTGTTTTCCAACTCATAAATGTTTTATTATTCCTACTGTTTTTAAATAGTCAGTCATTTTGTGTTTTATTCAAAGCGTTTGTAACTTCAATAGCAGTTTTAAAAAGAGAACATATTTCTTTTGAGATACCTACTTATTATTTACACTCAGTATTCAGAAATTGAATCATAATGATTCAGCCTGAAATCATTTCCCAGGGGCCTCGCAAATTTATTCTCGCACACGTCTCATTTTGGTCTATCGCCGCCTCTGTACTTGTAAATCATTATTTGTCTCTCTAATGCAGTGAGCCATTAAAATATGGAGATTTAAAGGTGCGTCAAATCGGAGTTATAAATCTATTTTGATGTTGATGCTTATTTGGTTGAAAATACGATTTTTTTGATTTTCAAGCTTTCATATCTCAAGATTTTTGCACAGGGTGTCCCATTAACAATAATTGTCCAAACTGAAACTGGTGAAAGGCCAGGTTATGAACTATCAGAATTTGGTAACTTGTCCATACCGAATCATAGCGATTCTCGAGTAACGGCTATTTTTTGAAATTTGAAAAAAACCTTACTTTGAACCAGTTTTTTGCTCACCCCATCCATAATTGATTTTTGTTTTTTACAATTTAACCAATAAAATATTTCTAAGCCATTAGACTTATTTATGTCATTAAAATATTTTTGGTTACCAGCACCATTTTTTCATAAATTCTTGGATAAACAGATGTTTTGATGAATATTAATTTTTAACTTCAATCTTTAAATGGGCACCCTAAAAAAAAAATTCTATGACACAGTTCTGGTTCTAACGTTCAAAAACTTTCCTCGTTTTAGCACTTTCAAAAAAGGTATACAAATTACCAAAACTTGTCTTAAGTCGAAAGTTATAAGCATTTGAAGTCAATGAGCTAAGGCCCAGAAAACGAATTAAAATAAACAATTCTTTTAATAACTAATTTATTCATTTTTTATTTGTTTGTATTTACTATTGCGCAAATTGCGCAAGCCTGACAACGTCTTAAAAATTGTCGTTTCAATTTTCTTGAACTTCCTGAACAATTTATTTCTTCAGCAGCCGCTTGAATCCGTTGCTGGAGCTCGCTGATGCTTATTATTGGTTTAGCATACACTTTTTCCTTAAGACAGTCCCAATAAAAAAGTCTAACGGATTTAAGTCCGGTGACCGAGGTGGCCACAAAATCGTTCCACCTCGCCCGATCCATCGTTCAGGCTTGAATGCAGCAACCGTCTTACATACCTACCATAATACAGATTTCAAATTGGTATAACTTGTAATTGTATCTAGAGTCAATACCAAGTTATTGGTAAAAGGCTGCAATACTAGAGTCAATTTAACAAAAACAAAAATTTTCAAAATTAGCACAGTAGACGTGAAAATAATGCCATGCGTTGAACATGGTAGGTAGATTTTTGATTGATTGCCTGTTTTTATGATGTTATCCTAATGATGAATCCAAGCCGAGTGCAACATTACTAAAAATGTCAACAAAGTGCAAAAACGGTTGAGTATTTGAGGTTGTTTTGAGTTATACCTCTTCAATTGGGCTTTAACCAAACCACCAAATATTTTGTTTGTTGCAAAAAGTTTATTCGTTATTATTTCCTAAAAAATAATTTCAGCCAATTTTCAACTGTAACTAAGTTTACAAAAAAAAAAAAAAAAAAACTGTGCTAACAAATCTGGGGCCCTACTACATAACTATTCTTCTTTCGAATCCATTCGAAAGTTGTTTTCAATGTTAATTTAAAGTGGTAATATGCATGAAAGAAGGATCAAATGTTAGTACTTCCGACTCTTTGTCATAGAATCTCAAATAACCGCTGTTTTATTTAATTTTAAAAGTCCATGCTATAGAAATAGCCAATTGATATTTTACGAATTCGAACATTTTTATTGTAGAATCGAATTACATAGTTGGGCCCCTGAATACTAGGTACCCAGACATGTGGATAGGACATCTGAGATCTTAATTTTATGGCCTCCACGTTCACCAGACCTAACACCATATTAATTTTCTTATTAGAAGTGCATTCAAAAAATCGAATGCAGCAAGCCAAGCAGTTTCTTAAAGGGGATGCGGAACCTTGTGCAGGCAAATAAACTAATTGCAACAAACAAAACATTTGATGGTTTTGTTAAAGCACAATTGAATTGAGGTATAACTTATAACTTAAAACAACCTCAAAAATTCAACCGTTTTTTGCACGTTGTAGTAATGTTGCACTCGGCATTTTTTTTGTACCAGAAATGATTTAACTTTTTCAAAAATAATTTTCTTTCACATTTTGCATTGAAAATCAAAGTTAAATAATTTTGTTCTCTAAGAAGTCCACAGTTATTATAATTTTTTTCTACTAATGTTTTGGCACAAATAATGTGAAATATTGCTACGAAAAAATAAAAACGGTGGAATTCATTTACTTGTAGTCATGGTATTCAAAAATGTTAAGTAAGGCAAAAAATAATGCACTGAACAAAAAAATTCATACATCTTTTCTTATGGTTGGGATAGAACTATTTTTTATCAGTTTTCAGGACGGTCATAAAGTTTACTATGTGGCATTTTAGGGTTATCCATTACTTACGGGGCACCCTGTATATAGAATTTGTAAATGACAAAAACACATCACGAAACCAAAAAAGAACCTCACAGGCTTGCAAAGCCCGAACCAAAAGTGAAAGGACGATTTAGGGAAAATCGTAGTATTTTATAGTTGAATCAAAGTTGATTCGATGATAAATCATTTCTATAAATCGAATTCCACTTTAAGTCAGATTTTACTATTCAAAATAGAAGACGTTCAGTTCATCTGCAAAATGTAGTCGGAGGAAAGCTAACATTACCGATATATTGTTTTTGCCGATCCTTAGGAAAGACGAATCATACTCCCCAATATCACATACAAGAGTTTTTCTATCGTTGGTCAAAATCCTGATAAAATTATAGTCGTGTGGCTTAATGACAGGAAGTTCCACTATCGACGATAAATTCACATTACGAAATATCTTCTGAAAAAAAAACTAGGAACTTCAAACCCATCTTAATTCAACAAGAATACAAGCCCTAAGATTAAACGAATAATAATTCTTGCCATTCCGTGCTTCTTTGAGTAAAAAAAGCGAATGAGTTGTCCACACCGAAATGTAGCTCCACCTTAAGTAAATAAATAATAAGAAAAAGAAGGAGACCGCAGAAATCAATGAGATGGTCCTTGTTATTATCATCCTAATGCATTTAAGCTGTATAATCACAAGGGAGTTGGATGTCTAGTTTAGCAAAAGGGGGTTCATTGTCAGGGTCCATAGATTTTACTTTATTTGATTACCACAACTTGACTTCCCAAAAGAATTTTTATTTATCTATACTTGATTGACCAAATACCAGATGGGTCAGGAACTAGTTCAATTGTGTTATGTTTAAAATGCTCTAAGACAAGAAAGATTATTTTGTATTTTGTCCTCTTACCTCATTATAAAATCTAACAGGAATATTTTTGAACGATTCATGATCGCCAGTAGGCTCCATAAGTCGCCTATTAACCGCCCAGAACTGGTCAAACTTATCTGTAAGACAAACAAAAGTTTAAAAAATGTCAACACTACTGTTATATATTTACCATTAACCAATCCCAACCATAATTGGTTATGATCTTTTTTCTGCATTGCCGAAATAACTTGTCCCCGATGTTTAAGGACGTCTGCTTCTTTTAAACAAGACATAAAATGCGATTCTAAGATATCTCTGAAAAGAAGACGACGAATATGGTTAAGAGCAAGGATATTGGAAATTTAGATAAGAAAGTTTTACTTTGTTGCAAACTTAACTAGAACATCTTCAGGGAATTTTGAAAAATGAATAGTTAGATTCCATGGCAGATCATCATCTTCGGAGTGGTACAAATCGAATAACACTCCTGAAATGAACGACGACAAATTGATTGATTTTTAGAAATAACATGCATTAAACTTTTTTAATCAGGAAAACTAAGATTGTGATTACTCAATGTATCTGTATAACGCGAGATCATGGAACTTACCAATTGGATAGTGCAACTTCAAAGGAATTCCATTGTAATCGAACCAAACGTTACCATCTTGTTGGTCGTTTGCTATATATCTATTAAAATACTTTTTTACCTAAAATGTTGGTTAACTTAAAATCAGTTCAGACAAAAATAAAACATTAAACAAAATAATACTTTGTCTGTAACTAGAGGAAGGTAACTCAATCGAGAAACCATTAAATAGAATTGATTGGGCTGTTGGAGTCCTGCTATTTCATCGGAATCAGCTTGAAAACAAACTGGAATCTGTCCTTCCCAAACAATTCGCAATACTTCACGATCATTTGCCATTTTAAGTTAAAAATTAATTATGGAATTAAAGTTTTGTAATAAAATCTTTTATTGAAAAATGCTCGTTTGTTTTTTTTTTAGAAAATGTTTTGACTTTTCTTTGTGGTGAGTTTTTTTTTTTGTTAAAATCTGCGAAATGTCAAAACCAGCTGGTTTGATATAATTCTTCAGGTGTAAACAGAATGTTTTAGTATGGTAAGGTAGCTTTGCAAAAGACCAATTGTGTGATGGTAGGGTAGTTCTATTTTTATAACACGCCGTCTCCACAGGCCATACAGATGTCCCACATCACACCCACAATCCAGTCCAACAATCAATGCATTTTTACTCATTTTGTCTTGTTCCTGCAAGCTAAATCGCGGACCCAAATTTCTCGGTTCACTTGGGACTCAAAATAAATGAGTGTCTCACACACCTTAACAAATTTTCTGTGTACGCATGTAAAAAGAACGAGAATCGAGAGTATTTTTTTTAAGCACCGAGAAATAGAGAGAGTAAAGGTGAAGTATACAATCATTTTGCCTAAATTTCCACCACTTTTTTTTATTTCAATTTTGTAGGTAGCGTGGCGAAGACGGTTTCTTTTGTATCTCTTTTTTCTTGTTAAAACTTTGAAAAATTTCCAATCATAAATGCAAGTTTCTATTTTTAAAGGTTAGACCGCACACATGTTTATTAGTGCGAAATAGTCTTTAGAGAACCTTTTATGAATGATAAAGGTTAGACCGCACTAGGTGGAACTGCACTGCAGCGGAACTGCGATTCAAAATAATTTGTATGAAATTGTATGAAGTTCAGTTGCCGCTTAGTGCGATATAGCTCATACAATTTCATACAAATAATGTTTTGCCGCGTCGTGAAGTGTAGTTCCTCTGCAGTTGTGTGCGGTCTAACCTTAAATACAAAAAACTCTTGCAATGAAAAAATTCAGTTTGTTTTATTTTTGTAGGCAATGGAGAAACTGGACTAGGTGGGTAGTTTTTTTTAAATACATTTGGATTGGGTAATGGGTATGCCTCAATTCATTAATTTTTTTTTTTTGAACCGTTTTAGATTCCATTTGGTTTCGGTTCTCCGAGTATGGTGAATTGAAAAACTTTCTCTCTCACAATACATTCACATAATGGCTCCGTGGTGATTCTAATTTCCATACTAATTTGAGCCACAAAACGCAGTTTTTCGATCCGTATTTGGATCCGAATCCGAAGTCGTCCATACGTTGTTTGATACGTTTGCGGACCGAAAACGGGCTCGCTTGCTTGAAGGGGTCGTTCATTAGCCCTTCACAACCACTTCTATCTTTTCCAACAAAATTCACTTACACATTCAACAAAAAAAAACAGAAAAAAAAACTCACACGCACATGTAACTATGACGTTTCAGGGCCAAGCTTTGTACATACCTCCATATGGCTTGTTCAAAACGTTTTTTTTTTATATGTCACTGCATGTATATGAATTTTTTGGACTCCATTGGATTGGATTGGACCATGCTTATAGACAAAAAGTTGTTGTTGTAATCGTGTGTGATTGAGAGGTACAGCCGTCATGTTCCTTCCAGTTGCCGATTTTACCATTCAGCACTGGAAATATCGTTCAATGTAGATCGGGAATTTGGGATCCGAGCAAGCTACCCTTCAAGCAAAATCACGGACCCGAATTTTTCGGTTCAATTTGAAATCACCTGGGCATCCAAAAAAACTGAGTGTCTCACACACATTAACAAATTTTCTGTGTACGCATGTAAAAAGAAGAACAAGAATCGAGAGAATTTTTTTATGCACGGAGAAATAGAGAGAGTATAGTCATTTTGTTTTAATTTCCACCACTTTTTTTTTAGTCCAGTTTTGTAGGTAGCTTGGCGAAGACCATTGCTTTTTTATTTTTTTTTTCTTGTGAAAACTTTAAGAAATTTCCAATCAAAAATACAAGTTTACTGTTTATTATATGTTTATTATATGCATATGTTTAGTTGTGGAAATATATAATGTACCTTTTAAGGTTAGACCGCACTAGGCGGCACTGCGATTCACAACAATTTGTATGAAATTTTATGAAGTTCAGTTGCCGCTTAGTGCGAAATAGCTCATACAATTTCATACAAATAATGTTTTGCCACGTCGTGAAGTTAAGTTCCGCCGCAGTTGTGTGCGGTCTAACCTTTATAATTGATAAATAAAAATAAAGTCTTGAAATGAACAAAATTCTGTTTGTTTTTTTTTTCTTGTATGCAATGTAGAAACTCGACTAGATGGGGAAGTTTCTTTTTAATTCAATACTTTTGGGTATGCCTCGATTCATTCATTTTTGTTGGCCCGTTTTGGATTCCATTTAGGCTCCGTTTTCTCGGCGTATGGTGAATTGGAATACTCTCTCTCTCACACAATACATTCACATAATGGCGATTCTAATTTCCATACTAAAGGCTCTCCCAAACCAATGCGAAACATTCGGTGCGGCGAAGAAACATTCGCAGTTGCTGTGGGCACTCTCATTTATCACCATGTAAATTAATTTTTACTGACGAATGTTTCTTCGCCGCACAGAATGTTTCGCATTGGTTTGGGAGAGCCTTAATTTGATCCGATTTGGAATCGTTTTGGATCCGGTTTTGGGTCCGTTTATGAACTGGTTTCGGATCCAAAACGGACTCGCTTGCTTGAAGGGTATGAGCAGTGTAAAACCAGATCTCTCTGATTTAAGGCTCTCCCAAACCAATGCGAAACATTCGTTGCGGCGAAAAAACATTCGTCACTCAAAACTATTTCATATGTTTCTCCACCGCGTTCGTGTGGGCACTCTCATATATCACCATGTAAATAAATTTTGACATGCGAATGTTTTTTCGCCGCAACGAATGTTCCGCATTGGTTTGGGAGAGCCTTTAAGGCTCTCCCAAACCAATGCGAAACATTTGTTGCGGTGAAGAAACATTCGTCGGTCAAAATTATTTCATATGTTTCTCCGCCGCGTTGGTGTGGGCACTCTCATATATCACCATGTAAATAAATTTTGACATGCGAATGTTTTTTCGCCGCAACGAATGTTCCGCATTGGTTTGGGAGAGCCTTTAATCATGAAAACAAACCTGAGCATTATAAACTATTGATAACTTATCAAGCCTTAACTACATAGACCTACTTTTGTACAAAATCACAAAAGTGAGAAATTAAAATGCTCTTTAAAGAAATATGCTTGCAAAACAACATACGGAAATTGTTCTGACATATAAATTAAACCACCATGCAGAATTGTTCATTGTTTTTTTGCAAGCAGGTGTCTTCAGAATAGATATTTATTTCTCACTTTTGTACTTTTGTACAAAAGTAGGCCTATGTAGTTAAGCATTAACTAAAGAAACATGCTTGCAAAGAAACATACGAAAATTGTTCTGACACATAAATTAAACCACCATGCACAATTTTACATTGTTTTTTTGCAAGCAGGGGCCTATTTCAGCGCTACTACATCATTCAACTACTTTCTACAACTACACCAGCTACATTTTTCTGTTTCACATATCCCACTGGAAGTGTTGTATGATGTAGCTGGATGATGTAGACCTAGACCCCGACTACACCATGCTTTTTTTCGGTTGTCTTGTCTTTCGTCTTTAATGGTGGATTTACATGTATCTGCATTTGGTTTCTGCACAAAAAAAGGTATGCCGAATACAAAATGTATATTTGTTAGATAGAGAGAAAAGATCAAAATGCAGAAGAACTTTGTTTCTGCATGATAGGAAAGTGCCATAATGCTGAAATGAAGAAGAACATGTTCATGTTCTTAATGGTTCCCTTTCACTCACTCGGATTTTTTGTATGCATCTGTCCTGCTCTACTTTCTGCATTATTCAGACGCAAATACATGTAAATCCACCATAAGTTAGCAAGATACGATTTGGATACAAATGATTGAATTGGATAATAGTTTTTCGTACTTGAGTATAATTTATATACGAGTATATTTGACCCTGTTTAGATTGGGAAGATTGAGTACGCACTGGTGAGTACCACCGTGTTTACATTACAAACTGTGAGGTGCCTCAAAATGCATTGAAACAACAACAACTTCCATATTGAAAGAACAACAAAGCAGACTCGTGAGTTCGGTGTTTATATTTTCTACATGCCTCACGAGACCACTTACTCCGCACGTCTCTTTCCTACAAACTGGCGTAAGTCCGTGCACAAACTTCCCAATCTAAACAGGGTCTTTGAGAATGAAGTGATTAAAAAACTTTTTATTTTATCACAAAATAACCCCAAAATCCATGAACGTCAAAATAACGAAAGAAAATTAATAATTCAAAATAAAGGCTTAACTACATAGGCCTAATTTTGTACAAAAGAACAAAAGTGAGAAATAAATATCTATTCTGAAGATACGTGAAGTGTAGTTCCGCTGAAGTTGAGTGCGGTCTTGCCTTAAGAGTTCAAAGAAGGCAAAATATATATTTAGAACGTCTGAAGAGAAATGTCAACAATAGCTGACTTCAAATTTACATTTTACGTTGAATTGTTCGAGATAACATATCT
This sequence comes from Melangyna quadrimaculata, assembly GCA_949320155.1. Taxonomy (NCBI): domain Eukaryota; kingdom Metazoa; phylum Arthropoda; class Insecta; order Diptera; family Syrphidae; genus Melangyna; species Melangyna quadrimaculata. Next base: position 75,230,529 of record OX439484.1, on the reverse strand, counting down.
CAGTGCAAAGTGAACGAGGCCATTTATATTAGGGGTATTCACGATCCGATGCAACAATATTTATATCGAAATCCATTTTTGATTTGCTTTTTTTTTATTTGTGTCTTTTCAAAATTAAAATATCTCACTTCTAAAAAAAAAAAACAATAGGGGTATTCACGATCCGATGCAACTGGTCTAGTATCATTGCAAAAGTGTAAAATTCAAAAATGTTCTTGCTCTATAACAACAACACTGCCTTAAATCTTGCAACAGTTTTTAATTTTTGCTATACCTTAACCCCATAGCAAAACGGAGTGTAAAATTTGCCTGGTGTCGTTGTCAGTTTGGAAGATAATTTTTCAATTTTACACTTTTGCAATGATACTAGACCAGTTGCATCGGATCGTGAATACCCCTATTGTTTTTTTTTTTTAGAAGTGAGATATTTGAACTTTGAAAAGACACAAATAAAAAAAAAGCAAATCAAAAATGGATTTCGATATAAATATTTTCGACGAAGATTTTGAATTCAACATAAGAATTGAAAGAAGACCGAAAGTGTATTTACAACGAGTCAATTTTCACCGACTATACAAAAAATCAAAAGATAAATCATACATATTTTGAATTTCTTATGTTTAAATACAAAAAAAAAAATACTTACATTCGTATATTTTCTTTTAAATGCAGCAATTTTATTCTGTTACAGCAATCACAGCAAATATTTTTATGGTGAAAATGTAACAAAAAATTACAGTAAGTTGTACTACAACAATGTAGTATCAAAAGCTGTGAAACAGAATCATACTTTTTTTCAATATTTCCAGTCGATTCTCCAATGCTACATTGATGTACTACACCTGAAAAACCAATGTATGTTTGAAACAGAAATGATGTAATACAACCGTTATACTACTACATTGTAGCTGATGTAGTAGCGGAGAAATAGGCCCCAGGTGTCTCCAGAATAGATATTTATTTCTCACTTTTGTACAAAAGTAGGCCTATGTAGTTAAGCCTTCACTCTGTAAAACCGACCTTGAGTGAGCTCTAGGACTCATAGCTAAAAGTAAAATAAATGGCATCATTTTATTTATTTCACAACAAATACAATTAAAATTAACATTCGCACGTCACAATTTATTTACATGGTGATATATGAGAGTGCCCACACCAACGCGGCGGAGAAACATATGCATTAATTTTGACTGACGAATGTTTCATAGCCGCAATGAGTTTGGGAGAGCCTTAAGGTTACACCGCACTAGGCGGAACTGTACTGCAGCGGAACTGCGATTCACAATAATTTATATGAAATTTTATGAAGTTCAGTTGCCGCTTAGTGCGATATAGCTCATACAGTTTCATACAAAGAATGTTTTGCCGCGTCGTGAAGTGTAGTTCCGCTGCAGTTGTGTGTGGTCTAACCTTTAAACCCGGAACTACACCACCAGCCTGTCTCGATTTTTGTGGAGTCATGGGTTGCTACAATTCTAATATTTCATACATCACACAGCAACACAACACAGGAGAAAAATGTATTCCTGCAAACGAGACATCATAGATTGCTATAGCGAAAACATGGTTCCATGTGGTTCCGTCTTAAATGCTTGGAGCTCGATTGAAAAAGAGAGCTTGAAGATACCTCATGTAAATCATGTAATTGACATTTTGGACTCCCAGTGTATTTTCCTAGACAAGAACCATTACCAAACATTTGAATTCAACTGTACTTGAGAACGAATTCACCACTGCAATTAGCCCTTAATGCCAAAAGGTGAAATTTTTTGATAAGAAATGTCATTTCAACAACCACAAAAAAAAATCTTTTTGGTTTCGTTCTTCGTTGTCGTCCGTCACCGTCTCGTCTTCCTCTGCTGTCTGCTCATAAAAAGAAAAATGCGAATCTTCTGCAGGACGTTAAGGAAGCTTTCCATCTTTCAAAGTGATAACTTCACAAATAAATCATTTTTATTGCACCGAGCATACTTAAGCTCTGATATAACTCCAATAAAAATGGCTGTCAACGTTTTCGAATCCAAGACAACCGATCCAAATGCATCCCCTCTAATGATCATGCATGGGCTTTTCGGATCAAAGCAAAACTGGAGAGGAATAAGTAAAGCCCTTGAAAGCAAAACCAAACGAAAGGTAAGAAGGATCTAAAAAGATGCACAAAGGAGTTCTCTAAGGAAGCAAACAGATTTATAATGTAGATGCCAGAAACCATGGCGATAGTCCACACGTTGACGAGCACAATTCAGCATGTATGGCTGCCGACATAGCTCTATTAATGCAGGAACAAAATCTACAACAAATCTCTGTTATGGGTCATAGCATGGGTGGTAGGACAATGATGTATTTTGCATTAAAATACGTAAGTTTTTGACTTTTCTTGGCATTGTTGTTGTTAATGTGAAAACCCGAACTTATTATGTCATCCTTTAGCCAAAATTGGTGGAAAAAGCGATTATTGTCGATATATCCCCAGTATCAATTCCAAAGAATTTTGAACTCATGGAAGATATATTTTTCGCAATGAAAAACTTGAAGGTATCGCCAGAACTTTCAATGGCAGATGGACGGGCAATTGTAGAGCGTCAAATGAAAGAGGTCGTTCGGGACAAAGAAACTGTTGACTTTATCTTGTTAAATCTTAAGAAATTAAAATCTGGAGAGTATGGAAAAGTCTAGAAATAGAACAGACTGGATACTAATATCATTTTTTGTTTTAGGTTTGCTTGGGGTCCAAATGTTGCTGCACTGCATGCTAATTTTTCACACTTTCGAGCTCAACAATTTAACATGCCACCTTTCGATGGACCAGTGCTATTTATCGGTGGAAAGCGATCTGATTTCTTAGAGTAAGATCAAGTAGCTTATCGTTTTATAATCTAAATAATATTAAATAATTTCGCAGCCCAGCTGACTGGCCAAAAATTAAGGAACTCTTTCCCAATGCTGAGTTAGAATGGTTAGATGCTGGACATTTAGTTCATTTTGATCAACCAGCTAAATTTATGGATCTAGTGTCGAATTTCCTGAAAAGTTAAAACTTTTTTTTTTTTTGGAGTATCTATTGTGCAATATGTTCAAAGAACACAAATTCGAATGTAATAGGTATATGTTTGCAAAATAAATATTGCAAATCTAATTAATAAAATCTCTTATGAAAAATATATATTTTAGAAATCGCGATCACAGAAAAGCCAAATACATTAGATTAGATTTTTAAAATAGATTTATTCATTGAGATAAAGTATATAATATGTACATTTTCTTCTGTTTACTTATATCATTATGGATTTGATAGATAGATAGATCTTATGCATATGCATAATTTAAGACATGACAATTTATGTCGTCTGATGGATGGCTTTAAATTTTGATTCTATATTTCTTAATTTTAATTTAATTCAGCTATAAATAAATTATGTTTTTCAAAAGTTTGCTTTTTTAACTAAGCCAGAAAAATGTCTGTACTCTAAGCAAAATATTTATGGAGAGCTCTATCAGATGTGTCAAAAATAAAAAAAAAAATCAAAATCGAAAGACGTTTTCAATATTGGTTCCTTTCGGGCTGAAGGTTCAACAGTACGCTGCTATTTTTTTTTTATATTACACTGCATATTGCCAGGCTAAATTTGGTAGTCTTGAAGCTTTCATATTCGTTATACCTGTCATTCAGCTTAAGAGTTGAAATGAAGAGCGTTGACAGAGCAATTTCTTATTTAAACATATACTTTGGTGTACTTATTGCAAGCGTGTAGATGATTCTAAGAAAGAAGCATAATATGTTTTCTACAGTTTCAAATTCATAAGTCCCCCAAAATTGTGCTCCATAAAATAAGACCATTTGCACCAGAAACACGGTGTTTTAAACTTAAAGCAATATTACCCGAGTTTTATTGGAAAATCTATCCATAGTAGCTATCCGTAGTAGGATTTTACATGAATAACAAATACAATATCGGCAGTATGAATACTGCCCATAAAAGTTAAAGTAGAATCATACTGCGGATAGTTTTCCCAGTCTCGAATGGATTTTTGGTGATTTCATTCTCAAATGTTGGTTACTATTAGTTTTTTCGTGAAGTTAATTTTGACTGCTTCTGATTCTCACAAATATATATATATTTTTTTAATATTCTGACAGGTGTTGTTTCAGTTAAACCAATTTTGAAATACAAAAACCAGGCTACTGCGGATGCGTTTTTTTGTAGTTTTCTACTGTACTATTTATAGAATGCCAAAAAACACGGGTAATTTTACTATAAAAAATCATTAGCAATTTTTTACATATTGCTGTTCCGGCTTTGTTAGGTTTCAATTCAACATGTTTTTCCATATTAAGATTAAAAGTTCCATCCATTTTGTTTACTACTCCATTCCTTAAAAATTCCATCTTTTGAAGCTCTTACACTACCATTCTGAAAAATCATGTTCTTTGCCTTGTTTATAGCTTTGTTCAGTGACGTTGTTCCGAACAGTTTGAAACAGTTTAGAACAGAAAAGTACAAGTTTTTGCTGTTCAATTAGAATTTTCTGATCTTAACTGTTCTGATTTGCTGTTCAGTGAGGCTGTTCCGAACAGTTAGGAACAGAATAGAACAGGATTTTCTGTTCTTACTTTTTAGGTAGAACAACTTAGAAAAGGTTTATGACAACTGTCAAAATCATCTGCTGTCACTTGCAAGTTGATATTTTTTAACAAATTTCATGGTTCTTTGAGCTTTTTCTTTGGAAACAAACAAATAAATATTTAAAAAACAACATAAATTAAATTAAATTGAATTGTGTATTTAAATAAATACTATTTCTAATTGTTTTTAATAAAAAGTATTTCTCGCTTATCCATACCAAACTCGAATTTTTGTTTTACAATTACATCTGTCAGACAGCTGCCTGTTCTATCTTGTCTGACATTTCTGTTCTACTCTGTTCTGTTCTTATCTGAAAAAAACTCACTGAACAATCCTTATGTTAACTTCTAAACTTCATGTTTAACAGCACTCTGTTAGCGAACTGAAGAAGCAGACTCCGGTACTAAGACAATGTCACCTGCATACATATTCGGGCGTATTCATAGTCATTTCAGAGCTGTGTCTAAGTTAAACAACATAAGTTTAGTTGAATTTTCGGACGTTGATTCTATTTTTGTAGGTTTATCATTTCAAAATATTTGAAGCTATTTGTGTAGTATACCAAGTTAATTATCTTTTAAAAATATAAAACCAACAATTTGTAATTAAAATCGGTCTGTGTTCATTGAGCCAAAATTGTCTTAAACTGTAGTTTAGTTAAACCTGGCTCTATCTGCGACTATGAATATGCCCCAATAACTTGAAACGAAGTACAAGGTCATCTAGATAACGGACCGAGATTGCAACCTTGCTTTAGACCATGGCTCATTTCCAACTTTTCGGATTTATCCCTTACATCAAACACCTGAGCAAATGATTATTGCTACAAATTCTCCGAGGCGAGGAGTTAATAAACTTTCTTGACACTCCTAAATTAATGTCGTTTTCGATTGGATTTCGGAACAGTACTACTCCTTTTTGATTCCAATCGAATTATGTTCTATTGTTCCGAGACTAATTTGTGCAATATTTATGTGGTGCGTAAATTGTCTGATATTTATGTATATTTTGCACGTTCAGTCGAGTAAAATTATCATCATATGTACATATATGTTCATATGTGTGTTCAGGGTCTACTCTTTTATTAATTCCGGAACAGAAAAATACTCCGAAAACATTACTCGCAACAGCCAATCGAATTATTTTGGAGTAAGCGGAGTCAAAAACGAGTAACTCCGAACTTCCAGCCGAAAACGACATAAAAATGCTTAAAGAACAAAGCGTTTCTATCTATAGTGCCAAAAGCAGCTCTAAAATCGACGAAAAATACATAAAGTTTCTTGCTGTTGCTTAAGTTTGATTCTTGCTAGACCACTCAAAACGAAGATTGTTCACAGTTGAGTAACTCCTGCAAAACCCAGCTTGGTGCTCACTTAAAATTTGGTTATGATTTCTACCGAGTCAGTGAGTCTTTCGCATAAGAGTGAGGTGTATATTTTGAGCGAAGCATTGAGAAACGATATTCCTCTGTAGTTTTTGTGGTTGACAGGATCTACCCTTTTTCGTATGGGTCAAATCAACGCTTCGTAAAAGTGAACTTGTGGAATACGGAAGTTAAAAATTGTATTAAAAGTTTCTGATAGTTTTTCCTTATATCCAGGCGAATTATATTTGAAATACTTTACGGGAAAGCTATTTGATCCAGCCGCTTTAAAATCTTTCATGGATTTTAATATTACCCCCAGTTTTTCTTTTTTTACATCCGCGTCCAATAGATCGTTTTGCAAATAGGGACGGGCGTTTTTTAAAATGCACTGCTGCTCCGCCGTGCGTCGACGCACTTAAAAGATTACTCAAATGTTCTAGTAGCCGTCCACGTTAATTAAAGAATTCTGTTTAGTTAAGTTATTGCCAATTGCCATTCATTTTATTTTTTCGTTGGAGACCAAAACTCCTTCGAACCTTTTCATTGTCCTAGAGATTTTGACAAGTTTTCTTCAATTTTGTTTTCTATTTGCAGTGGTGCTTGTTCTCCTTTTAATCTTCCACATACGAGGATTTAAAGCTCGAACTGTTGTATGTTCGCATCAAATTCAATAAAGATTAAAATTTTATCGTAGTTTTTTACACGAAAAATCGAACCAAAAAAGCCAAATACCTAGAACGCTTTATATTACTATCGAAATTTTGAAATGTTTTCAATCCGTGAAATTACTGATCTCGAGACTTTTATTTTGACATTCGGGATTTTGGGCATCTCGAATGCTTAACTTCCAACCTACATATTTGGCGACAACTCACACTGTATTGTACCTACAGGAAAAAAAAAAGACGAAGTGCAAACAAAATATTCTCGTTAGTTGATTTCCGAGACGTATTTTCAATCCTTTAAAAATAATCAAACCATACATCTTTTTTCACACATCGTGCATTTATTACAGATTTTTTTTTGTCAATTCCGTTTTTTTACATTATATGAACAGACCTTCCGAATACATAACTAGCTATTTTTAAAAATAAAAGTCAAACTGCAAGCCCTTGGGTCTTGGTGCACCTCTACATTTTGTCTAGGCACACCTACTCTTAATTTTTTAAAAATTATTTTTATTTGCTATATTTTTTTTTTTTCAAGTATTAATTAAAAAGGATTCTCTGGCAGAATCATTTATGCATAAAATAAATTTATTGTTTTATATTTAAAAAAAATGATGTGATGTGTGGACAGAATTCCTTTTCTTAATTTTTATTTTATTCTTCCAATTTGATGTGTTTTTTTTTTGTTTGTGATTTGAGATGAAACTAAACATAGGAAATATTTATCTAATTTTTTTTTTTGAAAAAATCGTATAACCCCGTGCTTAAATGTGGCCGAGCAAAAGCTCATTTTAAATATTTTTTGTTTGATAATTTTTTTTATTTTCTATTTAAATAATAAATAAATACATATTTTTTTTTATTTTGTGATTTGCTTTACAAAATATAATTATTTCGTGCTTTTGCATAATTTATTACATAAAATGTTGCTTCGTTTATGGAAATATACAAGTTGTATAAGAGTATTTTATTTTTATCATTATCTATCATTAAAATATGAGAATAAAAGCATTGCTAGTAATTGTTGTGTTTTCTTTTTTTTGTTTTATTATTATATTATATCAAAGACGTGATGTTTTTATGATTGTATGTATTTAAAGGGAATGCTTTGTTTGATATTATTTAAAACATCAGTTTTTAAGATTACTTTTAGATCGTTTTGTGTGATTGAAGAAATACAATTTTAAGGTATTACAATTAATTCGTAAATTCAAATAATTTATGCATCAGTTTTTTTGGACATGCACTTAAAAATTGGAAACATGGGCTTAATTTATAAATGAAACATATGCACTTCAAAACAAATTCTACCTTATTTTTCCTAAAAAAAAAAAACAATGAACAATTTTGATTCAGTTTTGTCATTCGACCTAGGCTTTTCATCACAAATTTCGACAAGACTGAGTCCCCCGAGAGGATCGAGTCGTTTCAAGCTCATTTCAGCTCGGTGTGCAAACATAGTTTCTTCTTTTCTTAGATAAAACACAGTATGAGAGTTCAAGTTGACCGACATAGGTGAATACGTTCTTGGGTATGCACATCGAACATAACGTTGAAGAAGGTGCGACAACCTTTAGCCAAACACATTATTTAAAAAAAAGTTGTTGTTACTACTTATTTAAGCACGTAATGGCAACACCGGTTCATCAATCAACAGATACATTTGTATCTTTCTATCTTTTTATCTATCTTTTTATCTTCCATTGTGACTCTGTATTCATACTTGCGCATACAAATACACACTGCACTATTGTGCATTTGTTTGTCTCTTTTCATCATTGTATCTTCTTTAATTTTTCTTAATTTGAGTCAGTCGTCTTTTGTATCTTAAACTGTACGCAATTCATGAATTCAATTTTTTTGTATTTTCTTAAAATGAAAAGATTCGATATTACTTAAATGTAACATAAAACCGTTTTTTCTTAAAATAAATACCATAATTATCAACAGGTTATGGGTCCAGCGCCAAGTGTTACAAAAAGTAATTTATCTGAAAATTAAATAACGCGAGTCGATCATCAGGTATTTGCACGCGGTCACCATGAGTTCCATCTATGCGAACGAGAAGTTGGATGAAGGAAACTATGATTCCTGGAGCATCCATATGCGCAGTGTGTTGGTGTACGCAGAGGTTTGGAAGGTGATGGATGGAGTTCGGTCAATTGCAGAAGCGGTAAGCTGGGATGCACTCAACGAAAAGGCATTGGCAATGATAACATTGAGCGTTAATCCAACACAGTTGTGTTACATCAAGAACTGCCAGACTGCAGCAAGTGTTTGGAAGAAACTCAAAGATGTACATCAACCGAGCGGTCCAGTACGAAAAGTATCCTTATACAAAAAGTTGCTTGGTCTGCGGATGGCAGACGGTGGCACCGTCAGTGACATCAATACGTTTTGCTCAACGATTGACAAGCTTGCAGAAGTGGATATTAAGCTAAGCGAGGAGCTGGCAGTGATTATATTACTATCAAGTTTACCTAAGCAATATGAGAATTTCGTTATTGCCATGGAAACGCGAGTTAGGTATTGGTCCTAAACCATACTTATTCTCAAATTGCTGTCATCGTAAATTGCTTCACAATAAACCACATCGTTAATTATGCATTTTATTGCTTCACAATAAATGACATCGTTAATTATGCATTTTATTGCTTCACAATAAATGACCTAGTGAAGAATTTACGATTGCGGCAAACTAAAATCAAACCAATGCATTCAGTTGACCTGTTGAGAAACTAAACTTGAAAAAGTAAACACAAGCAATATTAATTGTTCATTATTGCTTGGGTATGCTATATGTTCCCACTAGGAGGTAAATGCATTGGTTCGGTTAAGAATAAAAAAAAAGAATAAAGTAAACAAAAGAATATCGATTCATATGTATATTCGATATCGATATTCTTCTGATATAGCTTTCGGCTCCTCCAACAGCTATTAAGTAGTTAAGTTATTAAGATCAACCCAAAGAAGCAATACGGTGCAGCCCCGCATTGGGACAGCGGCCGTATCTTCCAAGATAAAAAAAATTCAGAATAATAAAAACGGAATATACAATAGAAAAATATCTCTTGTTTTATTTTAAAAAAAATATTCCGCGATTCGGGAATTTTTCTCGCGCGACAGTCTGCCATCTCTAGAAATCTTAAAGATTAAATTGCTAGAGGAAGGGGAACGCAGAGGTAGCGAAGGTAAGCAGTTACATTGTAGCGACCAACAAGCATTTCATGCGCGTACAAAACCGACACGTAAAAAAACAACAGAGAAAAAGGACGTTGAGTGTTACAAATGCGGGCAAAAAGGACACTATAAAAATCAATGCCAAAACAAAAGCAAAGGAGAAACAATGAAAACGCAGCATCAACATCGTTCGTTTACTGATCTAGCGGCGACAGACGTCTTCGGGCCAGATACTTCCAGCTGGTGTTTGGATAGCGGGGCGACGACACATACATATGTGAAGTACGTTCCAGATCCAGAAGATGTTGTGTTCCCTTCAAGCAAAATCACGGACCCAAATTTCTCGGTTCACTTGGGACTCCAAAAAAAATGAGTGTCTCACACACAATGACGCATGTAAAAAGAACGAGAATCGAGAGTATTTTTTTAAGCACCGAGGAATAGAGAGAGTATAGGCGAAGTATACAATCATTTTGCCTTAATTTCCACCACTTTTTTTTTTAGTTCAGTTTTGTAGGTAGCGTGGCGAAGACAGTTGCTTTTTTATCTCTTTTTTCTTGTTGAAACTTTGAAAAATTTCCAATCAGCAATGCAAGTTTCTATTTATTAAATGTAAATTTATATTTGTGGAAAAATGTCATGTTTATTAGTGCGAAATAGTCTTTAGAAAAACTTTAATGAATGATAAATAAAAAAGAACTCTTGAAATGAAAAAATTCTGTTTGTTTTATTTTTGTAGGCAATGGAGAAACTGGACTAGATGGGAAGTTTTTTTTAATACATTTGGGTTGGGTATGCCTCAATTCATTCATTTTTTTTCGGAACTGTTTCAGATTCCATTTGGTTTCGGTTCTCCGAGTATGGTGAATTGAAAAACTCTCTCTCTCACAATACATTCACATAATGGCTTCGTGGTGATTCTAATTTCCATACTAATTTGAGCCGCAAATCGCAGTTTTTCGATCCGTATTTGGATCCGAATGCGAAGTCGTCCATACGTTGTTTGATACGTTTGCGGACCAAAAACGAGCTCGCTTGCTTGAAGGGTTAGCTGACAACAACGTCATACGTGCAGTAGGCCGGGGAGACGTCATTATTCAAACTGGACTCTGCGAGTTGAAATTAGAGGGAGTTTTATATATTCCTGGAATGAAGGGAAACTTTATTTCGGTTAGTCGAGCCGTAGAACGCGGTAGTACAGTATGTTTCAACAACGAGTGTGCGGTCGTAAGCCAGCAAGGTGCGGACATATTGAAAGTGCAGAAAATAAACAAGTTATTTATGTTTAAAAGCAACAACATGTGCTATGGGGCGGCGGCGGTGCAGCATAGTTCGGAAGTATGGCATAACAGATATGGACATTTAAATTATTCCAGTTTAATGAATCTTGTTAAAAATGAGATGGTGGTTTGTATGGAAAATGTCAATTTCTCAGATAAATTACAGTGCAGAACATGTATGAAGAGCAAAATACACACACAACCATTTCCAGCTGCTTCCAAAAATCGAGCTACTCAACTGCTGGAGCTTGTACATACAGATGTATGTGGGCCGTTTGAGAAGCGATCTCTGGGTGGATCGGCGTATTTTTTAACATTCATCGATGACATGTCTCGGCGGATATTTACTTTTTTCCTCAAGTCAAAGGACGATGTGTTTGAAAAATTTGTGGCGTTCAAACGTTAAAAGCAATACGCAGCGACAACGGCGGTGAGTACATCAACAAGCGTTTCGATGATTTTCTGAAGCAGAATGGTATAAATCGTCAACTTGCAGTCCCGTATAGCCCACAGCAGAACGGTGTGGCAGAACGGCCAAACCGATTTCTGGTTGAGATGGCGATGAACTTGCTAGTGCACGCGAACATAGCAGAATCTCTATGGGCAGAGGCAGTACAGACAGCGTGTTATATACGTAACAGATCGTCAACTACAGCCTTGGTTGGCATAACACCGTATGAAGCTTGGAGTGGCAAGAAGCCCAATGTGAAGAATATGCGTACATTCGGTTCAGTAGCTGTTGGATTGGATAAAACACGTCACAGCAAATTCCAAGCGAAAGGTAAGGAGTATCGTCTAGTTGGATACTCATTAGTGTCGAAGGCCTACAGATTGTACGATGAAGAAAAAGATCAGATTGTTGAAAAACGCGATGTATTGTTTGATGAGCCTAGCGACCCAGCATCGATACAAAACCAAATTACAAGCACAAGGAACATCTACCGATTCACCAGATTATGCGATGAAGTTAAGCCCATATAGTAATGACGATGAGAAACAGGAAAGTAAATTCAGTGACCACGATATGATGAGCGAAGAATACGCAAGCGCAGAGGAGCAGGAGTACGCAGAGAAGCAGGAGTACGAAGAGGAGCATGTTGTGAAGAACGCTGGTCCAGGTAGGCCGAAATTGGTTCGGGCAGGCAAGCCAGGGCGTCCGAAGAAGAGCTACAATGTTTTGAACGCTGTGCATGCTCAAGAGCTACCGCTGCCGCAGAATTTTAAGCAAGCAACCAGCTGTAAGTATGTTTCATATTGGCAGGCAGCCATGAACACAGAATATCAGGCGTTGTTGGCATACGGTACATGGACATTAGCAGATTTACCCAAGGGCAAACAGGCGATTGGTTGCAAGTGGGTTTACATCATAAATAGGGACAGCGATGACAGCGTTGAGCGCTACAAGTCAAGGTTGGTAGCAAAGGGTTGTTCGCAAAAGTTCGGCGTAAACTATACCGAAACATTCTCACCTGTTTGTCGGTATGAAACAATACGCTTGAACAATACGGCTGTATGTGTTGAGATGAAGCTATATCTACACCAAATGGACGTTTGCACAGCGTATCTGAACAGCGAGTTAAACGACGAAGTCTATATGAAGCAACCTGAGGGATATGAAGACCAAACCTGTATGCAGAAGGTGTTAACACTCATCAAAGCGATATACGGCTTAAAACAAGCAGGGCGGGAGTGGAACTCCAAGTTGAATGCAGCGATATGCGATATTGGGTTTACTCCGTGCAAGAACGAGCCATGCTTATATAATGCAAGACATAAAAGGTAACCTTTGTTTGATTATAGTTTATGTAGATGATTTGCTTAAAGCGTGCCAGAGAAAGACAGATTTGATGCAAATCAAATCAATGATAGCTATGAAGTTCGAATGCATCGACAAAGGATCTTTGCATATGTTTTTAGGCATGGAAATTGAGCGCGATGGCGATATATGTGATATATCGATGAACCAGACACTTTATATCAAAGACATGCTGCAACGGCATGAGATGCAGCAGTGCAGGTTTGCGGCGACGCCATTAGATGCAGGCTTCCAAGTTCCCTGCAATAGCGAAAATTGTGTGATTGAAGACCCAACGGCGTATCAGTCAGTAATTGGCGAATTGATGTGGCTAGCACTGACTTCGAGACCAGATATCTACCATTCAGTTGTGAAATAAGCGCAAAGAAACAATAATCCGCATAGCGAACACGTCGCAGGTGTGAAACATGTAATGCGATACCTTGCAGCTACGATAAACATAAGGCTAAACTATCGTGGATGTGGTCGGGCACTAGAAGGCTACGTTGACGCGGATTGGGCTGGAGATGTGAGCAATCGCAGATCATACACTGGATACGTATTTTTCTTGGCGGGTGGCTTAATCTCCTGGAAGACAGAGAAACAGAATTGTGTGGCCATGAGTAGTACAGAGGCTGAGTACATGGCACTTTCTTCAGCTACGAAAGAGGCGCTGTATCAGAGACGTCTAATTAGGGAGATCGGCTGCGGAGAAGATCGTACACCGACAATTATGAATGGAGATAATCTTAGTGCTCAAAATCTAGCAAGGACCTCCAGTCTATCATGCTAGGTCAAAGCACATCGACATAAGGCACCATTTCATCAGAGAAGTTATCCAGAGTGGTGACATCGAACTTAAATTTGTTTCAACTGATAACAGATAGCAGATGTACTTACAAAAAATTTGTCGAAACAAAAACATTGTCATTTTGTAAAATTAATGAGTTTGAATTAATTAACGTAATTAAAAGCAATGTATACATACATGTTCACATTGAGGAAGGGTGTTGAAAATAAAACTTTCATTGTGACTCTGTATTCATACTTGCGCATACAAATACACACTGCGCTATTGTGCATTTGTTTGTCTCTTTTCATCATTGTATCTTCTTTGATTATTCTTACTTTGGGTCAGTCATCTTTTGTATCTTAAACTGTACGCAATTCATGACTTCAATTTGTTTGTATTTTCTTAAAATAAAAAGATTTGATATTACTTATATGTAACATAAAACCGTTTTTTCTTTAAATAAAAACTATAATTTTCATCACTTATTAAATTATAAAGTGCAACAGGTTATGGGCCCAGACCCGAACTGCAAAGAATAATTAATCGTTTTAAAGAAAATCAATTTTGTTTATTTTGAAAGAAAATCAGACATAAATTCAGTCGCAGATTATTCTAGTCATAAACGATGTCGGGGCACGCCGTTCATATCGAAAAACTGCACAAAGACAACTTCGATACATGGAAGCTCCAAATATGTGCTATTTTGGTAAAAAACGACCACTGGGATTATGTTAATGGATCGAACCAAAAACTAGATCCTGTCGTGGATGAAAATGGCGCAGTAAGTAATATAAATGCAATTAATTCTTGGGTGGTTGCCGATCAAAAGGCAAGGGCAACATTATTTTAGCTATAACGCCATCCGAACTTTGTTACATAAAACATTGCTGTTGTCAGAAAACCACCAACTAGTTTACATACACCCTAAGAAATCTAAACTCATCTTATCGGTCTGGCTACTGCCGAACCGAACAAACCTATTTCTACGTATCCCATTTTTTCTCATTGAACGAGCTTCAAGATACTTACTGATCTATCTTTCTTGCTTTGGAGGATTGACATCTTGAAATTGCGCGTCAGGACATGTTTTAAAATTTAACGAGGCAACGGCAGATACTTTCAGATTGAGAGATACATTTGATTAACTTTGATTTTTTATAAGAAAATACTGTAATTTTAAACTATCTATCTATCTATCTATTCCCTTGATATTAATCATTAAATAAGACATTAAGATAAAGTTTAAAATCGGTGCTAGAATTTTGTTAATGGTCACAAAAAGGAGTGACAGCTGTACCTCAAATGATGTTTGGGTAAAGCTCGAAGAAGTTTACCACTCGAAAGGACCGGCGCGTAAAGCAACTTTACTGAAGCAATTACTTTTTACAAAAATGAGAGCTGGTGAGAGCATGATGGATCACCTCAACAATTTTGTTCGTCACAATTGATAAATTATCCGAGATGGATATTGGTATAGCTGAAGACCTGCTCACTATTCTTCTGCTGTACAGCATACCAGAAAGCTACGAAAACTTTAGATATGCTATAGAGGCAAGAGACGATTTGCCAACACCTGAAGCTGCAAAAAAAAAATAAAACTAAAACTCCTTGAAAAATCCAGTGCCAGAAAGGAAAAGAATACCCAAGCGAGACAACAACAACAAGATGCAGATGCTTTTTATGGTAATTATAGAAAGCAAAACATGCACTTCAACCGTATAAACGAGCCGCAGACAAGCATCAGCACATCGAAGGGTGTCGGCAGCACTAACAAGAAGTTATATAAATGTAATTTCTGCAAAAAGCCTGGCCATAAAGCACCAGATTGTTGGAGTAAAGGCAAAAACAAAACCAAGCAAAGTGCATCGAACGCCGAAGAAGATGCATTTGTAACTGTTGCCAAAATGTGCAATAATTATGTTCCAGTTCCAGACCCAACAGAGGGGGTATGGCAAAAGGAATCCCACATTTGGCTGCTGGTCAGTTACGTACGTGCGAAGTTTGCATACGGGGTAAGCAAAGCGCACAACCATTTCCAAAAGAGTCACAGACAAGAACTACAAAATTAATTGAGTTAGTCCATTCCGACGTCTGTGGGCCAATGAGAACGAAAACGATTGGTGGAGCTTCGTTCTTCGCAACATTTAAAGACGACAAATCAAGGTTTGTAGACGTGTGTTTTGTTGAAGTTTCAAACGAACTCTCTGGACACGTCCAATAATACTCTGACCGCTTTCATATTTGTATCTACATACTATATCTCATTCACTATCTATCTTTGTCCTTCAATTTAAATAAGATACAAAACGGATAATGTAATTTTTGTCTGTCTATAACTCTGTCTGAATCGAATCGTCTAGCAATAAAGATCTCTTTTATAAATTTATCTTTCTTTTTTGGCTTTCATATATATTGTGGTGAATATACCCATTTATGCAAACAACGACATCTTTTATTCTTCTATAACAGAATAAATTAGTAGCGCCATCTTTGAACAAAAGATTAACTAATGTTATCCAATACCAAAACCACCCTAATGTTATCCAATACCTAAACCACTGAAAACTGCTATAATTAACTGAACGAAAGCTTTTGAGCTACTTGTGGAGGGGAAGCGTATTCCAACAAATTCCAGCACATTCCAGAACTTTAGAGAAGATTCTAGTAGCTTTTTCTCAGATATAAATACAGGGCCACCAGTCCGAAGACCTCAGTTTTGATTTTGAAAGTGAACGAATAAACATCGGTGTAAAATAGTGAATTGTGCTTGTTATAATAAAAGTATTGGAAGTAAAGTATTTGAAGTGAAATAAAGGTGTTTTATTTTTGTAAAGTAATTGTTGTTCAGTTTAAGAAATAAGTTTTATTGGCGAACCCTTGGCAAAACATTACATTGGTGTCAGTAAAGTGGAATAGAACTTATTTTATCTGTGCATTCAGATAATTAATGGTGAAAAGTGATAAAGTGTGTAAATAAATAAACAGTAAAAGTGACATACAAAAATATAAGAATAAAAATAGAAACAAAATGGGAAAAATTGTGAATGCATTGAATTGTGTTGAACTTAAGGCAGAACTGAACAGACGAGGTCTTCCTACTGCTGGAACGAAAAATGACCTCATTATTCGTCTGCAGGAAGATTTAAGGCAACACGGTGAAAATCCAGACACTTTTCTATTTGAAATTGAAATGTCGGAAGATCAAGTAAGTACAAGCTTAGACTTAACCAATATGATGGCTCAGTTGCTCGCCCAGTTTGAAGACCAACGAAAGGAGCAAAAGAATCTTCTAGAAGAGCAACGCAGTGAACAAAAGAATCTTCTTGAGCGGTTAGAAGAACAACGCAGTGAACAAAAGAATCTTCTAGAAGACCAACGAATTGAGCAGAAGAATGAACAAAAGAATTTTCTTGAGCGGTTAGAAGAACAACGCAGTGAACAAAAGAATCTTCTAGAGGAACAGCGAAGTGAACAAAAGAATCTGCTCGAAAAACAAGAGAAGAATCTTCTCGAACGGTTCGAAGAACAGAAACACATCCTCGAAGGTAAACTAGATTTATTTGAGAACAAGTTTATTGCCCTTGACGAACGTGTTGAAAAACAGTTTTCGTCAGTGGCAGCAAAATTCGAGAAGATCGAAGATAACATTGAAAGCATTACTAAAGAACTGGACAGAGTTCGAAAAATAAAGGTTCGAGAAAGTTCTGGCGACTGTCCAAAGAAAAAGGAAATGCATCCACCGACCTTTGATGGACAAACTTCTTGGTCAATCTACAAGAAGCAGTTTGAGGCAGCCGCAACAACAAATGGCTGGGATGACGAAGACAAGTTTATTATTATTGCCCTGACGCTTGCCCTTAGAAGTTCTGCTGCTGAGTTATTGCAAACCATACCAGCAGACCAAAACGGCAACTTCAGTGCTCTTGTTCAGGCCATTGACAAATGCTTTGGTGATGGCCATATGCAAGAAGTCTTCCGCGTTCAACTCAATACCAGAGTCCAGAAAAGAGGAGAAACTCTGCAACAACTCCAAGCGGACATTGAACGGCTGGCGCATCTAGCATACCCGACTGCAGGAGATGAAATTACCAACCAGTTAGCAACAGAGGCTTTTGTCCGTGCAGTGTCCGACCTCAATCTCCAGCGAGCAATTCGAACTGCTGGAAAACGCACACTTTCTGAAGCATTAGCCTTCGCGCTCACTATGGAAGCATCAGAACAGGCTTCTTTAGGAATTCATCGGGTAAGAGAACTGGAAGTTGAGGAATGTTCCTGCCAGAGAGCTGAATTCCAAAGAAGGCAGCGAGAAGGACCTGCTCGATGCTGGAATTGCAACAAAATTGGACATCTCCAGCGCCAGTGCAGATTGCCACCAAGGAGAGTCACCTGTCAACATTGTGGAAGCAAAAATAATACCCGCGAACAAGTAAGCAATAACATCAACGCTCCTGCTTGCCTGTTTACCAGCCGGGAAACGAGTAAGAACCAACTTCGAGGGGCAGAAGCTGGTTTCTGGTATCGATGGCCCCAGAAGCACCATCCAAGTCTCGCAGACTAAACGAAACAATAAAAGTCTGACAGTGGATGCAACATTGAATGGCAAGAAACAGTTGGCTACAATTGACACCGGTGCCACAGCCTCCATTGTGCGAAGAGACTTGGTCAAGATGACGTGGCTACACAACACCAATAGCTACCGTCTTAAAACTGCGACAGGTGAGGCAGCAAGAGTGTATGGAGAAGTTCGTCTCAAAATCCGTTTGGCAGAACAAGAGTTTTCGCATCTATTTTTGGTAGCAGATATATGTGACGAGTGCATAATTGGAATTGACTTTATGAAAGAGCACGGATTGATTCTAGATCTCGGTAAGCAAGTTCTCAAGTACCAAAATGTAGAGATTCCTATGGTTTATGGCAACGAAAACTCATCAACTCTAAGAACTGTCATCAAAGAAGACATATGCTTGCCTCCCTCTTCGGAAGTGTTTGTGTGGACAAAAATAGAGGGCGATTTAGGTAGCCATCGATACTTCATGGTGGAACCAGAATCTGAGCAATCTTCCCAAAACATCATCTTAGGGAAGACTCTTGTGGAACCAAAGAACAACATGGTACCCGTACGGATACTGAACATCAAACCATACGAAGTCAAGCTCAAGAAAGGAGAAATAGTTGGAAAATGTGAATCTGTGTCCGCAATAACCAAGATCACAGAAATGAACACAGACAAATCTATGGACCCCGGAAAATTCAGCACCATGAAAGCCAAAATTCTGAAGCCATCCAATCTAAGTCAACATCAGCTTAGTGTTGCTGGAAGCCTTCTTCATGAATACGCTGATATATTTTCTTCACCGAGTGGGCAGTATGGTCGAACACAACTGGTTCAGCATCGAATCGACACAGGTGACGCTAGACCGATTCGACAGCCAGCAAGACGTCTCCCATTAGCCAAACAAGTCGAAGTTGAAGAGATGATATCAACAATGAAGAAAGATGGGCTAATCGAAAATTCCAAAAGCCCTTGGGCATCACCAGTAGTTCTTGTCAAAAAGAAGGATGGAAGCACCCGGTTTTGTGTGGACTACCGTAGTCTGAACGATGTGACAAAGAAAGACAGCTACCCTTTGCCCAGAATCAGCGATACTTTGGATGCAATGGAAGGAGCTCAATGGTTCTCGACGCTGGACTTAAAGAGTGGCTACTGGCAGGTAGAAATCCATCCAGAAGATCGCGAGAAGACAGCTTTCTCTACAGGAAATGGTCTGTGGCAGTTTAAAGTTATGCCATTCGGACTTTGCACCGCTCCGGCAACATTTGAGCGTCTAATGGAGTGTGTCCTACAAGGACTTACCTGGAAATCATGCCTTGTGTATTTGGACGATGTCATCGTTTATGGGAAAACTTTTGACGAACATTGTAAAACCTTAAGGCCGTATTCCAGAGGCTTCGAGAAGCACACTTAAAATTAAATCCAGAGAAATGTGTGCTTTTCAAGACCGAAGTTAAATACTTGGGACATATCATCTCATCCCAAGGAATAAAGACTGATCCGGAAAAAGTTGACACTGTGAAGAATTGGCCAACACCACAGGATAAACACCAACTCCGTAGCTTTCTTGGTCTAGCCACATATTATCGGCGCTTTGTGAAGGACTTTGCTGGAATCGCTAAGAGCTTGCATCAACTAACTGAAAAGGGGAAGCCATTCAAATGATCAGGTGAGTGCGAGAAAAGTTTTCAGGAACTCAAGCTACGTTTGTGTAATGCTCCTGTGCTGACCTATCCGACTCCTGGAAAACCTTTCATCATCGACGCCGATGCAAGTAACGTTGGAATTGGAGCTGTACTGTCGCAAGTCCATGACGGAGAAGAAAAAGTCGTCGCCTACTACAGTAAGGTACTCTCGAGGCCAGAACGCAATTACTGCGTGACCAGAAGGGAACTTCTAGCTTTGATTTTGGCAACAAAGCACTTCCATAAGTACATCTATGGACAGAAGTTCCTTCTTTGAACAGATCATGGTGCGCTAAATTGGCTTCTGAACTTCAAAAATCCCGAAGGTCAAGTAGCTAGGTGGATCGAGAGACTACAGACATACGACTACCAAATTCAACATCGGAAAGGAAAGCTGCACACAAACGCAGATGCATTGTCTCGACGACCGTGTAAACAGGACTGTAAGCATTGCACGCGTCAAGAAGAAAAGGAAACAGTTGCCATCCAGCGAGTAAGAGCCGATCCTATTTACGGTTGGAGCAATGAAGAACTGAGAACTGCCCAACAAGAAGACACAGATATAGAGCCCATTCTTGCATGGAAAGAGCACGAAGAAAAACCAGGATGGGGTGAAATCTCCGATAGAAGTCCAGCTCTCAAAGCGTATTGGGCACATTGGGACTCTCTTCATGTCCAAGAAGGGGTACTAAGGCGTAAATGGGAGTCTGCAGATGGTAAATCGTATGTGATGCAGTTAATCGTGCCCAGGTCAAAGGTTAATGATGTTCTTCGAGAGATGCATGATGGAGCATCTGGAGGTCATTTGGGAGTCAACAAAACGCTGGAAAAGATACGACAACGGTTCTACTGGCTACATGCAAGAGATGATGTCGAAAAGTGGTGCCGAAAATGTGATACTTGTGCTGCTACAAAGGGTCCAGGTAGAAAACTTCAAAGTAAAATGCAGCAGTACAATGTGGGCACGCCTTTCGAGAGAATAGCTGTAGATGTCGCAGGTCCCTTTCCGGAGACCAACAGTGGAAACCGATACATCCTTGTAGTCATGGATTACTTCAGCAAGTGGCCTGAGGCATTTGCTATCCCAAACCAAGAAGCCAAAACAGTGGTTGATCAGATTGTATTCAATTGGGTGAGCAGGTTCGGTGTTCCTTTGGAATTGCATTCTGACCAAGGAAGGAACTTCGAATCTAACATCTTCCAGGAGCTTTGCTCTCTCCTTGGCATCAAGAAGACGAGGACAACACCGCTTCATCCACAATCTGACGGAATGGTCGAACGATTCAACAGGACGCTTAAGGAACATCTGTCCAAGGTTGTAGGTGACTACCAACGAGACTGGGATCGCCATATTCCATTGTTTTTGATGGCCTACCGAAGTGCGGTTCATAGTTCAACAGGACATATACCATCGGAGATCCTGTTCGGCACAACAATACGGCTGCCTAGTGAAGTAAAATTTGGATGCCGTACTATGGAACCGGAAAAGCCAGATGAACATGTGGATAACCTCAAAGAAAGACTCATTGACATTCATCAACGGACAAGGAAAACCATAAAAATAGCCAGTGATAGGATGAAAACACGGTACGACGCTCGTGCAACAACGATTGGATTCCAAGAAGGAGACCTGGTGTGGTTTTGCAATCCCCATCGACAAAAAGGACTGTCACCAAAACTTCAACAAAACTGGGAAGGACCATACACCGTTGTGAAGCGAATCAATGATGTGGTTTACCGCATTCAGAGAGGGTTAAGAGGCAAGCTTAAGGTAGTTCACTGTGACCGTTTACATCGCTATACCGGTGATGACGGGAGTAATGGATTTAATCGGGACGATCAATCCTAAGAGGGGGACAATGTGGTGAATATACCCATTTATGCAAACAACGTCATCTTTTATTCTTCTATAACAGAATAAATTAGTAGCGCCATCTTTGAACAAAAGATTAACTAATGTTATCCAATACCAAAACCACACTAATGTTATCCAATACATAAACCACTGAAAACTGCTATAATTAACTGAACGAAAGCTTTTGAGAGCTTTTTGAGCTACTTGTGGAGACTTGTGGAGGGGAAGCGTATTCCAGCAAATTCCAGCACATTCCAGAACTTTAGAGAAGATTCTAGTAGCTTTTTCTCAGATATAAATACAGGGCCACCGGTCCGAAGACCTCAGTTTGATTTTAAAAGTGAATGAATAAACATCGGTGTAAAATAGTGAATTGTGCTTGTTATAATAAAAGTATTGGAAGTAAAGTATTTGAAGTGAAATAAAGGTGTTTTATTTTTGTAAAGTAATTGTTATTCAATTTAAGAAATAAGTTTAATTGGCGAACCCTTGGCAAAACATTACAATATTACAACAGGTTATGGGCCCAGTCTCATAAAGAAATAAAGTTTCATAAATTAAACAATAAATACTAAAAGGTAATTTAATTAGAAAAGTTAAAGATAAAAAGATACACAATCACACAAAATGGCGGAGACTCGTTTTTCGGTAAAGAAACTTGGAAACGAAAATTATTTTGTTTGGAAGTTCCGAATTGAAATGCTCTTGATAAAGGAGGGGCTATGGAATTGTGTGACTGGTGTGACAACCAGCATCAGCATGATTCGCAAGGCAAACTCATCGAAAGAAGCCTGGGATAGTCTAAGGAACTACAATGAGAGAAATACCTTGAGCAACAAGGTACAGCTAATGAGAACAATTTGCAGTCTCAGGGTTGAAGGTGGAAACGTTGAGGAGCACATAGCTGAGATGGTTGACCTGTTTGAGCGTCTGGCAGCGATTGGCGAGGAAAAGTTATCGGAGCAGTGGAGTGTGGCGATGCTGTTGAGAAGCTTGCCAAGAAGCAATGACACCCTAATCACAGCATTGAAGACGCGAACAAGTCAAGAAAAGGAGCTCACATTTGATGTCATGCAATCTAAACTTTTGGAGGAGTACAGACAAAGACAGGATCCCAAGGTTGAACAACAGGAATTTGCAATGAAAGTGACAAAGGAGGCGCGTCCAACAAAAGCTAATGGACCAGAATGTTACTTTTCTCATCAAAAGGGGCACTTCAAGAATAAGCGCAAGCAGTACCAAGAATGGAAAAACAAAAACAAGCAAAAGGTACATTTGGTTTCAACATCTACATTCGCACGTGCGAAATAATGATCCTGAATAGTGAAAATGTTGAAATTAAAGCTTCTATCTCCAATGTTTTGTATGTTCCAAAGATGCAGGGTAGTCTTCTGTCGGTCTCATGTCTTTCAGAAAAAGGCATTATTGAAGTAATTTTTGAGAAAGGAATGTGTAGACTTCTGAAGGGTGGTGTCGAGGTTGGTGTCGCAGATTTATCGCATAATATGTACACTTAAAGACAGCCATCAAATAGAGTTTTTGTTGCTGGTCATAAGGAGAATTGCTTACATCAATGGCATAGTGTACTTGGTCATAGGGATGCAGAGGCGATTGAGCTCATAGTTACGAAAAATTTGGGCTCAGGGAAAATCAACTCGTCTTCCATTCCCGAAAAAGTCGGAAAGTAGGTCAGTCGCTGTGCTGGAACTAATTTATATAGACGCATGTGGGCCCATGGAGGTAAGCAGCGTAAGTGGGAATCGTTATTTCCTTACTTTTGTCGATGACTATAGCCGATACACTGTCGTTTATTTGCTGCAGCATAAATCAGAAGTCTTTGATCGTTTGAAGGAGTATGTTGAGGCAGCAAAAACCAAATTTGGGAAAAAGCCAAAGCTTTTCAGATCAGATCGTGGTGGAGAGCACACCGGGCACCAATTTCAAAATTACTTGAGGCATCAAGGCATTCAAAGTCAATTCACAACCGCATATTCACCGCAGCAAAACGGCGTAGCTAAAAGGCGCAACAGATCTCTGGTGGAGATGTCAAGATGTATGCTGATAGAGGCTGAATTAGGAAAGGAGCTTTGGGCTGAGGCAATTCTGACTGCTGCGTACTTGCAAAATAGGTTACCATCAAGAGCAATTATGACTACACCTTTTGAGATGTGGAACGGATCGAAACCATCATTCGAGCATCTTCGGACGTTTGGAGAGAGATGTTACGTGCATGTTCCAAAAAAAAAAAAAGAAGGAAACGGGACAGGAAGTCGGACTGTATGGTGTTTGTGGGTTATGATCAGAATTTTAAGGCGTATAGGTTGCTCAATCCTGAGAATAAAAGAGTTTAGTCAGCAGAGATGTCCGTTTTCCCAAATTAAGTGACACATCATATAATTATCCCAAAGCAATAATCCCTAAAAAAGACGTGGTCTCAGATGGTGCAACAAATAATGTGCGAGAGCTGCAAAGTGATGATTCATCGTTAGATCTAATATTGAGACTACCGAACAAGGCTGAAGAACAGGTGATGAATACTGATCGGGATGATCTGGAACATTTTTCAGGTGAGGATATGGATTCTTCTTCCGAATCTCAGTTCCTTGGATTCGATGAAAAAAATGGTTAATGAGTCTCAGGGTGTTGGTGATCATAAAAGAGTATCTAACAGATCAACAAAAGGTAAGCCACCTTTGAGATTCATAAACGAAGTGCATGTCATAAAACAGGAAACAAATAAAAACCCAACAAGTTTGCAAGAGGCTTTGAATTGCGATGAAGCAGAGTTCTGGAAAAGTGCAATGAGAGAGAAGATGCATTCATTGGAGCAGAACAACACTTGCGATATTGTATCATTGCTCCTGATAGACGAGCAGTAGGTTGTAAATGGGTGTATAAGAGAAAGACAGCTGAAGGAGGAGAACAATTTATCTACAAGGCTCGTCTGGTGACACAAGGTTTTTGTCAGCAGTATGGTATAGACTACGACGAGACGTTTGCTCCGGTTGTTCGTCATACAACCCTAAGGGTTCTTTTGTCAGTGGCTGGACATCAGAAAATGCACGTGCAGCATTTTGACACAAAACCTGCTTTCCTTAACAGCGATCTAAATGAAACAGTTTATATGCAACAACCTCCTGGCTTCTTAATGGAAGGTAAGCAGCATGAAGTATGTAAACTTAATAAAAGTATTTACGGTTTAAAGCAGTCTGCGAGGTCATCATCCTCCTTTGGATATTATTTTTGACTTGAGCAGTCACCTTACTGAAAACAGTAACACTTATGATTGTTCATATACTTTTGACTTCGGGAAAGCAAATTTTCAATTGCTTTCAGATGAATTAACTAGATCTAAAATTGATAGTATATCAGTGTCTTATAATATTGACGAAGCAGTTAACAGTTTCTAATCTAATTGAGATTGGTTTTAAAAGTAGTACTATTGATCAATGCTTATATACAAAAACGGTTGAGAATATTTGGACTTTTGTCTTGATTTATGTTGATGGCCTGTTAGTTTCAAGTAAAGACATGCGACTTATTGACGATGTTGGAAAGTCGTTGGGGTTAAAGTTTGAACTTAAAAGTCTTGGACACATCAAGCAATATCTTGGACTTGAAATGAGTCGCAATAGCAACGGAAATTTCTTAATAAGTCAAACACGATACATAAATCCCTGTACACTGCATAACTATTCAGCCGTTTAGAGATGTTTAGCGAATTCTATTAAATACGGCTGATAGAAGTTAAGTTTCAACTTATTCGTGAAGCAATAGAAAATCACGAAATCAGATTACAATACAAAGCAAGTGGCGATCAATTTAGCAGATGTGATAACAAAAGGAATCAGTTGAGTTTCATTTGAAAAACATCGCAATAATTCAAATTTTAAATTTTAGTTTGTTTGATTTTTATTAGTATGAATAAAAAAAGTTATGTTGATTTAAATCAACAGGCGGTATTGGAATATGTAATTTAACTCATTGTATATTTATTTTACTTGACTTTGTATAAATAATTTAGATTTTGTTTGGTCTTCTGTTTATAAAAAAACTTTAATCATTTTTTTAGATAATAATAAACTCTTTATCAAATAAACTTGAAAGTTTTAAAAATATGCATTTTGGCTACAAATATTTAAAATATGCACTTATGATGGAATGACATTTTAAAGGAAATTTCATGATTCCTAAAGATACTTTGGTAGTGATTTTTGCATTTGCATGAAAACCCGAGCCTTATGGTGGATTTACATGTATCTTCGTCTTGACTTCTGCAAAAAAAGGGGATGCAAAATTAAAATTCACATTTGTTGGATAGAGAGGGAACACCAAAATGCAGAAGATCTTCGTACATGCAGATTATAGGAAGTGCCATAATGGATATGAAGACGAACATGTTCATTTTCTTGATGATTCTCTTTCACACGCTCGGAGTTTTGGCATACATCTGTCCCGCTCTACTTTTCTTCATATTTGCAGACAAAGGTAAATGTAAATCCAGCATTACTGATAAGCAAAGCAACTCAAAAACATCAAGAATTTTATTATTTCTGGTTGTTTTTGAAGTTCCTTATAAATGAAGTTCTTTTTTTTTTTTGTTATATCAATACAATAGACATTTGAAGTATAACTGCATCATTTATTTTGTTCTTGATTGTTTCAAAGTCACTAAACTGAAAAAAAAAAAAAAAAAATCGGTGGAAAGTAGATTTTTGTCGGCCACTGTATTTCACATCATAGAGATTCAAATACATTATCAAATACGTTGTCAAATTTCATTATTAAACGTTTTTGTTTTGAGAAACAATTCAATTCAAAACTTACAGAAGGCTACGTAGTAGGTATTCATAGTCAACCGTTGATATGCAAAAATGTACAAATAAGGACGAAGGAAGATTTTGCCAAAAATTTTAGTTTTATGTCGAATATTATAAATTATAGAAAATAAATTTGACTGGCTATCTCAGGAAAATGAGTTTACCTTAAAGTGATCAAGGTAAAAAAAAAAGAAATCTGCAAAATTTCGTTGAAATCGGTTGACGTTAACACGTGTAACCGAGCAGTTGAAATTTCCCATACATGGAGTTTTTTAATAAAAAAAAAATCAGCAAAAGTGTGAAAGTTAATGAGCATTAATGAAAGAAATTCCAACTTTGCCTATATAAGCGTCATAGTTGTCTCACTTTCACAATATTTGATTTTGGATTCTTGGAGACGACCTCTCTCGTTTCCCTGAACTAGCTAATTTTTGTTGTCAAACTTCTCATTTAAAATTCAAATCGTTCTTTAACCAGAAAATAATGTTAAACCAAAAGCTGATGTTTTCAATAATAAAAAGTTATTTAAATATGTATAGTATACCTATAAAAGCACAATAATCTGGAATGCAAAAAAAAAATTAATATTCTTTTATAAAAGTAAATAATTGTACGTGGTATGTATAATGTATAAACAATTTTTTGTTGTTATAGTAAAATTAAATAATAAATTAACAGAAAATAATCTTATTAAATAGCAGTCTAAGGCAAGGGTGATTTAAAGAGTCCATTTTTTTTTTAAATAAATCAGCATAAATATTATTATGCACAATATATATTTTTTTGATATGAACAATTAGCCAAAAAAGAGATCAATCAATAATTAATTAAAAATAATTATTTGTTTAAATATTGAACAGTATACACAGATATATATTTTTGATACTCGTAGTTTGATTGTTTGTTTGTTTTTTCTGTTCAAAAATATTAAAATAAATATATTTGTATATGCCTGTTTGTATTTGTTTGCTTTTGTAATTAACTTTTAAACAACTAAACCACCATCGTAGGCGTAGTCTGCTTTATTGTGCATAATGAGGCGATCTTCGACAAAATAAAAACTATCAGAACGAGTGTCGAAGGGACTAGCAATCATTTCAGCAACTTGAATTATAAATGGTTTTTAGTAATATTTTAAATGGAAATCAAATTGAACTTACTTAGATCGGGGGGCAAGTTAGGAAACTCATAGATGTGCTCGCATGTATTCTTTGAGAACGGAATACAGTAACCGAATTCAAAATCAAAAGTCTTAAGTATGCGGTCTCGAAAGAAATGTCGTTCAATCATTCGAAACCTATTCACAGGCTTGCTTCCAACGGTGAATTCAACCCTTTAAAAAATGAAATAATTTAATTTTTTGAATTACATATGTATTGTATAAATTCATATTTTTTGTTTTCATTATTTTTTTTTTACTAAAAAAAAACTCAAGTTCTACAACGGAAATTGATTGGGTTTGAAGTTTCAGTTTATCCAAATTTTTGAAGATATCCATTAGCTCCAATATTATTCCTTTTTTTTATTTCAAACAACAATAACGGTACCTGACATCAGTGGCATACGCAGTTCTTTTTTATTTGCAGGGGGGGGGGGGGGTTCATGTGCTTAGACTAATTTTGGTGGATGTTTTTTTGGTACATATCGCTGAAACATGAAAGCCTTTCTTATTATAAACCACCTAAAGTAAAATTTGAATAAGGGCCCAGTTATAGCTATCATTGGAAACCATCATTGATAATATTAATTGGCAATTTTGAGAGATTTTGAAGAAAAAATATATGATAATTTTATGGATGGCAAAGTCAAGCTAATTGACTTAAATATTTATTTCTAGGTAAAACAAAATTCAATTTTGCACAACTTTTCTCATAAAATGATTTTTAATTTTTCGATGAAAAAAAAGCTAGGTTATAAGGAAGTCTTAAGCTATATTTCTGATTAAACTTTCCAAGGGTCTCAAAATAAAAAGCTAACTTTTTCAATGATGGTTTCCAATGAAAACTATAACTGAGCCCTAAGAAAACGAAAAAAAAAATAAAAACACTCCCTAGTTTTAAAATGAATTTGCTTTTTTGTAAATGGAGATCTTTTTTTTAAATATTTTTTGATATTTGGCCTTAGGCATAGTACGCAGCTGAAGCGAAACGAAAGTTTTCATATAAAAATTGACTCAAAAAAATAATAAACGAAAAACTTTGTTCTCGTTTTTTTTTGGAGTGAAGAGCTCTATCCGATGTGTCAAAAATTTAAAAAGAAAATCAAAATCGAAACACTTTCATACATGAAATATTTTTATAACGGTACCTGACATCAGTGGCATGCGCAGTTCTTTTTGTTTGCGATGGGGGGGGGGGAGGGGTACATGTGCTCAGACTCAATTTTGGTGGTTATTTTTAGGTACATATCGCTGAAACATGAAAGCCTTTCTATTATACATTTATACATTTCTGATAAGACTTTTAAGGAATGGTGTGGTTCATTCTCAAACTTATGTCTTCTTAAAAATATTGACTAGCAAATATATTATAATATCCGTATATTTTTTTTTTCTTCAACGGCAACCAAACAAAAACTTCAAACGTCAAATTTTCACCAGCATTACAAGTCAGGCTGCGCCTACAGTGCCAGTGGCGCGAAAAAGCGATGCGATACGAGAAGCGATGCGACAAGCGATTCTAGATTCGAGCAAGAGTGGTCAGAAGTTGTTGTGAGGGAGATGCTTGCGATAGGTATGCGAGGAACTCGCAACACTTACAGCAAATATCGCTTCACTGTGCGTACGCACGCAAACGTTTCTCCTATCGTATCGCTTTGTCGCACCACTGTACTTGCGGTCTAAGAGCCGAGAGCAAATTTTGGGAGTGGATGCATAACCAAAATGTGAGTATGAGGGTTTATAGGTGCATATAACCTTAATCGACTTTCTTGGAGGCTTTGTTTTGTTGATTTTTTGCGTTTTATAAATCTCCAAGAAAAAAGAGATAAGGTTCGCTTAAAAAGCTTATATCTGAGTTCTATTAGGCGGATCACCAAGATTACGGTGTTTGGACTTAGGGAAAATGACAGAGCATCATAACGAATTTTCAAAAAATTGATGGAAATGATAATACCCCTGATAAAAAATTTAGAAAATCTCTATTTTCAACCCCCTACCCCTGCCGAAGTCTGATCAAAAATTCTCCTAGACTTTTGATTTCGATATCACAAAATATGCACCTATAAATCCTCATACTCAGATTTTGGTTATACATCTACTCCCAAAACTTGCTGTTGGCTATTGTACTATAATGTTCCGGACAATATATTGAGTGCGGAAAAAAGCATGGTGACTTGACTCTAGTAACCAACTACGATTTTCAATTTTCGCTATCAAACTGCGTAATGCTGAACAAAATGAGAACAACATTTTTCGTTTATGATTTCGTTGTGTCAATTTTTGTATGCAAATCTAGGTTTCGCTTCAGCTGCGTACTATGCTTATAGGGCAAGTTTTGGATTTGTAAACAAAAATCGAACTCGAGAAAATAATTTTCCTTAACATTGCGATGATGGAGAACGCGAACGCCATTTTGTCTTGCTGTGTGTGCGTCTGTATGTCTGGCTGTACCTGCAGCCTAAACCACTGAGTCCATTTTCTTGAAACCTTGAACTTAAGGTTATTTGGGGATTCCCTAGAGGGGTAATTGAAATCTTTTGTTTAGCTTAATAAATAACGGTAGTTGCCCTACAACCAATATAAAAAAATGTATACATGTCATGGTTATTTACGGTACCTATTTTTTGACTTTCAAATTTATCGTTAACGGCTACACCGTTTTCAACCAAATTTTTTACTCAAGAGCTTTTTCACAATTCAAACAATTTTGTATATACAAATTTTCGAAAAAATAATTTTTGGATTAAAAAAAAAAGTTTTTTTTTATGAACATTCAATATCTTGAAAACGGGCTCATGAATATTTTTTTATTTTTTGTAAAATTCAACTTTATTGGCAAATTTTATTTTAAAAAATTTTAAAAAATTGTATACATATATTTTAAAACAAAAAATAATTTTTAAGAAAACCGATTTTAGTATTATTTTTCATAAATCCGTATTTATCAAGAAAACAAGATGACATACTTTTTTGTTGAGCTCTAGCTATTTAAAATGTTGTTTTTTTTTTAGCTATTTAAATAATAAATTTATAAAAAAATACATAATCAGCCCAATTCTAAATATTCCCCGGGAAAATAACTCCCCGGGATATTTGGTCCCGAAAAAATAAAATGCTCCTTACATCAAATATATTAATATTTTCAATTTTTTGGACATTTAGAACTCCAGCTTTTTCCTCGTAGTATTATTTCTCATATTCGAAGTTTGCTTAGAATAAGAAAAAGGGAACAAAATTCCCGGGAATTTCTCGTTTAGAATAAGAGAGCAGGGAAAAGGGAAGTATTTCCCCGGGAATTTTTATTTAGAATTGGGCTGATAATTTATATTTAAGCTTTTTTTTTTAACTTTTATTGAACTACTAAAATACATTGTCGATTTCTAGCTACGTTAAAATTGTTAGTTACGAGAGCAACTTGTGCGATCCAATCGGCCAGTTTATTTTGATTTGCACATATCATAAATTCACCACATCTTCCGAAATTACATTTATTGCTTTATGAATACTTAGCAAAGCTAACAACCACGAAATCTGATATGGGTTGCACTTAGCCAACGAGGAGTTCCGGAAGTCCACGTGCGGATGATCACGGACTTGTACGAGCAAGTTAAAACAAAGGTAAGATGCCCGCAGGAATCACCGAAGAGTTCCCAATTAGAATAGGTGTGCACTAGGGAAGCGTCTTGAGTCCTTTGCTCTTTATCACTGTCCTTGACTTTCTGCTTGAGGATAAGGTGACGGACCCCAATCAGTTATTCTTTGATGACGATGGAGCCATCATAAGTGAAGATCCTGTGTCCTTGCAACGAGCGCACTTGATGTATGAGTGGATGTTCTGGAGGAAAATGGATACCGCATTAGTGCAAACACGGCCGAACAAGGCAGTTGCTCGTCCAGCGCTTACATACGGTTCACAGTGTTGGACAATGTACAAGAAGTATTAGAGTAAATTGACGACAGATGAAATGAAGATGCTTCGCATGACAGCAGGAGTGACAAAGCATTATCGAATAAGAAGAAAGAGAATCCGAGGCAGCCTACACGTCAAAAATACCATCTTGGACAAAATACAGCATGACCAACTTAGCTGGTACTGTCATGTACAAAGAAGATGCCATGAGAACCCAGTTCAAAAGGCAATAGCATAAGACGTTCCAACACTATCGCGGAAGAAAAGCATGCCCAAAAACTCTTGGATGAAACAAATGCAACGACCCCTGTATTTAGTTGGCCTCAGACATGGAACAATTCAAATCCGGGAGTCCTGTCGACGTTTTCTGAGGTCAACCCGGCGAACCCCACAAGTGGAACCTTAGGTGAAGCAGTTGGGTGGGAGAGTTGTGATCCCCCTTGAGATCATGGCAATCGCCGGTTAAATGAAGAAGAACAACAAAGCTAATTCGTTAAGCCTTGTATTTTTTTTTTCTGTAAGCAGACCTTTCTTTGGAATACAAATCTAGATTGCAAAATGGAAGTAAAATTGAAACAATTTCTAGTATAGTTATTTTAGTTCCAAAATACCACATTTATTTCCATATCTATTTTTACTTTATAGTGTTTTATTCCAAAGCAGTCGGTCACACTAAAAAGAAATAGTGATGGAATGGGATCGTTTACAGTTTTCACAATGTATTTTCAAATGGAGAAGTTAATAAGAGAATTTATTATGTTTATAAGTGCGATGTATTCAGGTGCTGGGATTTCATTCCGTTTTATGGGTCCTTAACAAATAAAAAAAAGACAAAATTAAATGTGTGAAATAATTTTGGGTCTTTTGTCTGATGGGCTAAGAGCCCGCAGCAATTTTTGGATGTGATGTATTACGACTATTTTAGGATAGATCTTAAATGCTTATATGTATGTATGCATGTAAGTCCTGCGTGCCGTATTTGGGGCAATTGTATGCAATATTGCATTTAAAATACAGGGCACTGAAAAAGCAATGTAGGAACTTTAAAATTATATTAAACAAAAGAGCTGGGCCCAGATCGTGTAAGACTATTCTATTGAACGATTGTTGTTTCGACTATAGCTCTTTCTATATTTTTATTATGCGTGTATACAAACAGCTATAGTTAAAGCGACGATCGGTCAATTGAATAATTGTTTTAGTCATACGCCATTTGGGCCCTGAGTGCCCTAGACAAGACTATGGGGTCTAAGATGATCAAATTTTCCAATGTGTTTTAAGAAAAGGTGAATTAACACAAAACAAAAAGGTAGTTTACAAACAGCACCCTATTGTTTCACACAAACAAAATTTAAAGTCAATTACAAATAAAAGAAAAAGACTTACATTTAACGCGAATGCATTTTGAACGCATCGTTGGCGATCATCATCAGCACTGTTTCCAATGTGTCTTTATATTCACCACAAGATCTAACAGTCTACTAAATTTCACCATTCTACAACAATCCAAAGTGCTCCATGTAATAAATATCATTTGCGCGCTCCCATTACACCATTCTAGGGTTCTACGACGTTGGAGAGTGCTCCATAATTTTGATGATCTGCCAGTGAGACAGTTACGGTTTTTATTATAGTTGTACTACTATACTCACAGTAAAAAGTTGAAATTTGAGGATGCTTCTGTGAGCTTAGCAGATACAGCAAATTTGAAATTTCAGACTTTATTCGTAATGAAGTTAGAGGAGATCGAAAATCACATGCGTAAAAAGGGTGTAGTACCAGAACTTTGCTGGGCACTTACGTGCCTTTTTTTTTTGATTCGATAAGCTTCAAATTGCCATCTTTGACCCACTTCTATCATCCAATTTTAATCACAATATTTCGAGTCAAGTGACATCGATGTTCCAAAATTTATATCGAAATCGCAATCGTCTTCAAGTGGAGCCTTAAACTATGGTACCGAGACCGCAATCCGCTACCAAATACGAATCGCTTTGTATCCCATTATCAGGGGCCATAATTTCAAAGTTGATACACTTTTTACCTTGGTTTTAAGAACAAAAATGCATTTCCAATGCAGCATCTCGTCCAAAGGGCCCAACTGCAACATACAAGTCTTTTACAATTGCATATAAAAAGTATAGATCTATCTTAAAATAGCAGTCAAATTTTGATATCAATCACCCGCAAAAATAGCTGTGGACTCTCGGTCTAAGATTGCAAATGATCTTTTTTTTTATTTTGGAATTACTATGAATACTGAAAAACTTCTGTACGGAATTGATCGCCTACTAAAGGTGTTTTGATAACCCTTAACATGAACACACACAGAGCGAGCGTTAGTAAAATAGAAATGGATTTAAAAGTAGATATCGATACCGATGCGTATTGGTTTTAAAGTTCTAGGCCCAGATCGCTAAGAGTAAAACGACTGTTCGATTGAATGATCGTCGTCTTGACGATAGCTGTCTGTATACACACATATAGGAAAATATAGAGAGAGTACTAGTCAAAACGCGAAACGTTCGATCGAAAAATCGTTTTAGTCTTACGCGATCTGGAATGGAAGGGAAAAATAGGAACACGAAAATCATTACATATTCTAGTTAATCAAAATTACTTGTTATACTTTGAATTATTTATAAGATGTGATTTGTATAAAATACTCTGTGCGCTTCACTTACGTTGCTCCAACAGTTTTCAAGTTAAGAAACGCAGGTGTAAATTGATAACGAACATAACGTCCAGCGTTTGGATCAACTGGATCATCTGTCAGCGACAGCTCTTCTGTAGCCAAAGTAGCTTCCTCGACAGATCCTTCGGGGAATTGTTCACTAGGTGGTTTGGCTATCTCAAATAGGACGGCACCGCTCTCCAAATCGCGTATTTTAAAACGTGTAAAATCTATTTCGTATATATTTGCATCTGGTGTGCAGAAATAGTCTTCTGTTATTTTATTTAAACGAAGAACATCGTCTGGACTGATGATCCTTTCCGGAGAAAGTGAACTGGGGGGCTCCAGGGAGCTGGCTCCTGCTCCCGATTGAAGAGAGTTGACCTGTTGTGGTTTACCAATCACACTCATAGCTGCAGATTTGGGATTGGGATTTCTTTTTACTAGCAAATATGATTTATGGATGGTCGAAGAATTTTATTATTCATTAAGTTGAGTTTTTGGTTTTCTTTGTTGGATCTAGTTTAGAGAAAATTAAAGATGATTTTTTTTTACTTTGTTCGGTACAGTGGAAAAACTTTTTCTATTTTTCCAAATCCAATATTTTTCTTTTCTCTTAATCCAAAATTGAAAATGTCAATTTTTCTTATACAACTCGTTAGTTCATCTTTGTTTGGCCATGATAACTCGTAAAAATTATTAGTTCTGTTTGTTTTGAACGCAATGACCTGTTTGCTTAGAATATTATAGGAAAACGACGTTATTCTTTACACGAGGAGAGTTTCTTGAATTTTCAGTGGGTTCACACGAATGGTGAGTCATTATTTTCCGTTAATTTAAAGCTGGGTCCACTCTGGTCTCGTGTGTTGTGTTGTGGAGTAGTGTTTCGCTGTAATTCCATATATTTCATGTGGCACAGTGACACAACACACGAGACAAATGTTGTTCTACGGATATGAAATACATTGCACCGATAGCGACACATGCATGAAACCACACGAGATAAGTTGTTGCTTACCTAACAAGCCGTATCGAAGTATTCAATAAAGCTTATTGAAATTGGTTATGCTGGATTTACATGTATCTTCGTCTGCCATAATGCAGAAAAGTAGAGCAGGACAGATGTATACAAAAAATCCGAGCGAGTGAAAGGGAATCATCAGGTAGATGAACATGTTCATCTTCATTTCTGCATTATGGCACTTTCCTATAATGCAGAAACGAAGTTCTTCTGCATTTTGATCATTTCTCTATATCTAACAAATATACATTTTGTATTTGGCATCCCTTTTTTTTGCAGAAACCAAATGCAGATACATGTAAATCCAC
The DNA here is from genome assembly GCA_949320155.1 of Melangyna quadrimaculata. NCBI lineage: Eukaryota > Metazoa > Arthropoda > Insecta > Diptera > Syrphidae > Melangyna > Melangyna quadrimaculata. The sequence continues at coordinate 75,194,838 of OX439484.1, read as the reverse complement.
CATTACAGAAAATTTTTAAAGGCAGCAACTAGGAGTTATCCACCTCGTTACACGTATACGAAATTTATTCCCGCCGATGGTCCTACCGAAGCTTTATATAAAGTGAAACCTGTGGCACATCAATATTTTTAAGCTGATAGAAGCTGAATTGTTAGCTGTGTCCTTAGTCCAAATTCGTTTCCTCATATTTTGTTGCCTTTCTTTTCTTCTTGTTTTTTATCTTCAAAAATTTGATTTATTACGAGAGCTGCAATAAAAACGTCCGCCATGGTTAAAATTCTAAAGAGAAATGATGTTTGACAAATGTGAACACATAAAATGTCTTCAATCCATCAAACATTCGTCAACCCAACTAACAATTTTAATCCTATACTCATCCATAGAAGCTATTTATAATCGTTTATTGCACTCATTTAAGGTTGGACCGCACACAACTGCAGCGGAACTACTCTCTTCACGACGCCGCAAAACATTATTTGTATGAAATTGTAGTAGCTATATCGCACTAAGCTGAACTTCATAAAATTTCATACAAATTATTATGAATCGCAGTTCCGCTGCAGTGCAGTTTCGCCTAGTGTGGTCTAACCTTTAATCTTTCTTTAGTACTCCATAGAGTTAAAAACGGATTTACATGTATCTTCGTCTGCCATAATGCAGAAAAGTAGAGCAGGACAGATGTATACAAAAAATCCGAGCGAGTGAAAGGGAATCATCAGGTAGATGAACATGTTCATCTTCATTTCTGCATTATGGCACTTTCCTATAATGCAGAAACGAAGTTCTTCTGCATTTTGATCATTTCTCTATATCTAACAAATATACATTTTGTATTTGGCATCCCTTTTTTTTGCAGAAACCAAATGCAGATACATGTAAATCCACCATTACAGAAAATTTTTAAAGGCAGCAACTAGGAGTTATCCACCTCGTTACACGTATACGAAATTTATTCCCGCCGATGGTCCTACCGAAGCTTTATATAAAGTGAAACCTGTGGCACATCAATATTTTTAAGCTGATAGAAGCTGAATTGTTAGCTGTGTCCTTAGTCCAAATTCGTTTCCTCATATTTTGTTGCCTTTCTTTTCTTCTTGTTTTTTATCTTCAAAAATTTGATTTATTACGAGAGCTGCAATAAAAACGTCCGCCATGGTTAAAATTCTAAAGAGAAATGATGTTTGACAAATGTGAACACATAAAATGTCTTCAATCCATCAAACATTCGTCAACCCAACTAACAATTTTAATCCTATACTCATCCATAGAAGCTATTTATAATCGTTTATTGCACTCATTTAAGGTTGGACCGCACACAACTGCAGCGGAACTACTCTCTTCACGACGCCGCAAAACATTATTTGTATGAAATTGTAGTAGCTATATCGCACTAAGCTGAACTTCATAAAATTTCATACAAATTATTATGAATCGCAGTTCCGCTGCAGTGCAGTTTCGCCTAGTGTGGTCTAACCTTTAATCTTTCTTTAGTACTCCATAGAGTTAAAAACGAGAACTTTTTACCTCCTATAGCACCTTAAGCCTAGAACATACTTCCTCGTGAAGTGAACATTCGTCTCTGGAGAAAGTGAACGTTTGACATTTATCACTGGTACACACGTGAATGCGTTGTGAACGATTGACGTTTGAAACCTCAATGCATCAAATGCCTAGCACAAAATAAATTTGTGTTATGTGTAAATTCATTATTAAAGAATTCATTGTTGCATTTTTTTTTAATTTTTCAAGTTGATTCAAGTTTTGAAAGCACGCTAAGCAAAGAACAAACGGAAAATAAATGAGGAATGCGCACAAATTGAAACTATGCACAATTTGCTTTCCTTTATCCAACTGTCAAAGGTTTCACCAAGGGTTCACGTGCATTTTGCTCGTGACTGCCCGTGAACGAAAAATCTCCACTTTGTTCTCCACTCAGCATCACTAGCACGTTCACGGGTGAACAAAAAAGTGAAATTTGTATGGGTTCACGAGGTGGCTCACAAGTATGTATTAGGCCTTAATGAAGGAAATTCAGTTGCTATGAAGAACATTCTAAGAGAGTTTAAAAGAAGTGCTAAAGTATAGAGTGTGAAGAAAAATAAAAATAAATCATGTATGTAATATGCCGTTTTCACTGGGCCAAATGAGGTAATTTCGTTGCAAATTTCCAAATGAGATCCGAAATTACCTAATTTACCATATAAAACCACATTCCGAAATGAGGTAATTTCATGGTGGATTTACATGTATCTTCATATGTAAAATGCAGAAAAGTAGAGCAGGACAGATGTATACAAAAAATCCGAGTGAGTGAAAGAGAACCATCAAGAAGATGAACATGTTCGTCTTCATTTCTGCATAATGGGACTTTCCTTTAATGCTGGATTTACATGTAAATTTGTCTGCAAAATGCAGAAAAGTAGAGCAGGACAGATGTATACAAAAAATCCGAGCGAGTAAAAGAGAACCATCAAGAAGATGAACATGTTCGTCTTCATTTCTGTATTATGGCACTTTCCTATAATGCAGAAACGAAGTTCTTCTGCATTTTGATCTTTTCTCTCTATCTAATACTACGTTTTCATTAGAGCCCAAATGAGGTTATTTCTAAATTTGCCAAAGAAGTGTTTTCATTATCAAATTTGCTAATTTCATTTTGAATTTGGAATGGCAGTTAGCCGTTCATTTTTGTTGTTTTCTCTTTCTGTTTTATGTTGTTGAGTATATAGTGTATTAATATTTTCATGCAAAAGCTTCTAAGAGCTTTTGAAACTGATTCCCGCTGGATGCATTCACCTAATTTCCAACCTTATTTCGTGCAAATGAGGTTGAAATAACCTCATTTGGAAATTTGATTTTGTATGGGAAATTAGGTAATTTCGGATCTCATTTGGAAATTTGCAACGAAATTACCTCATTTGGCCCAGTGAAAACGGCATATAACAAATATACATTTTGTATTTGGCATCTTTTTTTTTGTGCAGAAACCAAATGCAGATACATGTAAATCCACCATCAACCTCATTTACACGAAATTAAGTTCTAAATAAGGTGAATGCATCCAGTGGGAATCATATACAAAAGCTCTTTAAAGCTTTTGCATGCAAATATCAATACACTTTATACCCAACAATATAAAACAGAAAGAGAAAACAACAAAAATAAACGGCTAACTGTCATTCCAAATTCAAAATGAAATGAGATGTCAAATGAAAACATAGTATAAGACTAGGGATCGAACTCTGGATGCTGCCCTGCAAACCAAAACTCAGTAGTTTGCCTTGAAACACAACTACAAACAAAACGCATTCTATAAATGTATGTGTTTCTTTATTTACCAAAAACTCTCCCCTTAAAAAAAGTACTTTCGTTTCTCCTAAAAAAAATAAAACTCTTCTATCGTATCGTAAAAGGGAAGAAAGAGTGCGATGTATACGATGCACAAAGTTTTGTCTTATTTCGAATGTGCACACTGCACAACATGACAAACAAAATCATTTATTTTATCGGCGAGCGCGAGTTATAAAAGGTTGTTTTTTGGTTGTTGTTTATATAAGAAACAAAGAAATTATATTTAATTATTGTCATTAAATTTAAATAGAAAATACAAATATTTTTATTAATGTTTTATACTTTGTTATTACTGCATTTCAGATTCATCAGGGTCAAGGAAACCATTTTTGACGATCATCGTGTATTTTGAGATTGCAGCAAATTGTTCAATTATTGGAACGACTCTAAAGTCGTCATAAAGCCACATAATTGGCATTAAAATCGATTGACTTGCTCCTTCAAAGAATTTTATAACTCATAACTTATTTAAAAAAAATCTACATATTGAAAGCGTTTTCAGCTGCCGTACGTGAATTAATATAATACTACGTTTTCATTAGAGCCGAAATGAAGTAATTTCGAAATTTGGTAAAAAAGTGTTTTCATTATCAAATTTGCTAATTTCATTTGACATCTCTTTTCATTTTGAATTTGGAATGGCAGTTAGCCGTTTATTTTTGTTGTTTTCTCTTTCTGTTGATATTTGCATGCAAAAGCTTTTAAAAGCCTTTGAAACTGATTCCCGGTGGATGCATTCACCTAATTTTCAACCTAATTTCATGCAAATGAGGTTGAAATTACCTCATTTCGAAATGTGATTTTGTATGGGAAATTAAGTAATTTGGGATCACATTTGGAAATTTGCAACGAAATAACCTCATTTAGGCCAGTGAAAACGGCATATAAGAGCCAAATATTTTCATTGCACATAATTATTTATGCAAATAATAAAGATGCCCACATTTATGCAAAACTCAAAAAGCGTGCGCTCATTTGAATTATTACAAATAAATTATTACAATCACATAACACGTTTTACTTGAATTGCAAATGGTGGCAAAATGGAGTCATGGCGTTTGCAATATAAGACTTTCCATATTTGCTTAGATAAACATTATTGAATCCCGAGGAAGATACTAACTTTAAGGATTGCATCAATATTTCCTTGGGTCACTATTGGATATGATTAAAGAAACATCAGTTCATCGCATTGTGATGCTGACGTAATTGCTAATTGAAAGTCTAATGGATCAGTTACATAACCTTTGACTCCTATACCGATTTGGCTTACCGTCAGAAGCATTTCTGGGTCACTAAAGAAACGAATGACACTTTAATGTCTTGAATCGGAAGCAGTTTTTTTAGTTGGGAAGCCATATTTGTCAAACATATTTGAGAATGTGAACCCCCTAATCGAAAACGACAAAACATACCGCCTCCACTGGACATGACACCCCGACTCCACAGGCCATGAACGATGTCTATAATCCAATCTACAATCGAATCCACAATCTGATTTGTATGTATATGTCACTGCTTGGACATGGATTTTTGAACTGTGGAGTAATCCAGACTACAATCCAATCCACAATCTGATATGTATGGATATGGCACTTTATGGACTTTTCCCAGTAAACGTAGAACTATATAAATACTCGGTGAAATATGTACATAATAGAAGTTCTTCTTTTCCACTGAAAAAAGATAGCGGCTCGGGAAAAAATTCAGTTATATATCTCCTATACATGAGAATACATGAAGCAGCTATCTCTTTTTAGCATGCAAAATGTAGTGAAATTCCCCTCCATTAAAGTACCTACAAAAGGTACTTCAAATGTATATCAGCGAAGCACTACTGGAAGTACTTCTAATGTTTATTCACCAGTAGTTTCTTAAACCATAGCGAAAGCACTGAAACGTATCCTTTAAAAGTACCTACTTCTTAAGGCTTAAGCCTTAACTACATAGACCTACTTTTGTACAAAACTCCTGAGTTTTGGTTTGCAGGGTTACGACTGCTTTAGATTTTTTCTAGACATGTTCATAGTCCTGCCATCGTTCATGGCCATTGGAGGCGACATGTAAAAAAAAAAATAATTTGAAGTTGCTATGTGTAAAAACATCCTTTCAAAATTATTCTGTTGGCTGAATCCTGCCATTACAGAAGATGTCAAAATTTTTGACAGTTTTTCCCGTCAACCCTTCAAGCAAAATCGCGGACCCAAATTTCTCGGTTCACTTGGGACTCCAAAAAAAATGAGTGTCTCACACACAATAACAAATTTTCTGTGTACGCATGTAAAAAGAACGAGAATCGAGAGTATTTTTTTCAAGCATCGAGAAATAGAGAGAGTATAGGCGAAGTATACAATCATTTTGCCTTAATTTCCACCACTTTTTTTTTTAGTTCAGTTTTGTAGGTAGCGTGGCGAAGACGAGACGGTTGCTTTTTTATCTCTTTTTTCTTGTTAAAACTTTTAAACATTTCCAATCAGAAATGCAAGTTTCTTTTTATTAAATGTAAATTTATATTTGTAGAAATATGTCATGTTTATAAGTGCGAAATAGTCTTTAGAAAACCTTTTATGAATGATAAATAAAAAAAACTCTTGAAATGAAAAAAATCTGTTTGTTTTATTTTTGTAGGCAACGGAGAAACTGGAATAGATGGTATGCCTCAATTCATTCATTTTTTTGGAACAGTTTTAGATTCCATTTGGTTTCGGTTCTCCGAGTATGGTGAATTGAAAAACTCTCTCTCTCACAATACATTCACATAATGGCTCCGTGGTGATTCTAATTTCCATACTAATTTGAGCCGCAAAACGCAGTTTTTCGATCCGTATTTGGATCCGAATGCGAAGTCGTCCATACGTTGTTTGATACGTTTGCGGACCGATAACGAGCTCGCTTGCTTGAAGGGAAACGTACACAATTCCAAATTTCAAAACCCAACGTTCCCATATATTGGAAAATGGAAGTGTCGGCCATATTGCTTGCCTTGCCATCATCTGCATCAGCGGCATTTGATTCGATTTTCTTTGGGTAAAATTATTTTTTTTCTGAAGCCGCCAACTTTGTGTGACCCTTTAAAAATTTACACCAAGCCCAAAAGAATCTCCAAACTCCCAAACAAATTGGACCAAACACTCAAGGACATTTGGATAAAGTGGATTTTATAATTCTGAAGAAGCCAATTAAACGGCGCGCTACGCTTTTCGTACGCATCAGGTAAGATGTAAAAAGCAAAATTCGGAAAGCCCTTCCCTCAAAATGGGGGGATGGCATTGCTTGAATAAAAATAAAAATTCAAAAATCTTTCTAATATATGTTTATATTTACAATAAATTCTGTTTTTATCTTTCGAAATCAGTTGTTTGCTAAATTAAAAACAAGAGTGTAGTTATAAAAAGTCGGTTGTTCCTTCATAGTAAAATTGTGTAAATAAGTAAAATAAATGAAATAATCGAGTGCGAAAAAAAGACCATTAACATTCTCGCAGTTCGCCAACAAAAAGTCTTAAAAATGGTGCAAAACAGTCGCCTTGTTGTTTCGCGCATCCATTTCGCGGTCGTAATGTTATGGCCAACGTTTTCAATAAAAGTTTATTTTTGTTAATTTAAATAGTTTTTTTTTTTCTGTAAAAAAAAAATCTTTGAAAGATCAAGAATGTGTTCCAGCAGGGATTTTCAAAAATGAAAATATTTATCCAAAAATGTTGAAGGTAAGAAAACGGATGCCGAATTCTTTTTGTTCTCTAGAGAGATCTAGAATCTCTTGAAAAAAATAATAAAAGGTAACACAAAAGGGAAATAAACAGTCCATAATTGATAGAAAATAGCAATGAGAAAAAGCGTTTCGAATGCAACATATTCTAATAATATAATGCAGATTTCTCTTGTCTCGGGTAGGTAGCAGGTGGCACCACCTGTGAAAATGCGGGGTGTATGTTGAACTGACAAAATCCAACTAGAGAACACCTGGCAAAATTTATTAGAAAATTACAATTGATTGAATTGACTGGTTTTAATTCTTGTTTATTGGGTCTTGTGTTTAGGACGTTAAAACGAGAAAAAGGCGAAAATGTACGTGCACGTTCAAAACAACTGGAGATAATTGCACGAAGCATAATTTTGTCTTATTCTGACATTTTTTTAAAAGAAGAATCTATAAATAAAATGAGAAGGTCTTGCCCAGTGGTCCTTAAAAATAATATTTTAACTAGGCCTAAATGACCAATAAAACAAAGAACTTTTTAAAACTAACTTCAAGTTTTTATTGGATGGTTTTAAGTCTGAAAGGAGAACGGGCATTTTGGTCTACATATTGCCCAAAATGAGATATATATCGTTGGAAAGCTTAGCTCTATTACATCATTTTTTTGTATGAACAAAAAGCTGTAAACTATAGGGATTAGGCAGTATATGAAAACAAAGATTGCAATTAGTGCAACAAGTAATTGCAAGAGTTCCATTGAATTTACATTATTGGTCACTTTCGTTGAACTGAATAGACGCCGAAATAAAGGAACTTTTATAACAATAACCAATAATAGCGAATAATATGATGGTTGGAAACTAATTTGCTTACCAATATGAACATTCTATTATTTTTTATACGATTTAGCGAATTAAATGACGCATTGTGCGTCTAGTGCCCACAATTGAGATGTACAAAGTTGGAAAGCTTAGTTCAAGAGCATAATTTTTGAATGTGGACACATAACTGTAAAACATGGGGTTTAAGCGGTATATTACAAAATACATAACAATTTTCTATGATTATTCGAATTTGCAAAGTGTTTCTTATTTGTTTAGGACAAAAATGTACTCGTACGTTGCTACAATCCATAGTACCTAATCATTTTCCAAGGTCTCGTTTCTGGGCAGGTCCCATATATTTTTGCCCATTCTTTACCAAAATGAATGCCTCTGTACTGTCTTGTCTCCGACTCTCCTCATATTCATAAACGATCTCCTGTCTGAAACTATACTCGACGCCACTTATAACGACGTGGCTTATAACGACGAGTCGCTTCTAACGACCACTTTCCTTCGTTTGGTTAGTTTTCATACAATTTGTATTAGTTTATCGTCGGTTATAACGCAGTGAAATTTTCTTTAATGACTTTTTGCTTATAACATCAAATTTAAGACAAAAAATACTTCGGTTTCGCCACTTCCAAGACGAAATTCAAACAAAAAGTTAGTAACTGAGAATTAAAAAGTGAACGTGTTCGAATATAAACAAACTCCTTTCATCGCGAGTTAATTTAACTAGGTTCTTTATTATTCTGGCCCTGAAATTTAAAAACGCATAGGTACTTAGGTACTTATATTTTTTCTTATCAATCATTTTTGTGGTAAATCGGATATAACGACCGCCGGCTATTGCGACCACATTTGGCTGGTCCCTTGGCGGTCGCTATAAGCGGCGTCGACTAGATTCATTTCCTTCGAATGTTGGATTTCAACGGCAGCGTATTATAAGCTCAATAAATTCTGATCTCTACATTTTAATCTAAAACAGCGTAGAATTTAATTCCTCAAAAAATTAATGTTGTCTACTATCGTAACCCACCCAACATGATGCTTTCCATGAGCTATACTTGCATTGAAGAAACTGAAAAACTTTCAGTCCTCGGTATGTGTATCATAGACCACCTACCGTGGAATTATCACGTATTGGCGTCGCCAAAAATTCTGCAAAATGTTTATGTGTTCTTTTTTCATTACAAGACATTTTTCACCCCCTCTGGTGTGGCTGCGATCCATAAAGCCTTTATTCGTCCAAAGAATGAGTTTAATTCTCATATGAGCAGGTGCTCCTATAACTAAGTTAAGTCTCTTGGATAGAATTCAAAATATGGGTTTAAAAATGATAGGCGATAGAACAATAATAGCAACAATTACATCCCTTGAACACCGCCGCAACGTTACATGTCTGTCACTGATTTATCGGTGTTTGTATAGGGAGTGTTCTAGTGAAATAATCAGTTGCATTCCCCCCCCCCCCCCTATCCCCCTATTCAACCATTATACTCGCGCTTATTAGGAAAGTTTATCAGTTTATCCTTGAGCCCAACTTCGGACGTACATTTAAGAATAGTGATTCTTTCTTTAGTCGCACAACAATAATATGTAATGCTTTACCTGCACCTATTTTTGGCCATTGGGTTGGCTTATTGAATGTTGAAATGGTAAAGAAAGGATCTTAAACCGACAAGCCGATCAGAGCAAAAACCCTTCGATTCGTTTGAACTCGGGGTTCCGGCTCATTTAATATAATATGAAAGCCTTATGTTTTTTTCAAACGCAAACGAGTTGAGTTTATTCAAGAAAATCGTATTCATTGAAATTAAAGAAACTAAGGAATAACTCTTAATACAGGACGATTTAAAACGAAACAAAACAATATATCGTGCAGATGTGCTATTCCCTAGGTACACCTTGCCCAGGCGAGACATAGCAAGGATTGTTGCAACATGCACTGGACACTGGCCAATAGGAGAACATGCGGCGAAGCTTGGCATCCCCTACAATACTCACTGTCGTAGTTGTGGGGACCAGCAGGAAAAGGAAACAGTCTTTCATTTCCTCTGTAAATGTCCCGCTTTGGCCAGAATGAGGCAACAATCTTTTGGGAAGCCCTTTTTTGACGACCTTCACGAACTCTCCGGAACGAAGATCAAAGATTTGACTTCTTTCCTCAACGCGACGAAATGGATCTAGGATTTACTTCGGTTCCTCTTGCACCGTCTTCTTTCCCCAAACTCCTATGACTGCGAGCTAGCAGACTAACGGTTTTTGAAGGTGGCTCATGGTGCACGAGGACCGGACGATCACACAATTGGGCCGATCTCTGCTTCAATACCAGCCAACAAGTGCCTAGGTGGCACAGTGTAGATGGGTCTTAGTTGCGGACTTCGACCCTTTTGAGTGTTTTCCTATTTTCAAGTTCAAGAATGTTTCAATGGATCTAGAATTAACTTCGGTTTCCTTTTGCACCATTTTCTTCCCCAAACTCTTATGACTGTGAGCTAGCAGACTACTGGTTTTTGAAGGTGGCTCATGGTGCACGGGGACCGGAGGATCACACGGTTGTGCCAACCTTCGCTTCAATACCAGTCAACAAGTTGTCTAGTTGGCACAGTGTAGATGGTTTTTAGTTGCGAACTTTGGTCCTATCGGGTGTTTTTCCTATGTCCAAATCCTTAATAAGTTTCATCTCATGTCTAAATCCAATAAAAGCGTCTGGTCATACAGGCGGGTGGTACTTTCTCTGGTAACCACAAGTCATGTTGTGCAAACAGACGGAGGTGTACAGAGATTACCATATCCGAGTGTGTGACTAGACGATCACCCTAAGGGATCAGATCGTATGCGTCCCGGGCAAATCAGCAAATTGCTTAGCGTAGCATACTGCAGCTGAACTCGGGCGTAGGCGATGATCCGTTGGGAGATCTATCACCAAATACCCTCTTTTTCTTTAAAAATGTTCTTTTAACCCACAGGTCAAACGAGTTATGGTATCAAAACGGCGCATTACCGCGTTAATTGGGTCATCGAGCAAGGATGCTTGTGACCGCCATCTCTAACTACCTACCTAGGCACACCTTGCACCTAAAATCTGAATCTCAAGCATCCTTCAATTCGTTGAAAAGATGGTGAGCCTCTTCTTGCCATTCATTGACCTTTTTTCCAGGATTTATGATAGGACAAATTTAGTATATTGTCGATGTACCGGGTCGGCAGCCACACTGGTAATTTGCGTTATTATATTATAATTATATAATGGACATAATATTGAACTGATAGTCAAGACATTCCAAATGTTTCTTTTCCATACCAATATATTCAGGCTTATCATAGGCCCGTCTTAAAAGCTTCATACAACGAATCTAGGACATTTTGTATCAATATCTCCCGTTAGAACAAAAATATTTCCACGTAAATTTGGTTCAGTATTCTCAGTACGAATCTACTGTTTCTTATTTCGGGGTGTAATAAGCCTAGGACCTCAACGTAAAACGAAAACGATCGGACGGTATAGAAAAATATAGAGGCTACCTTTTCTGTTTCAAAAAAGCCTGCGTTAAGATCTTTAAACTAGTAGCCAGTTGCACACTTTTTTTTAATAAAACCTCTAGGTGTTGTTTCTGGATCGCGAGATTTATCTGAACACGCCCTCTTATTTTTTCCCAGGATGTTCGCCTGGGTCGATAGCCTTCTCATTCGCTACAGAATTTTTGGATGTCCATACTGGGAATTCATTGTCTGGTAGCCTTGTACCAACCCCTTTGAAGATGAAGCGATACTGGGGCCTTTGGTTGTTGGCATCTCTAGTTCTCTGCAGTTTATGGAAACTTAGGGTAGGCTAGGGCGTCGAATTTATACTGGTTGGGGCGGATCGCGCTATAGCACAAGTTGCCTCCGTTATCCGCACAATCTTCGTACGATTCGAAGTCACTTCTGGGATTTAAAATTCGTTATATAACGGAGATCCTACAGGGGATGAATTTGAATTTGGTGGTGGTAGCCAACTCAAGTGGTTATTGTTCATTCAAAAAATTCAGAATTTGAATTCGTTTAACGATCGGTGTGATCAGCCTAGACGATTCCACTCCAAAATATAAGATCAACATTTATTGGTTGGAAAGCTAGAACTCGCTTAACAGTAGAACAGGCACAGGTTTAAATAAGAGTTTTCGAAGGTCATAAATAAATAGACATCAACGAAATCAATATTTGTTCGCTTATCAACATTCTATTGTATTATCAATAATGATGTCAGTGAAAATGTTCTTCCATTCATCACGGGTTTTATTAATTTTTATAACAATACAAACAATTTTCGGAAGTCGCGTTCTCACAATTTTAAAGCCAATAGCATGTTGCATTTCGAACGCTGCTTCTCAAAAACTATTGAAAAATAGGTATTGCAACTAAAAAAAAAAACTATAATAACGAAGTTTGAGGGCAATAGTGTAAGATGTTGATTTACAAAGAAATTTTTTTTATTATATTTTTAATAACAAAACTTAATATGCATAAAGTATGTGCTAGCAGATCTATTTAATTTTTCTTAATATTTTCCTAATACATATTTTTCAAGTTTAATATTTTCTCAGTAATTTAATATGAATATGCAAAAGCTAATAGTTTTTTTTTTTTTTTAATTGTTTATAATTGATGCAGATTGTTCAATTTGGGAAGCATCGAAGTTTGCTTCTAAACAGCAGATTCCAAGAACTCAAAGATGGACTCAGAAGATGAGTCACGTCCTGGTTCGTCCGCGTCGAACTCATCGGATTCATCGGATGATAACAATTCGGAGAACAATTCACGAGCATCGAGTCCAGAAGCACCCAAACGCTCGAAGTCTGGTTCGGTTAAATCGGCGACATCCATCAAGTCAACAACATCGATGAAATCTGCATCGGTTAAGTCAGGATCGGCAAGTCCGCAGTCGGGTGGAGAACGAGCAGTATCGCGTTCGTCGCGTGTAAGTTCACGTTCATCAAGAGCATCATCTAAATCGAACTCAGGTTCGTCATCCTCGTCTTCGTCATCATCGAGCGATGAGGACGATGAAGCTGGGAGCGCAAAAGAGAACAACAAGTCGCCCAGCAAAGCTCCTGCTTCCTCTAGATCGAGCAGCGAAGAAAGTGGTACTCAGAGACAAGGGGCAGTTTCTAGGAACCAATCCATTTCACCTGTCAGACGGAAATCGCGAAGCTCAAGGAATTCTAGTGTGTCCAGTGCTGGCGGAAGCTTAGACGATCACCCTGAAGATGGCGCTATTAATATGAGTCACGAAGATCTGAGTGATGTAAGTGAGATGGATTCGGACAAGCGCGTCGACCACGACATCAAAGAGAACACTAAACTGTCTATGGATGATGAAGCTACCAATGGATCTGTATCAAATACAATTGACCCCGAGCCCGTACCAGAGATTGAGGAAGAAGAAATTAAAGAGCATGTGACTGAGGAAACTAACTCGCGACATAGCCGTAACGAAGACGACGATGATGATGATGATGAAGACGACGAGGATGCAGGCGAAATTATCGAAAGTTCAAAAAAAGAAGATGATAAAAAAGAAAAAGGTAATGATGAAGATAAAGAGATAGAGAAAGAGATAGAAAAAGAGAAAGAGAAAGAGAAAGAAAAAGAAATAGAGAAGGATGAAGAAGGACAGGATGAGGAGCAAGAGCCCATCATAACTGATTTACGTCAAAAACTAGACAAAAAGAAAGCGAGCCAACAAAAAGTCGCAGACAAATTGGAAGAAGAAAATGAATTACAATGTGCAAGTAAGAATAATGGAACTGTGGAATCGGATATAGACGAGTTAGTAAAGAAACACGATGAAGATGCCCTCGATTTTGAAGCAGAAGAGGGAGAATGCCCTGAAGTGAGCAAAGAAGAACAAGATAAAATTGATCAGGAGGAAGCCAAAAAGAAGGACGAATCTCACAAGTCCGATGGCGAAGCGGAAGAAGGAGAGGAACTCGAAGAAGGTGAGGTTTCAGATGAAGATGAAAAGCGCCCCGAAGAAACGGAACCCAAGCCGGTGTGTAGGTTTTATACCAGAGGTCAGTGTACATGGGGAATGAGTTGTCGTTTTTTGCATCCTGGTGTTACCGACAAAGGCAACTATACTATGTTCGACATGGTTCGCCCTGTATCAGTTCCTTCGGGAGGAGGTAGACCGCCATTAGGAGCAGCTTTCGGACATGACAATTATCATGATTATCGTACTGATAGGCCACCTCTTCATCATCGTGCTCCGCCAATACATCACCATCCGGCCATTCCGTTTGTGGCACACCATGACCCCAGAGCAATTCCACCTGTATCAGCACCAGAACCTCCACTCGTCGAAAGTGCCTGGGAGAGGGGTCTACGCACTGCGAAGGAAATGATGCGCAAAGCCAATAAGCGTAAAGAACAAGATATGGATTTTGAGGACAAGAAAATGAACTTAACGCTGTCGCCAGATGATGTTGAAAAGGACAACTACTACATAAAGGACAGAGCTACACCACCAGAAGTATTTGAACATTTAATTTAGTCCACACAAAAATTAACACTAAAATTTTAACTTATTTTAAGGTTGTTCCACAATATCCAAGACATCAGAATTATGTAGAACCACCTCCTCTGTATCCACCTCCAGAGCGTTTTGCCAGAGGACCACCACCACCAATCTACGATGACTTGGATCCTTATGGCCGCAGTGCTAGATACAGAGAATTACCGGCTCATAGAATGCCCCATTACGAAGACGAGAGAAGAGTACGTCCAGCACGTGAAGTGATTGTACAAAGAGTCGAACCCCCTGGCAGAGGTGATGAATGGAATGATCCTTGGATGCGTTCAAAGTCACCAGGCGGTCGTGCTCTTTCGGATCGTGAGAGAGGCGATAAACGTCGCCGTGATAGACGTAGCTACAGCAGTAATTCATCTTATTCCAGTTCAACTAGTTCACAATCAGATTCGAGTTCCGAATCGAGTCGATCTCCAACTCCAGAGAATAGACGTCGCTACAACAGCAGTTCACACAAAAGCCCACCACCCAGACGACATTTTCGAACAGGTGGTGGCGCTCGATCGCCCAGTCCCAGGCGACCAAGGCGCTCTCCAAGTAAGGCAATTTTAATGTTATTATGTTTACTTTATGTTTTATTTATTTTATTCAAGTTGTAAGAAACTGAAACTATTTAAAATATCAAATTTTAAATTATCGGCTTTAAAAATTATTAAATAATTAGATGATTCTAAATTGCACTCAAATTTTATTTGCACTCAAACTCTATAATATGGTTGTAAATATGCAAATCAAATTTATTAAACTTTCCAGATGTATACAATTTGTTCAAACGAAGAATAAAATGGATAAATAAGAATTAGTGCAGTCAAACTAGAGTCTGACATTCCAAATTGTGTGACTCAAGATCAAAATCTAGCATATTTTACTCCATTTAATTTGTAAACCTCGAAAGACAACAAAATTGTGCGCAAAATATTCAGCTTAAAATTTTGAAAAACAATTGCCTCTCAGTAGTTAGCACAAAACACACTTTCCATTAATCATAGAAAAAAAAAAACAAGGAGAAACTGATGTTTGAAAACTTTACAGCTTTTTAGGCACTTACTTGATAGAGTTGGACGTATGACAACAAATGCTTAACATTGCAATCTCTATATTTTATTTGTAAATTTTGTTCTCCCCGATTGATAAGACCGATTTAAAAAATAAAAGAGAAAATGCTAGGAGAGGACGTACGCAAAACTATAGACTAGACACTAGACCAGTGTTCGGCAATTAATTTCAAGTCGAGTCGGTTACATACGTTTTTCTGAGATACAAAATTTTGTATCTAGTTTGATTGTACTACAATAAATTATCTTCAATTGTAAAATATTTGTTGATTGAAACTAGTCGCTAAACAAAAATCGTTAATTTTGATTGCTGCATTCCACTTTATGGAACTTTGTCATCGGGACAACCATAATCATCGGCTTTATTTAAGAAATAACACTCTTACGTCTGCATTATTTGTTAAGTTGATTATTTCAGCCATATATTTGTGCAATTTTTTTTTGTTGACCTAGAAATTTCAATTATTCAATGGAACATACACTCTCTGAAATATAGAAGTTGCAACTCAGTAAATTAAAGCTAATCATCATCGCCAAATAATTGTAACAAAACTCATAAATTTACGCTATGTTTAACTACCAACTCCTCCATGCTGGTTAGGTACACGGATACCAGTGGTTACATTCGACTTTTAATATACAATATTTATGAACAAACGTTCTGAACGAATGTGGTTTTTTGGCATCAGTGGCCCTTACCGTATGTACATACATAAATGCAATTTTGTTTCATCTTACACTCATGTTTTATTTCATATATAAATTATGACATTGTATTTGTAACCATAACAAAACCCTTTTGTCTCCAAATTTTGTTTTGTGCAACCTATTAAAAGGCATTGTACGCTCGCCAGTTGCAAAGCGGCGTGGACATTCTTCACCTTCTCCAATTCCAGACAAAAGATCAGCATACAGCCCGAACAGTCGAAAAAGAAGAGCTTCCCCACCTCCGAAAAAATCTGGATCTGATAAAACTAAGAAAAAACGACGTGGATCAAGCACTTCTGGTTCAGGTAAATTTCTGTTCTTTATGCAAATTTATTCTTAATTTAAAAATTTTAACATCATTTTCTTTTAACAATTATCAGGATCTTCAGATTCTAGTGGTTCTGGGTCGGATTCTTCATCATCATCATCTGAAAGCTCCTCACAGTCTAGAGGAACGACTCCAATTAAGCGTATTCGCACAACTGATAAAATAGCTAACGAACGTAAATCTCTGAAAAAGAGTAAGTATTCATCAGCATTCTTAGAACTCCCAGTTTTAAATATTTTATTTTTCTATTTTTTTTTTTTTTCAATTCAGTTGAAACTGTTAAGAAACGATCACCCATCTCGATTGAAATTAAAAAACAAGCTACCGTTGGAGCATCGGCACTAACATCACCCAGCAATTCAAACTCATCTGATAAACCCGAAGTGAAAGACATGAAAAAGAACAGACGTGAAGAGTTACTGAAACAGCTTAGAGCTGTCGAAGATGCCATTGCCAAGAAAAGATCCAAATTGACCTGATAGATTTAAGTGGACGTTCAGTAAAAACTCATTGCAAATCAAAAAAAAAAAACTATTTTCTAACATTTGCACTCATTGCAAACACACTTTTTATCTTTTGCTCCTTTGAGGAATGCAGCCACCCTCGTGAATACATTTTAAATTTTTGTTTTAAGTTCATTATTCGATATAAAATGTATAATGCTAAGTAAACAGTTTTAAATGGTCGTCTTTGCATCAGCTTACACTGAGATAATTCTAATGAAAGATGGCACAATTAAAAATGTTTCTATTTCTCCGACAGTGGGAATATGAAAAAGAATTTTCATTTTTTGTTTTTATTTAACTAAAAATTACGGTTTTATTTAATTTGTCCTTTTTTTTGTAGCAAGCATAGGATTAAGAACCAATATTTTTGTACAATTTGATGGAAATAATACATCGCAAAAATAAACTAGCAAAGTTAATTTATATTCGGCTGGACAATGACTTTTTTGTTTGTAATATGACTGATCGGATCATACTTTGTGTAAAATCCATATAAATGGCATTATTTATGGAGAGTTTGAAATGTAATAAAAATTAAATATATTACTGTAATGCTTCGTTTTTCTTTAACATTTTTTTTAAGCTCACATTAAAAATAAGATGAACTTATTTGTGTGTTATTCTAGAAATCGCTTCTTTTGCTGGAAAGTATCAATGGTGTGCGTGAATAATCCAAGATCTCATGTGACTTGCCGTTAAAAAACATAATTTAAATGTAAAATACTCCAACTATTTACTAGAACATTTATTTTGTTGAGAAAAACAAAATCAAAAAAGGACATTATTTAAGAACATGGGCAACCTAATCCTATTTTGATAATTTTATTTTTTTAATTGTACATTAGGGTGTACCAATTTTCTTGATTGAACTTTGTTGGTCTTCCAACCAAATATTTTTGTTACCTTTATTTATTGTGTGGTTTGTAATAAATTTCAACTTGCTAATATGTAGGTACTATGTAACAGGGTGTTCAATCGGTTTAGTTTTTTTTTTTTTTTAAGTTTTTTTTTTTTAAGTTTTTTAATAAAATTCTCCTATTTATAAGGTTATTCGCATAATATTCCAAACAAAATTTAGGACATGTAGGCGGGTTAAAGGAAAAACAAAAACTGTAGTTAGATAGATATATTTATAATCATATTTATTATTTCTGTTATCAAACTCCGTTTTTCTCATTTATAAAATAGTCAAATCTACTAAAATAGGTATCACTGAATAGGAATTTACACATACTCATGACATTACACAAAAACTTTATGTTATACCACACTATTTTCTATACATTTCGGAAATTTCAAAATAATTCAATTAAAATTTGGTATAAAGAATACCTCACTTATAACCCATTGAACGAGTGAAAGAGAAAAATATATATTACTTCTGTAATTTAAAATTCTCTTTTTTTTCTCTGCGCCTAAAGTAAGTGGGGGAGAACTATTCTTTAGTTACACCATGCATTAATCAAAGAAACATATTTATTACTTTTGTAATGATAATCCTCTTTTTTCGCTTGCACATTGAGTGAGTGGTGGAGAAACATATTTGTTCTCATTATAAAAAGCCGAATGCATTTATTAGGTATTACCAGGTTGCATGAATAAAAGAAACATATAATTCTTTAATTTAAAATCTTAGAAGAAGAAATAGAGGAACGGGCATATCGAGGAAAAAGTGAGGCTTTTTTCAAAATAGTGTGAGTTACACAAACACAAATGCATTAACACAGGGTCGGAATGCAGTGAGATAGCTAAATGCTGCGGCCCCCAAAAGAATGTTTAGCTGCGTTTTTGAGAGATATATTTTCGAGATTTAAGTTTAATAGTAAAAAAGCTTATTAAACTAAATAAAAAAGTGAATTAAATGTAATAAATAATACATGCAATACTTCATTGAAAAAAAAAAAATATACAACATATGCGGTGCTGCGTTAAATTCTGTAAAAACATAATGTTGAATATGAGACACAATCAGCCCGTGAGATGCAAAAATTGTAAACTCCATATTATAGGTGTTTTTACACGATTTAACACATATTTTTTTAAAAATAAAGTATTGGTAATATTCACTATGTTAACTTGTATTTCACTTTTTTTGTTGTAAAGTACGCACTTCACAACCTCCAACGGTCATTTCTCATGCCCTTTCATGACCCCATCCATCCATTCAACTCCACTTCAAATTCCCATGGTCATCATTTCCTTTGATTGACCAATATCAATCCCACTTCAAATTCCCATGGTCATCATTTCTTTTGATTTACCAATATCCGACCTACTTAAAATTCCCATATCATCATTTCCTTTTAATTACTTACAAATTCTATCACACTCCAAAGTCGTCAACCACGCAGTCAACGATCACTCAACTTAAACCCATTCACTTTTCCAATCCGTTAAACTTCTCCAATTTCATTGCCTGCTCCATTGAAATAAAACCCATAATTCCCAGATCATCATTTTTCCATTTTTCTATATCCAACAATCAATGCACTCCCTTTCCAATACACACTCTTCAAACCCATTAAACGTGCATTGATCCCAAATTTAGTATCGCAACTACACACAGGCACACTTGTGCTGATGTTGCATCTTTTTCCTTTTTTCTTCGTGTCGGGTGACGAGCTATCAAGGCGACACTCTGTTTCTTGATATCGAACCAGTCGGACGGTTTCTTTAAAATATTTTATATTCTATTTCTTTACTAAATCTCTTTAATTGTAAAATTAATTGTTAAGAATAACCATAAGACCTAAATATAAGCTTTTCAAAAATAAAATAAAACTTAAAGGTACAATTCAGTTACCGAAAGAAACTATTTACTTTTATTCTTTTTTCACTAGACACTAAAGAAAAATACAGGTAAAAACCCAACTGAGAATCGTGCTTCTCAGGTAATAAAATATAGCACAACAAAAATTGGTGTCAGATGTGGGGTTTGCCTGAAAAGTGACAAGTGCAAAGTGTTAAAAAAGAAAAACAACAAGAAGTGAAACAAAATAATAACTAGAAGTGGAAACAAAAAAATAACTAATAAATAAATAAGTGATACCTTCCTTCTGCAAATCAAAAAAAAAAAAAACAAATCAAGCAAAAGAAACTCAAAACCAAGTGAAAAAAAAATATATATTACAAACAAAAAAAAAAAAAACTACAATCAGTGATAAAAAAACCCATAACAAAACAACAATCAGTGAAAAACAAAATCTGAGAGAACTAAGGACTACACATTCATCTGTAACCCTCCGCATCCATCTTTAACCCGCTGCATCCACCAACAACCTATTATCATCATTTTACAAAGCAGAATTTTCAAATACAATTTTTTTTTACTAGTAAGCTATCTTTTAATTATTTTTCTTTACTATTTTCTTATCATTAATTTAATTCTTGCGTAGCCCTAAGATTTTTTTTTATATATATACATATATGTAAGTAATTATTGTATACATGTCTCAAGGTGAAATAAATAAAACCGACGAATCCGAATCAACGTTAAACTCGTCCGAAACAGATAGTGATACAGAATCCGACACCCCTTACAATACTTCTCCTTCCTCTCATTCTACTCCCAATAAATTACTGAATATGGCTCCTAAGTTAGATAGGTCTTTTGCGTTCAAGCTCATCCCGGAGTTTGACGGGGACAGATCGATCCTACATAAATTCATAAATGCCTGCGACTTAATCGCAGAAGAGACCTCTTCTTCAGATCTACCCATTCTTCTTCTTATAATAAAAACGAAATTGTCTGGAAGCGCATATAATGTAGTTAAGTACACTGACTTCGAAGATTGGAAGCCCCTTAAAGAAAAGCTACTCCAGCAATTCCTAGAGTTTAAATCTCTATCTCAATTACAGGTGGATCTCATCCAAATGAAACAGCGAACGAACGAATCTGTTCGTCAGTTTTCAAACAGATTAGAAAAAACTTTATCCCATCTGAATGATGCTTGCATTGCAAGTGAAGGCTCAGATAAAGCTGACACAATCATAAGTCTTAATCGTAAGACTGCGTTGAAAGCGTTCGAAAGAGGGCTTAATTATCGAGTAGGTCTTATTATAAAAGCATCAAGATTTAATACATTGACGGATGCCATTGAAGCAGCCGTCCTAGAAGAGAAAACTAGTTCGTCACATCCTACACATTTTTCTACTAGCTCATCACAAAGCAAATCCAGAAATTCAATTTCATGTTATTACTGCCAAAAGTCGGGACATAACATAGAACAATGCTACTTAAGGAAAAATAAGGAACAGCTTCCTTCTTTCAAAAGTGAAGTTAAGAAAGTAACTATTACTTGTAGTTACTGTAAGAACCTTGGGCATCATATAAATGAATGTCGAAAAAGGGAGTATACTAATAATAAAAAAAAACAATACTAATTCCCCTTCGACTGTAAATAAACATTCGGAAAACCGTTCAGAGGCCGAAACCAGTGGCAGGCTTCGGACCCAAACCTAATATCTTCTCGCCACATCTTTCATATAAACTTAAATAATAAAATTTCTAGAGTAGATTCTATAAAAATTTCATCCGAAACTTTGCTAAATCCTTAACCTTCGAAATTTCTCATTGATGGTGGCAGTGAAATTAGTCTGATTAAAATAGATAAATTAAAACCAGGACGACCCATTGACTCAAACATTATTCATTCATTATCTGGTATTACTGATTCCGTGATTCGTACTAAGGGTGTTATATACTTACGCATAAATTTACCCAAAAATATTACTATTTCTTATCCCTTTCACGTTGTAGATAAAAACTTCCCTATAAGCACTGACGGAATCATAGGTAACAATTTTCTAGATGATCATAAAGCTCAAATCGACTATAGGACTAAAATGCTAACATTCTCTTTTCAAAAATTCATTATCGAATATGATTTAATCCCTTCACATTTAGTCACTATCCCACCAAGATCGGAAGTCGTAGTCCCTGTTCTTAAAGAAGTTAATGTGGACAGTATATGTCTCTCCCAACAGTTTCCCAATGGATTATATATTGGCAATAGTATTACTCCTGCCAATAGTTCTATCTCTTACATATCTGTCGTTAATTCTTCAGAATCTCCTATTGAACTTAATACCGAAGACCTTATATTCGATGAAGTCTGCAACTACAACATTTTACGAATTAAAAATTATCTTGAATCATATGATAGAATCCAAGCTATAAAAGACCTAGTGGTGACAGATCACATGTCGAAGAACGAAAAAGAATCGATATTAAATCTGTGTATCTTGTATAGCGAACTCTTCTATCTAAAAGGAGACAAATTAACTCATACCTCTTCTGTACAACATCCAATCCTTACTCCTGATGCTTCACCTACATATATTAAACCCTACAGGTTGCCGGAAGCTCAAAGACAAGAGGTTGACAAACAAATCCATGAGATGATGGACGATAACATAATCCAACCATCGAATAGTCCTTGGAATTTCCCTCTTATCGTTGTTCCAAAAAAACCTGATAAGGACGGTAATAAGAAATGGAGAATCGTCGTCGATTTTCGCAAACTCAACGACAAAACTGTCGGTGATGCATTTCCATTACCCAACATAACTGATATTCTAGACCAGTTAGGAAGCTCTAAATTTTTTTCCACCTTAGATCTCGCCAGTGGATTCCATCAAATCCAAGTTAGACCGGAAGATAGAGAGAAGACCGCCTTTTCCTCACCATTTGGTCATTACGAATTCATTAGAATGCCTTACGGATTAAAAGGTGCCCCAGCCACCTTCCAAAGGTTAATGAATAATGTATTGACTGGTCTTCAAGGTATAAAAACTTTTGTATATATGGATGACATAGTGGTCTATGGTAAGACTTTAGAAGAGCACAATTCAAAACTAAGAGAAATCTTTGAACGCCTTAAAATGCATAACCTAAAATTGCAACCCGATAAATGCCAGTTTTTGCGAACAGAACTCACATACCTAGGACACGTGATAAATGAATCAGGTATCAAACCCGATCCACAAAAAATCGAATGTGTAAAGAATTTCGCTCAACCCAAAAATGCCAAAGAAATAAAAAGTTTTCTGGGACTCGCTGGATATTATCACCGTTTCATAAAAGATTTTGCAAAAATCTCCAAACCTCTTACTAATCTTTTACGCAAGGATGTTCGTTTTGACTGGACTCCTCTTTGTTCAAATTCCTTTCATGGATTAAAAGAAAAACTAATAAATCCACCCCTTCTTCAATATCCTGATTTCACTAAAAATTTTATCTTAACAACAGATGCTAGCGATGTTGCAATTGGAAGCGTCCTTTCCCAAGGTGAAATTGGTAATGACCTTCCTATCTCGTATGCATCAAGAACTCTCAATAAAAGTGAAAAAAATTATTCTACTACAGATAAGGAACTTTTGGCTATCGTTTAGTCAGTTAAACATTTCCGACCATATCTGTATGGAAGAAAATTTCAACTTTACACGGATCATAAACCTCTAGTTTATATCCATAATTGTAAAGATACAAATTCTAGAATGATGAGATATCGTTTACAGCTCGAAGAGTTTGAATATGAAATCATTCACAAAAAAGGTGAACAAAATACAAATGCTGATTGCCTAAGCAGAATTGCAAAAATGACTCTTCGTTCAGACACAAAATCTCCTTCTACTTCTTCTCAAAATTCATCTTCTGAATCATCTCCAAAGTCGTCTTCTATCTCAGCTACTACATCGTCAATTACTAATTCTTGTTCTACACCTTCAAATACAAATCCTTGTACTATATCGTCGAATACTAACTCTTGTTCTACATCTTCAAATACAAATCCTTGTACTACATCGTCTAATACTAACCCTTGTCCTACATCTCCAATTCCTAAATCTAGTTCTCATCCTATATCTTCAAATAAAAGTTCTAATTCTTGCTCTACTACTTTGAATACAAACCTTAGTCCTTCATATTCAGACATGAATTCTAATTCTTCTTCTAACCCTTCAACAAGACGAGAACTACCTCAAAATGAAATTAAAACTATACTCAAAGAATTTCATTTAAACCCTTTTGGAGGACACTGTGGTGTCAACCGTACTTTTAAACGCATACGACTTTATCATAAGTGGAAAAATATGTTCCAGGATATAAAAAACTTTATAAAAAATTGCGAACTCTGTCAAAAGAACAAAATTACTAAGTACACAATGGAACCAATGGTCATTACTTCTACTGCTAAGGAACCCTTTGAGAAAATTTCTATCGACATCGTTGGTCCATATCCTATCACTAACAATCATAACAAATATCTTTTAACCTTCATTGACGACCTTACAAAATATACTGATGCAATACCTTTACCAAATCAAGAGGCTAATACAATCGCAGAAGCATTTGTCAAAGAAATAATATTTCGTTATGCACACCCAAATACGTTTTGTCAGATCAAGGACAAAATTTTCTTAGCGACATATTTAAAAATGTATGTAAACTTCTCAGAATAACTAAACTACAAACCACTGCATACCGACCACAGTCAAATGGATCTTGCGAACGAAGCCACAGAAACTTTGTAGAATATTTGCGTTGTTTTATCAATAAATCTCAAGATGATTGGGATAATTGGATAAAATATGCCGTTTTCGTCCATAACACGACCCCGAACACTTCAACGTCATTTACCCCGTTCGAACTCATGTATGGTAGACAGGTTGAACTTCCTTCAAGCGTAACTAAAAATCCAGAAATTTGTTACAATTACGACCTTTATGCCAATGAACTTAAATCAAGACTTCAACACTGCCATCAGATAGCAAGAGATAATCTCATCAAGAGTAAAGAATACTCAAAACAGCAATACGATAAGAGACTAAACCCTGTTGATTTTCAAATAGGAAACCTAGTTTTACTCAAAAATGAAAGCAATCCCAAAAATACAAATAAAAAATTACTTCCCCTTTGGTCAGGACCATACGAAATCATATCTACGTCAGGAGTAAACTCAAACATTAAAATAAAGAACAAAATAACAAAAGTTCATAACAACAGACTAAACATTTATTCAACCTAACTAATTTACCCCAACTTCAATATTCTTTCCAGAAATGGATAAACTACTAATCCTCATCTTTATAAGCAACATGGTTTTAACCTCCCAAATGGCTATAAACACCGAAACCCAACTACACGAAATCATCGATCTACATAACAAATCAGGACTATACTACGAAAACGTTGGTAACCTAAAATTATTTTCTAATCAATGGAATTTAGTCATATACACTAATCTCACTGAGTTAGACTCACAATATAAATCTATTTTACTGACCTATGAACAAATTTTATCTACATGCCAAAAACTTCTTTCCTCTAACGAATACCTTAGTCAATGCGAATCCCTTCCTACCCTAACTACCATGTTACTAGATCGAATAAAATCCCAAGATATAATTATTAATAAGTACTTAGGAACTACTATAAAACCGAGGATACAAAAGAGAGGACTAATAAATGCTATTGGCTCTATTTCAAAACAACTATTCGGCACCCTCGACGACGAAGATGCCAAAATCTTTTCACAACATATCGATAAACTTAAGCAACAACAAGATTATGCATCCCATTTACACGATAAACAAATTTCCATATCAAAAAACATTATACATCAATTAAACCTTACAAACGACCAAATTATTAAAATAGAAGACAAAATTAAAGAAACCGATAAAATCATTAATCAGATAAGCAAAAACACAAATAATGACAACATAATAAATAAATCCTTTCTTCAACTAAACGAACTTTTCACGATGTTTAACTCCTTATCAGAATATTATTATTCGACCAAAGATCACCTCCTTGATGCTATTTACTCCGCAGCTCATGGAAAACTTCATCCATACCTTATTGATCCTTCTAAACTCACCTAGGAAATTAAAAAGATACAATTACTTCTTCCAGAAGAAAATCGCCTACCACTACCTTTACAAGAAAAATATATAGATACACTTTTCAATCTCTTAGAAACTCATGTTTACTACATTGACAACCAAATTAATTTTGTATTAAAGATTCCTTTAACTTCTTCTAAAAACTATAACATTTATAAAATGACTAGCATACCAAATCTCCTTGAAAACAAAACCTATACAATCATAATCCCCGAAAAACCTTTTCTTGTAGTAGACTCAGAAAAACAATCATATTTTCTCTTTGATAAACATGACTTGGATAAATGCCAAAGAACAATAAAAAATAACTATCTTTGCGAACGAAACGCGCCAATTCTTTTCACACATTCTAGTAACGCTTGCGAATTGAATTTACTTTCAATTTTACCAAGTGAAATCAGCAATTGCAATATTCAGTTAATACAAATATACCACCCAATTTTTCTGCAGTTAGCTGACACTAACTCTTGGATTTTTGTTTCTCCAAATCCAGAAAATCTTATGATTAAATGCAAAAACTTTAACTCTCACATACAAATGAATGCAACTGGTATTCTTAAAATCCAACAAAACTGCGTAGCAAATACAAAATACCAATCCTTAAACTCTAAAACAAACTTCGAAACAAAAACCAATTTGAACTTTATTTCACCAAATCCAAATCTTCCCTTAAATATAACACTGCCACAATTTGAGAAAATTCCTAACTACGCGACAAAGTCCTTTAACATACATGATCAAATTGATGAACTTAATTCTATAAGTAAAGATATAGACAACATAAAAAAATCACGGTTCATATATTCTAAAGTCGACCAAGAAAATAAAAATATGGTAGTCGTGTTCCTTCTTGCAATGTTCTCCGCCATACTTATGGTTATAATCATATTACTCATGCGACATAAAAGTAAAACCTTCGTAAACACAAACAAAATATCGAATTGCTTACCATTAAAAGAAATAAAAACCTCAGATCCAGTTCAAACCATCAACGTAAAAACTCAAGAACCATTACCAATACCTACACCTCGTCTAGCTCCATCTAATCTTTCTCGTTCACTTCCGATCCCATCTTCTAAAGCCGAAACTCGCACCATTCCAAGGTACAAGTTTCGTTCTTAAGGGGGGAGGTGTTGTAAAGTACGCACTTCACAACCTCCAACGGTCATTTCTCATGCCCTTTCATGACCCCATCCATCCATTCAACTCCACTTCAAATTCCCATGGTCATCATTTCCTTTGATTGACCAATATCAATCCCACTTCAAATTCCCATGGTCATCATTTCTTTTGATTTACCAATATCCGACCTACTTAAAATTCCCATATCATCATTTCCTTTTAATTACTTACAAATTCTATCACACTCCAAAGTCGTCAACCACGCAGTCAACGATCACTCAACTTAAAAAGGTAAACACCCAACTGAGAATCGTGCTTCTCAGGTAATAAAATATAGCACAACATTTTATTTAGTGTTTTCACTATTTCAACGTTATTGCAAAACTCAAATCCACAAAAAAAAAAGAAAATAATGTTGAAAAAAATGCAAAATTAAAATAAAATGTTTGGTAACTTTTTGTTTCAACAAATTTCCAAAAACTGAGTTTTTTTTCTATGGGTTTTGACAGAAAATTGTGAAATTTTGTGAAAATTTGTGCAAATTCGCAAGAAATTTCACGTTACCAAACAGACCAAATTCTAAATCGAAAGAACGAAAAGTAAACAAACATATGAACACATTTCTAAATACAGCTGCTTTTGAAAGAACAACATTTTAAATCATATCTAGGAGGTGAATTTAAAGTGCGAAATTTTCGCACGGGTCTTCTGGTATAATTTTATTTTATTAAAAAGGATAAACGAAAACATTAAAGGTGCTGGTATGAAATTAATTATGACAATAACATAAAGCAAAAACTGTATGGGGATTCTATTTCCGCTCTATTAGGCATGAGGGGTAATTTAAAAAATAAGAAACGGTACGACAAATAAAATTATGTTAAGTTTTTTTTTTAGGTCAGAAAAGCCACCTGTAATATTTATTTATTTATTTACTAAAGAAGCTTATAAAACAAATTAACATACTCTTGAACAATTAAGGCATTAATTAGGGTAACAAAACCATGTAATGCCGTTTAAATTACAATGTATGCTATTTTTTTTATTATTTTATACCTAATTCTTTTCCACGCAGTGTTGTAGATCGAAGGATGTTCTTAATGGTATATATGTTTGTGGAATAAATTAAGACATACATATATCAGTCAATAGTTTTCGAAAAAAATGTTCAAACTTTAAAATTAAAACAAAGATTGAAAAAATAAGTTTTATATTTAAATAAGCAGTAACTATATTGAATATTTGAATGAACAACAACTACTTGGGAAATATTTTAGTTTTCATTCTCATTCAACAACTGTATTTTTTTAATTCCGTTTCTTTGTTTGTTATATTTAAGCACAGTTAACTGACCTTTTAAATTAAAAGAAAAAATTGCGATCATTTGCTGCTTCTGATGCATAAACCTGGGTCGAGTCGCGTCCTCCGTGAACGAGTAGCTCGTTCACGGAATTTTGTAGTTTGAGATCGCCATTTACGTGAACGTATGTTCGTAAACGTAAGGCAAACGAAGTTTGGCATTATGTGCTACCATTGTATATAAATATCTATAGTACTATCAAAAAACCAAAACGACGATGGCGGTGCCACTGGCCTGGGAGGGCCTTTGCTCTGTAGATAATGTAGAGTTAAAAATACATTGAAAATCTCAATAACTCTCTCTAGCGATCATTCACCACCTATAGGCGTGAAAATCCAGAAAATCGACTCATTAATAGTACTATAGGTTTTATATAAATGGTCCTACGTGAACGAGTGCGCGATCGTGTATGTTCACTAGATTATTTTCAAACTCGAAATTTTGAAGAAAAAAAAAGTTCAAACTAATTTTTTTCTAAAATGTACGTTATTAAGTACTATTTTTGTTTTCAAAATTCGTTGCTCTGATCAATTTCTAGTCAAACATTAAAAACCGGATCGATCTAGGACGTTTATTTTTAAAGATATTAAGAAATAAATTATTCAATTTTCTCATAAAACTAAGAAGAATCCGGCTAAATGATCATTTCAGCAACCATTTGATTATCACAACCTCGTTTTTTCTTGTTTTGACTAAGTTGTTGGTTTCTTTTTATCATAAAAAAAGAATACACTTATGATGCAAATTGACCCTGGTGACGGCGATGTTTGCCCTCCCAGCAAACATTATTTAAATACAAATAAAAAAAATATTCATGATAAAATGAATAACAACCAAAACTATTATCAACCTTTGCAAAGCCTTATGGCTGATGTGAAAGTCCTAGATCGATCCGGTTTTTAGTGTTTGACTTAAAATTGATCACAGCAATGAATATTGAAAATAAAAATAGTACTTAATAACGTACAATTAAAAAAAAAAATAGTTTGAACTTTTTTTTTCAAAATTTAAAGTTTGAAAATTAATTTTTTAAAAACTGTTAACAAACGCAACTTAATTTAAAATGAAAATTAAAGAAGATTTCTGGCTTTCTAAAAAGGTATGGCAGGTCATTGCAAGTTTTACCGTTGTGTTTAAATAATATTTTTTCTGTTTTAAGTCAATTTTTTAGAAAATTGCCCCTCCCACCTAAACGAAGGGAAATAGACCGCCCTCCCATACGATTTTTTTCTTGTCTTAACCCAACCTGCTCGTTACAGCTTTTTGGCGCACCTTATACCAATCAACCTGTATATTGATAACAATAATATACATACATAGATATATAGATAATATATTAGACAAAACTAATATTTTTCATGGAAAATCTTAATTAATAATAATTTATTGATATACCTGAAGGTCAAATTCGACACCTTCGAATAACTTATATAATCAATCATGATAATATTGAGTCATAATCAATTCAAAAACAAAGAGTTGATACCTCTTATTCCTAAATTATGAGAATCTTTTATTTTTTATAAATGAAATTAATCAAAATTAATTTAAACTTATTAAGCTATTGACAATATTCCATTTCCATTTTTAATCAATGGCCTGTGTCTTCCTATATAAACAGTAATTTATTAGAATCTTTGTATGTTAAAACATACATCCATAAATACATTCCAAAAAATAGCTACACATATTTTACCTTGCGTTCTTTGTTTAACTTTTGGCGGAGGTAAAATGTGACACAATTTGATATTTAAATCCAATTCACGTTTTGTTTATTGGTCTGCTGATATGTTTTGTATTATAGCAGGTACCTTTACCTTTGCTGTAGTGTCGTACACTCCAAGATTTCCATCGAGTGAAAATCACGTCCAGAAGAAAAGCTCACGTTCCGTAATCTCACAAAATGTATGCAAAAATTCTAAAATAAAAGGAGCACAACAAAGCAGTCAGTGCTCTGCCTCTGACGATGGTTGGTGAAAAGAATTATCGAAAAAGATACGTGGAAGGACAAAATAACCCTTTTATTGCTGGTGTTATATCCTGAATGGATGAACATCTGTATTATTAGCGCCTTCGGTGGATATTTGAATGGTTTGGTGTTAGGTTATGGAATTGTATTTCCTCCCCTTCCCTCCTTGAGGATTAGAGCTAGAACAAAAATGAATAAAACCCAAACAAAAGAAACTATATGCCCTTGATGTGTACGAGTAAATATGTGTATCGATGACATGGATTTTGAATTTTTCTCAATAAAATCTAAGTAAACAATATTCCTTTGATCTTTGAATTCTGTCCTATAGGTATTGGCTTTTGATAATCTTTCGCGAAGCTACATTACTTACAATGCTCTTACCACTCCAAAAAACTCTAGAATTTGAGCTTTTCTTTTTAAATTTGAACGTTAGGCTTACCCATTACCGTAAATAAAAAAAATAAGACTCCTTATTTCCATAAGGTAGTTTTCGTATGTAGTTATTCTGAACGATTGGTTTGCATTTTAAACTACAAAGTAGAAACACAATTTTATATGTTTTTTTCTTTTTTAATAAATTTCTATTATGTTTTCCTTCGAACACTCTCACGCCCATATTCTGCATTTCACTTACTGTGAATTCACATGGTGAAAGTGAATGCGGGTGTTCCACAATTCGTTATTGTGAATTGGAATCTCAAAAATGAAAATAGATGTTCCGTATTTCGGCTTATTCCATTTTCTGAACGGATTCAAATCACTTTGTTTTTGTTCTGTGAATTGTCTGAAATTGGTAGGTACAGTTGCAGTTAGCAAGGATGACATTTTAAACAATACACGCGTTATTTACCGATTGCTTACTGCCCATTCGTACCGCGGCTCGGTATACCACATGCCGGCACGATGGCAGGGGGGGGGGGGGGGGGGCGGTGGTGTTGTTCAACCCCCCCCCCCCCGAAATGTATGAATTTAACTTCCTCGCCATACAATTTCACTCTTAAATTTTGAGTTTTCAGATTTCCAGGTGATATATGTTGTAACTTTAGAAGATATCCATGTCCTCAGTTATATTGTATGTACCTATAATACTACTCCAGGCTCAAACGCAGAGGGGGTTTGGGGATTCGATATGCAGACGCTAACAATTACTAGGCTTGCCGCAGATTTTTGCAATACGAACTCGCCAAAGTTCTTAAGAATTGGAATTTATCAGTCTTTGAATACGAACCAGTCAATAAATGCTTATAGAATTTTGTTCATAAAAGGACCCCAATGTATATATAAATATGAAAAAAAATAATTCTTTCTCAAAAAATATCATTCTAATTCTCGGCAGGAAACAATTTAAATGAAATCAGGATCCTTCTAACAGTACCGACCTTAAATATTTTTTTTTTTATTTTCGACTTTCTTAATGATAAACTAATTGAGATTTGTATGCAAATGATTATGAAATATTTAGTTTTTTTGTCGATTTAAAAAAAAAAACTAAAAAATCTTGTGCTGCTCAGGCTGGCAAAGGAATGTTTTAATTCAGAGAAAATGTTTTTTTTTTTTAGAATAACTTTTGTAATTTTAAAAATAGATGTTTTCATTTAAATCGGAGTTGAAACATTATTGTCCTTCAAGTCAACAATTCGACTTTTCGTGATAAAATATAATATTTAACAACAGTTAAAATTTTTCAACCCCCCCCCCCGAAATTTGCCTGCGTTCGCGCCTGACCGCATGTAGACCGTACCGCTACCGCCTAATTTTTTTACCCTCCCGCATTAGTTTTGCCATGCGGCATTATTTTTGCCCCCCGGAATTATTTTTGCTCCGCGGCATTTTTTTTGCCCGGTGGCGTTATATTTGCTTCGCGCCATTTTTCTTACCCGCGGCATTTTTTTGCCCCGTGGCATTTTTTTGCCCCGCGGAATTATTTTTGTCCCGCGGCATTTTGTTTGCCCAAAAGCATTATTTTTGTTCCGTGGCATTTTTTTTGCCCGCGATATTTTTTTGCCCCGCGGCATTATTTTTGCCCCACCGGCATTATTTTTAGCTCGTGGCATTATTTTTGCCCCGCGGCATTATTTTTGCCCCGCGGCATTATTTATTCCCCGCGCATTATTTTTGCCCCGCGGCAATATTTTTGCTCCGCGGCATTATTTTTGCCCCGCGGCACTGTTTTTGCCCCCGGAATTATTTTTGCCCAGTGGAATTATTTTTGCCCCGCAGCATCATTTTTGCCCTGCGTTATTTTTCTTGCCCGCGGCATTTTTATTGCCCCGTGGCGTTATTTTTGCCCTGCGGCATTTTTTTTGCCCCGCGGCATTATTTTTGCCCCGCGCATTATTTTAGCCTCCCGGCATTATTTTTTAATTATTAAAAACAAGAGCAACCGTTTTTTGTCATCAAGTGATGGGAAAATGCAAAAATATTCTATGAATTCGTATTTAAAAAAAGTGACTTTAAGTAGTATTCTTAAGATCCTTTTTTAACAAATATCTCAAGAACGACTCGTCGCACTTTAAAGTTGTAAAAATCTTTTTGATAGGAAATCGATTTGATTTCGTTTGATTTATACTTTTCAAGTAACAGATCTAAACAAAAAAAAATTTTTGACAATTTTGTTTATTTTGGAAAACTTTTAGCTTCGGTAGAGGGCTAACAAAAGTGAAATTTATTTTTTTTCTTATTTTGTACCTTCTACTTTTCAAAATACTAATCAAATTATGAGCCAACCAAGAAGAATCCGACTAAATGACTATTTCTGCTTCGTTTTTTCTTGTTTTACTAAGAAGTTATAAAGCTTAAGTTAAAGTAATAAGTTTATTTTGAAAAGTAAAAGTCCTAGAACCATACGGTTTTCAGTGGTTGACTGATAATCAACTGGAGCATTGAATTTTGGAAGCAAAAATAGTATGTACCTAACAAAAAAAAACTTTTGTAAAAAATTAGTTTGACATTTTTGTGTTAATTTTTTTTTTTTTCAAAATTTGAAGTTTGAAAATAAATTTTTCGAAAACTGTTCACTACAACAACTTTATTTAAAAACAGTATAAAAGAAGGGATTTCTGGGCTTACAAAAAAGTATAACACGTTGTTGTACGTGTTACCGTTGTTTTTCAATCATTTTTTTCTGTTTTATGTCAATGTTTTTTGATAATTGCCCCTCCTGCCTCTACGGGGGGGGGGGGGGTAATAGACTCCCCCCTTTCTTATACGAGATTTTGAGTGTTTCGACCACAACCTACGCGCTCTAACTTTTTGTTAGACCTTTTTATGAATCACCCTGTAGGTAAATTCTATTGATGTACGGAGACTTTTTTGATACATTGTAGGTAGACAAATACTAAAAATGTCAGTCGATCTGATCCTGATTGAAAATTTTTGTATTTGATGGCCATTAATCTTTCTGAAAACAATTTTTTAACTTTTTTTTTTAAAATGGGGTATATATGTAAGTTATGACCATAAAATACAAAAAAAAAACAACAGGTTAACACTCTTAAGACCCTATGTACATAAGTCTACGAACCGGAGTGGTTTTTGTAATTTGCGTCGCAAAATCTTTCTGTGAACAAAGTTTCATTCATGTACCGGTGAGATCGGAAAATCTGTTGCCAGCTCTCGGACTATCATATATATATGTACAATTACTGTACATATATTTAAATAGGACATCCTACGAGCTTTTGAATCTCGTTGCTTTCTCTTCTTGTTTACTTTTTTCTCCATTGAAAGTCAAATAGCAAATAAAATTAAGTTTTCTTAAAAAACTTTATTAACTATAGATTTTTTGTTGTTGTTAAAAAGTTAAAATAAATTAAATCTTTTATACCAACTATGTTATAGGGTGATTCGCATAATCACCAAGTGTAAGTTCGGTTCATAACAATACAAAATTCGTATGGGAGGGGTCTATCCGAAGGTGGCAATTTTCCAAAAAAAAAAAATTACTTAAAACTGAAAATAAAAAAAATATTAAAAATCGGTTGTAATACAAACAATGTTTTGTTATACCTTTTCGTAAGGCCATGAATCCCTTCTTTTATTTTATTTTTAAATACAGTTGTTTAAGTGAATACTTTTTGAAAAATTCATTTTCAAAGTCAAACATCTTAAAAAAAAATTCAAACTATTATTTTTGGAATACCAATTCTTAGTGAAATACTGAAAACCGGTTGGTTCTAAGGCTTTTAATTTTCAAAATATTAAAGAATAAAGAAAACTACTTTTTAGTAAAAAAAAAGGAAAAACGAAGCTGATGATGATCAACCAGTTGCTGAAATTATCATTTTGCCGGATTCTTAGCTTTATGTTTAAGTTGGTTCATTTATTTTTTAATATTTTGAAACGTTTAAGTCCTAGAACCATCCGGACTAAGAATTGAAAAGAGCACTGATTTTTTAAATCAAAAATAGCACTTTGAACTATTTTCTTAAATTTTTTTTTCAAAAATTTGAGTTTGAAAATTAATGTTTCAAAAACTGTTTTATTAAATAACTTTATTGTTTTAATATTTTGTTTTCTGTGTTAACTTATTTGTTCAGAAAATATCCCCTTCCGCCTTAACTGTAGGGCTGGCCACGAGACGAGACCCTGCGAGACTTTTGTAAGTCTCGTCTCGGCCTCGTTAAAATCGAAAATGTTCAGTCTTGTCTCGGTCTCGTGTCGGTCTGGTCCCGGTCTCGTCTCTGAAAAATACGATTTAGGGACAACCTGTTGCCTATATATTTTCGATTATAGTTTGAATATGTGCAGAAGAAAATAAATTTGTAACTGAAGTTGGAATTTTTTGTTTATTAGACTCTCTGTAAATTTCGGTCCAAATATACAGTCTCGTCTGGGTCTCGTCTCGGTTGCTCCAAAGGCTGTCTCGTCTCGGTCTCGTCATGCGAGACCGAGATCCAGACCGAAACTTTTCTCGTCTCGTGGCCAGCACTACTTAACTGGGTGGAAAACCTCCCTCCATACGGTTTTTATTTATTGTTTCATCCAAAAATGCAGACTCTAGGTTTTTGTTATACCTAATGCGAATCACCTTGTTATGTTGCTCTTGTGAGCTTTAAATTAAATAATCTTTTCTTACATTTTATGGTAATTTATGGTTAAGGCACATACTTTAAGTCATAATTGACCACTAGACTAGACTAGCTGGTCACTCAACCGATAATTTAACTTAACCATCATCATCATCATTTGGCCAATTTTTAAAACGAAATGTGAGATAAAATCTTAATTATTTTATTAAATTTGAGCTGACCTTGAGACAACGTACACATAATATGAAACATTATATACAAAGTTATAGCTTGGTGTGGGTGGCTTGTCGCTTTAAGGAAAATGAACAAAATAAATATTTAATTAGACTCTAATTTTGGTTCTGAATTGTTTTAAAACAAATTTTGTTTATTTAATAATTGTATTTTAATGACACCATGGGTAGTGGATAAATTATTTAGTAGATTGTTTGTTTTTTGCAACTAGTATGTTCCAGCAGACAGCCTTAAGATTAACATTAACATAAAGACATACACATAATAATAAATCCATGAAACAAAGTATGAAAGGTATTTATGATTGTTATTATCAACTTTTTACAAAGCATCACTAAGTGCAGTATCCTCCTGCAAATACCATCAGTCATTTAAATACAAATTAATTTTATATATGCAATCAATCAAATTGTAGAAACAACCGGACACAGATAATATAGTTTTCAGCAAAAGTCAAGGTCTATTCTGTATGTGAATAACTATTATTATTATTATTTTATAACCATTATAATGGTCCAGGTTTTAGTCACTAGACCGATTAATAATGCTAACTATAATTTCATAGCCGATGATGATGATGATGATGGTGGTGTCTTCACTTTATTGCATTACATATGAACTTATACTTCTTTGGTATGTGGCTGCACATAAACTTAGTATTAATATGTGGAAATTATAATTCACCACGCGATGTATGTATTTTGTTTTAAATTCAAAATGACAAACTCATTTGATGTGTAATTAAATAATGATAATTTTAAAAAAGATGATGCAAAACATTGTTTTCGACATTTTAATGGGTGTTAAATAAAAAAGGATACTTGATTATGGATATTTACTTTATACATATGAACAAGCAGATACTTATTGGTATATATATTCTGAAAATTACTTTGAGTCATGTTTAAATCACCATCAGGGGATCAGTTAAAGCTTATAAATGCATGAGGTTAATTTTAACTGATTGTTATCCAACAAAAATCAACAATGTAGCAAGTGTAGGTACTCAACTGGACTGTTGGTATATTTACAAACAAATCAATTCGAAAATTTAAAAAATTATATTGTACTTATTTAGGTATATGAATGTATAAATGGCCTATTTAATTATTTAGTTAATCCGAAATTGGCTTAAGTTGCGTATTAAATAATAGTAATCAGTGTTGTCATTATTTTTAACGTCCCCCTTATGCCAGAAGCATGAAAGGGCAGAAATCTTGTTTAATGACGGTGTTCACATTGGACTGACTCTTGCGACTATTTTGGATTCTCTGAAATTTATCTCACTCCCACTTCAAAGTGAGAAAGGGAGAAAAGTAAAAAATTAAAAAAAAAAAATTAAAATGTGTGGATTTTTTTTTGACGTTTTCTTTTGTAAATTCGGAGGAGTCAGTCGAATGTGAACACAGTCAGAGAGTATATCGTTATGTCAAACTTCGACAGTTAGGTTTCTGAGAAAAAAAAAATGACAGAGATTAAATGTTCATTTCATCTTTCTTGCTCTAAAAACAAACATATTAACAAATTTAATTAATTTCCTAAGGCCGTAAAAATTAAAATTTGATCGTAGTTAAATTTTATCCGTTTTAAAGGGGTGAATAAAATTGAAGGATTTTGCTGTGTCAATTGCATTAAATAGGATTATTTAAAACAAACAATTCTCATTAGCGTTCTTTGCGCTAAGGAACCTTTCCGAGACGGTGTCAACCTATCCAAAAATGTTCAGATAACTTGATTTGTTATTGCAATAGCTTTTTTCAGAAGGAATTACAACACAAATCTATTCAAATCCCTTTGGATACGACCTTGAACGCGGAAATTGTAGTTTGGCAGTCATGGACCTAGTATACCTGGACTGCTAGTCGATCGTCATTCTCATAAAAAAGTTGCATTGAAGATGGTTTCACCGATGGTTTGGAAGAGCCTTAAGCGGGGTACACATTATCAAACCTGTTTGAGAAACCTGTTCACGTTTGATAGTGTGTACTCTCTGTTTGACAAACACGTTCGCTTGTTCACACATTTTTATATGCGATATATACGTAGTATAGGGCAAGTTTAGGATTCGTGCAAAAAAAAAATTCGAGATAATAATTTTCCCTAACATTACGATTATAGAGAACGCGAAAAAATTGGGTCTCGCAATTCTGTCTGTCTGTCCTTCTGTCTGTCTGTACCTCGACCTGCAGGCACAACGGCTGAACCGATTTTCTTCAAACTTCGGACTTAAGCTTCTTGTGTGATTCCCTAGAGGGGAAATTGAATTTTTTTAACTCAAAAAATAACGGTACCTGTCATATAACCAATACACAAAAATTGATTTATTTCAAAAACATCTCTAATGATTTTCAAAAAAATTACGAGCTACTAAAATTACTAAATCAAATATTTTGGTAGAAAAAAAAAAAATTATAACGGTTATTAACGGTACCTGTCATACAACCGATTTTTTGGTTTTCAAATTCCTCGTTAACTACTACAGCGATTTCAACCAAAATTTTTATACAAAAGGTCGCTTGTAATTTAAACAATTTTGCATATTTTTGGATTTTTAAAAAAATATTGAAATTTTTTTTTTGAAAATTCAATATCTCGAAAACGGGCTCATGATTTTTTTTTTTAATTTTGTGAAAAATTGTATTTTATTAAATACTAAAAGTTGGCATACCAAATTTTATTTTAAAAAATTTTCAAGAATTTTTATATATAAAAATTTAATTTAAAAAAAAAAACCGCTCTAAGGATTTTTGAATTTTTTTTCATGTATTCATATTTATTAAACAAATCAGATGGCATACTTTTTTTTGAGCTCTATCTGTTTTAGCTATTAAAATAATTAATTTATAATAATTCATAGTAATCATTAAAATTGTTTTTAAAACTTTTTTTTTTAATGATATCATAGCGTTATGGAACCAATAAATATGTACATTGTCTATTTCAAGCTACGTTAAAGTTGTTAGCTACGAGAGCAAGTTTTGTGCGATCCAGTCGTGCCCATTTTTGTTTTGATACTGTTGAGTGTTTGCCATCAAACAGGTTTGATAAAATATACCCCGCTTGAATCCATGATTATTGAAATCGTCAAATGTGTTTATTGTTGATCACATTTTTTTCAAAAAAACCAAGGAATGAGTTCCTAATCATGGATATCGCTGATAAGCAAATTTTGGTTTATAAGCGTTAGTTAATTATAGAGCGTGTGAAAGTCACATACTAAATTTAACCCACTGTGAAGAAACTGGCCCTAAATCGTTTTCAAATTGACCTCAGAAAACTTCGACAGACCTCCCGGTTTTGGATTGTTCCATGTCTGAGGCCAACTAAATGCAGGTGTCGTTGGATTTGTTTCATCCAGGAGTTTTTGCGCCTGCCTTTCTTCCGCGATAGTGTTAGAACGTCTTGTGCTATTGCCATTTGAACTGGGTTCTCATGGCATCTTCTTTGTATATGACAGTACCAGTTAAGTTTGGTCATGCTGTATTTTGTCCAAGATGGTATTTTTGACGTGTAGACTTCCTCGAATTCTCTTGCGATCGCGTTTTGTCACTGTCTGCTGTCATGCGAAGCATCTTCATTTCAGCTGACGTCAATTTACTCTCATACTTCTTGTACATTGTCCAACACTTTGAACCGTATATAAGCAATGGACAAACAGCTGCCGTGTAGACCTTTCCTATCAGCTTAGGGGGCATGTTTATATCACAGAAGATGGCAGTGTTTTCCCGCCACTTCATCCACCCTACGCTTACGCGATGTTTGATGTCGTCATCACAAGATCCTTCGCTATTGATCACAGATCCAAGGTATTCAAACTTTTCGCACTTGGGAAGGACTGTTCCATTCAAATAGATGCCCGGAATAGGCCTGTGTGGATGAGAAAATGGACAGTATAGGTATTCGGAAACCAAGGAAAAACTAATCTTATGATAATCCACCAGTTGCTGTAATGATCATTTAGCAGGTTTCTTCTTTTTTACGAGGAAGTTGGTTTGTTTATTTTTTATAATTTTAAAAAATAAGAGCCCGACAACCATTTGGCCTTTTAGTATTTTAATATTAATTACAAAAAAAAAAAAAACTATTCTTTGAATGAAAGTATTTTAAAAAGGAAAATAGAAAAGATTTTTAGCTTAACATAAGGGTATAAAATGATAATATCATTTTGGAGATACATAGCTGGCTTTATTTTTTTCTACACAAGTGATAGAGATAGCAATGTTGAAAACGATATCATCCGATCGTTTTTGTTTTACCTATGAAGTGACCCCTGGCGATTATACAAGGTGATTCACCTAAGGTGTGAGTAAATTTAGCGTGTTGGTTTTAGACGAGACAAAAAAAATCCTATTGTAGGGGGTCTATTCCCCTCGGGACGGGTAATTTTCTAAAAAAATGACTTAAAACAGAAAACAAATCATTTAAAAACCAACGGAAAGACATAGAATGAACTGATATACCTTTTTGCAAAGCCAGAAATCCCTTTTTTTATTTTATTTCTAAATAATACATTTTGCGCTGCACTTAGTTAACATAATGTCTAAGGCAAAAACTATATACAAATACGTATAGAACCGATTCAGACTGAGTTATGGAATATCTAATCTAGAGGATTCCCTAGGAGGCCAGCGTATAGAATAAGGAATAGCCGGAGCCGCCTAGTTTCGAGTTTCGGAATCGCTCACTCAAACTGGGTCTAAGGGCCATTTTTTCAGTGCGTGGTTAAAGTTAAACCCGAGTTAACTCACAAGATTTGGTGAGTTTATTATGGATTAACTCAGAAATGCTTTTGATATTTTAATCTTCCGTGTTTTTTGTTCTGCATTATTTCTCAAATAAAAAATGGGCACGACTGGATCGCACAAACTTGCTCTCCTAGCTAATAACTTGAACGTAGCTTAAAATTAAAGTGGTTCTATAAGTGGTTCCATAACATTATGATATCATTAAAGAAGTTTTAAAAACAATTTAAAATATAAATTATTACTAAAAATTACTATTAATTTGTTTTTAATAACAGATAGAGCTCAAAAAAAAAGTATGCCATCTGATTTGTTTGATAACTATGAATTTATGAAACAAAAATTTAAAAGACCGTTAGAGCGGTTTTTTTTTTAAATAATATTTTACATATAAAAATTCTTGAAAATTAAAAAAAAAATTAAAT
Organism: Melangyna quadrimaculata; assembly: GCA_949320155.1. NCBI lineage: Eukaryota > Metazoa > Arthropoda > Insecta > Diptera > Syrphidae > Melangyna > Melangyna quadrimaculata. Next base: position 75,154,001 of record OX439484.1, on the reverse strand, counting down.
TTGGTAAGCCAACTTTTGGTATTTAATTAAATACAATTTTTCACAAAATTAAAAAAATCATTGACCCGTTTTCAAGATATTGAATTTTCAAAAAAAAACCCATATTTTTTTGAAAAATTGTATATGCAAAATTGTTAAAACTTCAGAGGAACTCTTACATAAAAAATTTGGTTGAAATCGATGTAGCTGTAACCGAGAAATTTGAAAACCGGTTCTATGACAGGTACCGTTAATAACCAATTTCCCCTCTAGGGCATCCCATAAGAACTTTAAGTCCAAAGTTTGAAGAAAATCGCTCCAGCCGTTTAGGCTGCAGGTCGAGTTACAGACAGACATACGGACAGACAGAATTGCGAAACCCACTTTTTTCGCTTTCTCTATCATCGTAACGTTAGGGAAAATTATTATCTCGAATTTTTTTTTTCACGAATCCCAAACTTGCCCTATACTAGGTATATCGCAGGTAAAAATAGCTTCTTGACGTAACTTTAGATAAATCTATTTCTAGAGTTAACCAACTCGGGTTTAATTCAACACTGAAAAACTGGGCCTATGTAAGTGTCACAGCCCTAAGGCAAATGTTATCTCACATCTCTATTTTTGAGAGAAAAATTGAAATTAATCGAACGACTAATTTTTTGATCAAATTTTTGATTTAAAATTAATTTTTTTTTTTTTAAATTCAAAGTATGAGTTGTTAATCATCGATATCACCAATCAGCCAATTTTGGTTGATTAGCGTTAGTTAATTCAAGCCCATGAAAGACACATATTAAATTTAACCCACTATGAAGAAACTGGCCCTAAGACTAACATTTACCATGATTTCTCCCGGTTTTATTAACAAGAAAATTTGGTAGAAAATTTCGAATCTTTTTATTTTATCACGAAATCTGATTACATAATCCAGAAAAACGTTTACATTTACCAAGATTTCTCCTGATATTATTAACCAGAAAAGCCGTACAAGGATTATTTTTTGAGTGTAGTTTTACAGTTATAGACCCATTTCGGGTCTATTTTTATTGTGTCTTAGACCGCTTTCACACAAGGAAACTGAGTTGCCAGAAAGTAGCTAGTTTGTAGGCGAGAAGGATGTGGGGGGAGACTTGTTGTCTTCCTTTTACGCCCTTCTCGCCAACAAACTAAAAATCGCTGGCAACTCAGTTTCCTTGTATGAAAGGGGTCTTACACACAATTGTATTGGTTCTGCTGCTAGTTAAGGACACTATACTTATAGCTAAAGCTAAGCTAATTTTCATAAACCCTATTAACTTTAAATGCTAAAGATGAAAAAGTTCAAAGTAAGTGCATGCGATAACTTTTAATTTTAAAAAAAATAGATACATACTCAACTTAAACAAATCTACTGGAAGATGGAACCACAAATGATGTAACTTTAGCTTTGCATTATCATATGTGAAAATTATACACATACCTACACACAATACATTAATAAAATATGTTTATAGTAATTAGCACAACTCAACAAAATACAATAAATATGTAAGTGTGCCTTCAGGCACATCTTAAGCATTCACATCTTTATTGAATAAAAAAATACTCATTACTTATCGTTTGGTGAAAACTTCTTAAGCTATAAAATACCCACTCGACCGCACCGAGCGCACGTTCCATAAACGAAGAGGTAACAAAAATATTTTTGTTTGTGGACAGGTACAGCCCCTCCTCAGCCCTCTTCATCACCATTACCACTGATGTGACGCCACGTTTCTTATGCCGATCAATGTAATTGTAGGACATGGTCAATCACTGCAATCGGTCACCAATATGATGGTAAAAGGTCAAAAGCACTCTTGTCCGTATTAACGACTTGGCTGCCCACTTGAATAGCATTTATAGGCTTTGGGTTGAATTTCTTCTTTAACAATTTAGCTAGGTTGTTTGGGACTCTTAAAAAAAAAAGAATCTGATGATTATATTATTTTATACTTTGCAACTATCCAAAGCTAAGGTTATGCCGCAGGTCTATTGCTTACAGGTTGTTTAGCACAAGACCGGCCGTAAAAAACCTTAAAACAAATATTTTGGGGGATTTTACTTGACAAGAATTTTATTATTCCCTCCCAAGACCTTAGCGATTCAATTATTATGAAAGGAAATTATATTGTGTAAACTATTTATATGTACCTACCTGTGTATGTGTTGATTAAATTTCATGTTGTTTTTTTAAGAATAAAGGTAAACGTTTGAAATTAGGTACTTCGCAAAGTGTCTTATAACACACTTGCTTCTCATAAAAAGATATGCTCTTAACAACAGCTTACTTTGTGTCCCCGATATAAAATTAAATGTAGGTAGATAAAGCCTGAACTCAAACACCTCCCCCCACCTTTACATTCAACTCCCTTGCCTGCGGCCCTGATTCAAGCTGCATGATCAGCTATACATTTTAAATACTTCTCAAAGTTGAGTGAAACAGTGTACGAATCTTGGTTACGCAAGGGTCGTTTGGTCGGTCGCGTAGCGTGCGTCGCGCCGGTCAATCGATCCTAGCTTAATTTTCGTATAAGACTTGGAATTACTTCAATGGGCTCAATTTGGGCGAACATCAGAGTCGGAGCACCGAAAATAATTTATTTGATGCTCTGGGTATGTATTTGTTCATATAACGTAATTAATGGTTGGTACGTTTTGTAAAATTGTTTTATTATCTCTGATGGCTGAGCTATTTCTTTATTGTTTTTGTTTAAGGTATTTTTCCTGGGATGATGATCATGACTCAAAAAAAAAAAATTGTATAACACTAATTTCTGAAAATGTTTCGTATGCAAATTAAGTTGTCGAAAAATATGTGCAGTCTTATCATTTTTATGTTGCAATGTATGAAGCACAAAGCACGACACGCAGCCAGCCCATATTAAATATTTCCTCGAAGTCTCTCTATACCTTCTACCTTAGCTTACCTATCTTACCTCTACTCTGTTTCAATATATGAAGCTTAGCTTAAAGAGATTAAGATCGAAGCAATAAAGTTCCGCAAAACTGCTGCCCGCTGCCATTATTGGGCAACTATAAACGTACTTGAAGCACCTGCTGTCGCCTGTAGGTCGTTCGTTGGTGGTTCAGCAGTGGTGGGCATTATTTTCTGTCTGGCCAGTATGAACAAAAAAAGTAAATACATATATAAATTAAGGTTAAATGAACTTGACAACTGTATAAGTTATTAGTTTTTGTTTATCAGATGGACTTTATGTTAACCTTCAACAAAGTTAAAGTATACCTACATATATTGAAATTGAACTCTTTTGACTTCAAGTACGGATAAATCGGTAAAGACACCTTGAAGAAAATCCTTGTTGATGTTAACAATATAATTTATGGACAAGGATTAGATTTCAGCTTCTTTTCATAAGAAACTATTATTTTGTTTTGAGTAGGTAGCTATGTTGGCGATCCGGTTAATAGAACGCAAGACACATATGTACATACATAAAGCTTTTTAATCAAACCTTTAGTTATAACTTGAGTTCTTTTAATCGGATCTTCTAGATAAAGGCATTTGCATTTATGGCAAATACTTACTTACTTACTTAGGTCCTCGGTCCTATTACGTCCGTGATGTTTCCCTTTCGGGACATAGGGCATCCACTACACCAACTCGCCATCGTGTACGATTTCTTGAAATATATATCAGCTCTCTCCAATTTTTCCCCAGTCATGCCGATTCCTGTTCGACCGTTCTTCGCCATGTACTTCGAGGCCGGCCCACTTGCCTTCCCTCCTGTGTGAGCGGGTTCCACTGCATTGCTTGAGATGCAATGCACCGATCGCCTTTTCGAAGCGTATGGCCAATCAATCCACTGCCACTTTCTTCTTCGTATAATGGAGTCTATGGGCTCCTGACCCGTTCACGCATCAAGTTCGGCATTGGAGATACGGTTGGGCCAGAAAATCCTCAAGTTGTTTCGTAGACACCTATTAACGAAGGTTTGCAGCTTTCTAGTGACAGTGTCAGTGACTTTCCAGGTGCTGCAACGTAAAGCAGAACGGATTCAACATTGGAGCGGAACACTCGTAGTTTGGTCTTTAAGCTAAAAGAGTTGTTTCCCCATATTTTGGACAGCATTCCGAACGCAGCTTTTCTGATTCGGCTGTTTACGTCCAGTTCAGTTCCGCCACCCGTAGAGACAATACTCCCAAGATATTGGAAATCCTCTACCATCTCTACCGGTTGTCCAGAAATATTTACTTGGATTGATGAGGAAGTTCCAAGGCTGATCCTTTTAGTTTTTGCCGAATTGATCTTAAGCCCTACGATTTCTGCTTCTCTCTTCACCCTTGTTGTCATTTGATGGAGATCCATGATCCTATGAGAGAGTAAGCATACGTCGTCCGCGTAGTCCAGATGTTTGAGGTGAGATTACAGAGTCCACTGAATTCCTCCATTTCCATTTGACAAAGCTGCGTGCAGTACTTCACTTATCACCAACAGGAACAGTATTGGTGACAGTATACAGCCTTGCCTAACTCCACTTTGGATTTCAAACTCCTCTGACAGCCTACCTTTGTGCAAAACGTGACACTTGGATCCATCATATGTAGCCTTAATAATAGCAATCAATTTAGCTGGGATGCCCCTCCTGCGCAAAGCAAGCCAAATAAATTCTCTACTGACACTGTCGAACGCCTTTTTAAAATCGATGAACAGCAGGTGAAGTGGTGATCGATATTCAACGCACTGTTCGATGATGATCCGCAAGGTGTTGATGTGATCCACACAGGAAGATCCAGTGCGGAAACCTGCTTGTTCGGTTTTGAGTGTGTCGTCGAGGTGGTCTTTAATTCGGTCCAATACTATCCTTGCTATTATCTTGGCTACTGCAGGCAGAACGCATATTCCTCTCCAGTTTTCACACTGTGTCAGATCTCCTTTCTTTAGGAGCTTGACAATTATTCCTTTTTTCCACTCTTCAGGAAAGCTCTCTGTTTCCCAAACTCTCTTAATAAGTGGGTGCAGTAGCTCGGTCGATGTTGTTGGGGCTGCTCCTAAGAGCTCTGCAGGAATACCGTCAAGTCCAACCGCTTTGTTGTTCTTCAGTGCTTTTATGGCGGTGATAATGTCTTCTTTAATGGGGGATATGGTGCGTATTCGGGAAATTGTTACTTCGGGTAGCTCAGTGAGAATAGGGTTCACTTCACTGGCGAAAACGCGGTTTAAAACCGCAGAAAAGTGTTTCCTCCACCTTATGAGCTGATCCTCATCTGAAATTAGAAGGGATCCGTTTGTATCTTTAACCAGGTGTTGTTTAGAGCTCTGGACACCAGTGAGCTCTTTGGTAATTCTGTAGACGGTCCTACTGTCACACCTACTAGCGGCTTCTTCTACTTCTGTAGCCAATGCGTTGATGTAGTAACGCTTAAAACTACGGTGAACTTCCCTCATCTTCATGCGGTACGTAGACTCAAGCTCGTTTCTCCCTGCTGCTGGGGTAGCTGCGATGCGAGCTTTAAGGTGTTTCCTTTCTTCGATCCTTGCCTAAGTTTCGTCGGAAAACCAAGCACTATTTCTTCCTTGCGCCCGGCCGACTATACTTTCAGCACTGGATATGAACACATTTTTCATAGCACACCAATGATTTTCGATGGATGTGGCTGATTGCGTTCAATCCTTGTGAAAGGTGGTCCCCTAGTTGTTGGCGCACTGCGGGATCCTTTAGTCTATCTGTATTAAACTTGGGCATTCGAGTGTTTCCTTGGGATCTGCGAACTGCAGCTGTACGCAATCTTACGGTAGCAACTATCAGATAGTGGTCCCGGGCCATTCCCATGTCAGCACCTCTTCTGTTCCGGATGTCCTGGAGACTGCTTCTAAAACGCCGGCTGATCGCGAAGAGGTCAATTTGGTTGAAAATTGTTTGTCTGTCAGTCGACACCCAACTAACTTTGTGGCACGTCTTTTGCTCGAAAATGGTCCCTCCAATAACAAGGCCGTTGGCGTTGCAGAAATCGACAAATCGTTCGCCATTGTCGTTTCGGTTACCAACACCATGTTTTCCCATGACATGCCTTAGCCCAGTGTTGTCATTGACAAGTCTCCCATCACCATAATTATATCACCTCGTGGAACGCTATCATAAGCAGCACTCAGCCGGTTATAAAAAGCCTCCTTCTCCTCGTCAGAAAAGAGCAAAGTTGGGGCGTAACACTGTATGATGGTGACGCGACTTACTCTAGTGCGGAACCTGGCTTTCAGGATCCTGTCACCTAAAGGCTTCCAGAAAATTAAGCTTTTGAGAGCTGTTTTGGAAAGCAGCAATCCAACGCCAGATCCCCGAGCACTTCCATGTGTTTTTCCGGAATAGAATAGTACATTGTTACGTGTTGGTGACTTAAACTTCCCCGAGCCCAGCCATCTAACTTCACTTATCCTATACCGCATGAATTCCTTCTCTAGTTGCAGGAATCTGGCATTCTGAGGACCTTCTTCTCCATCGTCAAGAAGCGTCTTCACATTCCAGAAACCAATCTTTGTCCGGGTACAATAGCTAAAAGTCGTCAACGAGTTATCATTAATTATCCTAGGCGTAGTGTTGGTTTCGGTAGCGGGTTGATTTCAGTTACGGTGTATGCTAACCTCCGTAATTTATCCTTGAAAGCTAGGCCTTTTCGCACTTGTAATTTTGGCCTATTTATGTATATTGGGATACACAAATAGTTGCCCGGGGACCACCACGAGGAGGTAAAACAAGCAAATGACATCCAATAATTCGTTCTTTTTTTTCATTTTGCAGTTTAAAAATACAAAATATGCACGACTGGGTTGCACGAACTTGCTTTCGTAGCTATCAAGTAAAATGTAGCTAGACATTGACGGTATAATGCTTTAATAATATTTTTATATCGTAAACGATTTTTCATTTCAACAACAAAAATCTTTCCTTTCCTTCTATTCCTTCTAACTAGTGCCGTGCATTGCATTTAAAAGACCTGAGGTCTTACAGGCATATAGTTAAAATTATATATTTATTAATTTAACCTTACACAGTAAGATACAGGATCTTCTTAATTTGTATAAGTGATAATGATTAATTATAGGTATAGCATTACTAAGAAAAGAAAAAATTAACAATAACAACAATATTCCATTGAATTAATCTTTAAAGTTGTAATACTTGTCATGATTTTCATTTATTATTATTTAAAAAAATGAAAAATAATAAAAACATGTTTAAAAAGCAGTTTTGAAATTGTTTAATTTAATTAAAAATAAAAAAAAAATATTTTCTTTATTCTATTTTTTCGTAAACAAAAATATATTTACATAAATTTTAAATGTTATATTTTCATACTAACTTAGAAGTACCAACTTGCAAAATAATAATAAAATTAACCAAGCGAAATGAAGAGATATCCGGGGATATACTTTAACAAATATAAAAAAGCCAATTTTTTTAAGAAAAAAAAAAAAAACTTTATTTCCATTATTCGATTTTTTTTTGGTAAGAACATGGTACACAGTATTACTATAAAGGTTTTTAGGTTACATGTACCAAGTTTAATCAAAATTGTTAGAGCGGTTATCGAGAAAACTTTATAAAACCGAAATTGTTGTATGGCAGCTACCCGTTCTAGTTGAGCTAAAACAAAAATTTGAATTTTTCCTCTACGGAATCACATAAAAATGCTTCACACCAATTTTGAAGCAAATCCGTTCACATGTTTAGGCTCTAGCTCGATGTACATCAGGACGCACAGACGAACAGACCGACGGACGTCTGGACGAAAATCACTTTTTTGGAATTCTCTCCTGATTATAGCCTATAGTAACGTGAAAATTATAATTATTTCTTGCATCATTTTTTTCAGTTCATTGTATTTATTTCTAATATTAGCCGTGTTTTTTTGAGAGAGTGACTAGCAACTCAGCAAAATGTTTACACGAAAAACAACAACAAAACAAATTATTATAGAGAATTTTGTTTGTGTTTTCCGTGTAAAGCTTTTACTGAGTTGCTAGTCACTCGCTCAAAAAACACGGCTATTATCAAGACATTTAAAGTTAGTACAGTTGATATGATCTTGTCTACTACCTTTAATTACTTTTTGAACTTTGTTTTGCTCCTATATGGTTTCACTTAACTTGAGGATCATGAAACCACACTTTTTATTTAAGTGTTGGTGCTTTAATCTGCAAAATGTAGTTTTTCGTAATGTTGTTTTTGTGGCAAAAAATGTTGAGGTTTTAATCAAAACTAACATTACGATAATGGAGAAGTCCAAAAAAGTGATTTTTGTCAAGACGACCGTCCTCGTTCAGTCGTTTGTCTGTGCGTCCTGATTTACATCGAGCTAGGGCCTACACGTTTGGACGGATTTGCTTAAAAATTTGTATTAGCTCATCTAGAACGGGTGCTCGAAAATGACTCTAACGAATTTAATTAAACATTGTACATTTCACCTTTACACCAGTTCTAATAATACCTCCTATATACCACGTTTTTACCAAATTCGAATAATAGAAATAAAGTAATGGGTTTTCTTTTCGAAAAGATTGTCTTTTTACTTGCGATATATGTATGTAGGTACTACATATGTATATGGTAAGTTATGGATTCGTAAAAAAATCGAATTCGAGATAATAATTTTCCCGTACATTACGATGATAGAGAACGCGAAAAAAAGTGGGTTCCGCAATTCTGTCTGCCTGTCTGTCTGTCCTCAACCGTACAGCCTAAACGACTGGAGGGATTTTCTTCAAACTTGGTATATAGCGTTTTTTTTTGACTAATATTTAAATTATTTTTAGGACCAAAAATTACGGAGGAAAATAATATTTTTGCTCAAAAACGTCTCGGAGGATTTTGTTAAAAAAAAAATTCAAATAAATTAAGTAAGGAAATGCTCCGTTTTAATAATTTTTTTATTTTCATAAATTGGGTACCTCCAGAACAACAATTTTTTTGGTTTTTGATTTTCTCGAAAACAGTTTAAGTAAAAATGTTCATTTTGTTTATGGTAAGACTTCTTATAAGTATAAACATTATTGTGAACCAAAATTAAAAAAAAAATTAAAATTAAAAAAAAAATCAATTTTTTTTTTTGAAAACTAAATATTTTGAAAACGACTTGGTCATTATTTTCAAAACTAGGTGTAAGATAGTTTCTTATTATTTTGTAGAATACTTGAAAAAATCATTTTTGTACATTAAAAAATAACGGTACCATCCATACAAATGTTAAAAAACCGTTAAGGAAAAAACAATTTTTCTCAAAAATGGCCCGAGAATTTTGAAAAAAAAGACGAGCGTTTACTATTTAAGGTATGGTCAATATTTTTACGAATTTTACCAATAACGGTTAATAACGGTACCTGTCATACAACCGATTTTTTTGTTTTTAAATTTCTCGTTGACGGCTTCTCCAATTTCAACCAAAATTTTTATACAAGAGCTTCTTTCCAATTCAATTAATTTTGCATATACAAATTTTCAAAAAATATTGAATTTTTTTTTTGAAAATTCAGAATCTTGAAAACGGGCTAGTGATTTTTTTTTTTTATTTTATGTAAAATTGTATTTTATTAAATACTTAATGTTGGCAAACTAGATTTTATTTTTGAAAATGATCGAAAAATTTTATATATAAAATATTAATTTTTAAGAAAACCGCTCCAACGATTTTTTATTTTTTTTTTCATAAATTCATATTTATCAAGCAAATCAGATGGCATATTTGGTTTTGAGCTCTTACTCTCGAAGCCATTAAAATAATATATTTATAGTAATTTATAGTAATAATTGATGTATTCTTTTTTAATGCTATCATAATAGTTTGGAGACTAGCTATGTACTTGTACATCATCAATTTCTAACTACGTTAAGATTGTTAGCTACGAGATAAAGTTCGTGCGATCCAGTCGTGCATATTTTTGTTTCGCATCCAAATCAAGTTAGCTTTAAGACTATGCCAAGACTTGAATTTTGAGTTATTGTGAACTGCTTCACTTGTAAGGAGAAATCTGATTGTACCACCCCTTTAACGGTAAGTAGGTACCGTAAAAAAATGTAAATTAAAAGAATTGTACACCCTGGCGTATACGTATTTTTTTTTTTTACAGTTTTAATACTTTTTATTTCATTTTTGATACCATTTTTATAACTTTTTTGAACAAATTTTATTTTATAATAAAACTATAAATCGGCAACTTTATAAAATGTTGCTTTATACTTGTTTACGTATGTAGGTAAGTATGAGGCCGTGAGTGCAATAGTGGCCCAACTGCATTTGTTATTATTTTCAGTAGAGCAAAAATAAGAAACAGGTTATTTTTAAACACGTGTAATTTTAAAACAAAGAAACATAACTTTGATTTTAGTTTTGCAATATTCTCAAAACATAACAGCATTTTGATTTTGGATTCATAATCCTTCAAAATACCGTCATAACTGATAATTATAAATCAGTTAGGCCACTATTGCACAGGGGGAAAATGTAAAAAAAAACTGAAAAGATAGGCCAAAGATTTGCAAATAAAACAAGTTTTTTATGTATTTTGTATTTTTATTTTATTCATTAATTAAGTGTTTTGTTAATTAAGTTGAAATCTAACACTTGTTTTCACTTTCAGAAGTGATTCATAAAAGCCTCTGCGGTATTTGCAATAGAATTATTATTCCTTAAATCAGTGTAAAAATTGTTATGTACCTACTGACGTTAACAACTGCGGAAGGTCCAGCAAATCTTTATTCTTCTCCATAATTTGTTTTCCATGGGGGTATAAAGTTTTTAGGTCGAGGCTTGCTAGGCTTACACTTATTGTTATGGAAATAAAAAACTTTAAAATGGAAACATTTCTTCAAGAAAATATTTAAAAAATATTAAGAAGAGGTCGGTCTTTAAATATTGAAGCTTAAAAATCTTGAGCCATTTAACCTTACAGAAGGACTTTCTGTAGAGATTTTTCTATTTGAAATGTTTTTTTTTTTTTTTTCAGTTTCAAAGTGGAGAAAAGGTAGTCTTTGGACATTTTTATGGCATTGAATGCATTTTTTCCCGCTGAGCTTATGACTTCTATTCAAATAATGGGGATGTAAATATTTGGGAAAAAGTTTTCTCAAGCAAAAAAAAATCTTAGTCGCTTTGTTAATATGAATGTCGGCTGACAAGAAACTTATGGTTAATCTTATCAACTCTATAGTCCGGATTAGATTTTATATACCTACCCGTAATGCACTCACTCACTTCGTTATGGCAGCAACAGCTGCAGCATTAACTAAAGTATGAAACTCTTTAACTTCATGGCTTATCGAGGGAGATTATCAGGATACCCACTTATGTTTAACACATAGCATTGATGTTCCCTGTGATCAAATAGTAAAATAGTTGACCTAACTTAATCTTAAAGTTTCCAACAATAAAATCAAATATGCAACCGCAAAAGTGGCATAAGTTTTTTTTTTTTTTTTTTGTTTTATATGAAGCGCGCACTAAAGGGGTTTTTACTACCCTTAAAATGTTTAAACACAGTGCGAGCGTTAGGAAAATAGGAAAGGATTTAAGAGGAGATACCGATGCACATTGGTTTTGAACCTCTGAATATCGAAATAGCAGGGAAAAATAGTGTCAGGTATAGCATTCCACATTCTTCTCTATACTTAACAGTACGTCCGAAGTTGGGCTCAAGGGTAAACTGATGGGCATTCCTAGAAGCACGAGTATTACGGTTGAATTGTTTAAGGGGAGGAATGCAACTGGCTATTTCACTAAAGCACTGTTTGTGAAAATAACGGTAAAATAACGAGAGACATGAAACATTGCGGCGGTGTTCTAGAGGTGCAATTGCTTCCGTTATATTTCTTTCACCTATCATTTTTATAGCTCTTCTTTGAATTCTATCCAATAGACTCAAGTAGGTTATTGGAGCACTTGCCCAAACATGAGAATTGTACTCGAGTTTTGGACGAATAAAGGCTTTATAGATAACAGCCAGATCAGAAGGGGTAACAAATTTTTACATCGCCGAAGAAAACCTAAACACTTAGCTGCATTTTTGGCTACATCAAATATGTGATCGTTCCACATAAGGTGATCTGTGATACAAATACCGAGGACAGAAAGCTTTTCGGTTTCCTCAATGCAAGTGCCACTCATGGATAGTGGCATGGGGGGTGTGTTTCGTTTTAATGACAGTAGACAGCATTGAGTTCTTGAAGCATTAAATTCTACGCGATTTTCGATTCCCCATTGGAAATGCTGTCGAGATCAGAATTTAATGAGCTTATCATACGCTGCCGTTCAAGTTCCACATGCGAAGGACATGAATGTGAATCTAAAAACGAATATGAAAAGGTGAGGGTACTGTCATCAGCAAAACAGTTTAATGGATTAGAAGTTTCAGACAGCATATCATTAATGAATATAAGGAAGAGACTCGGCGACAAAACGGAGGCCTGGGGCACACCAGCATTTATTTTGTGGGTTTCAGACTTGAAACCGTCCAAAACAACTTGTATTGAGCGGTCCGAAAGGTAATTTCTAATTCAACGAAGAAGAGATTCATCGATACCAAATGCGCGCATTTTCCATAAGAGAGCTTGATGCCAAACTCTATCTAACGCTTTTGAAATATCAAGTGCAATAATCTTACTTTCTCCAAAACAATGTAAAGATTTGTTCCACTGTTCGGTGAGATACACCATCACATCACCAGTGGACCTATTGCTACGAAAGTCGTACTGCCGGTCATTAAGAAGCTTTCGTTCTTCGAGATATTTCTTGAGCTAAAAATTTATCAGCGTTTCCATGACTTTGGTAAAGTGGTGGACCTTGGTAAAGTGGTAGATAGGCCACTCTTGAACTCAAGCTTTTATTTTGTTTGTGTTTGGCCTAAGTACAAAAGGCCTGTAACTATGGCATGAAGCCGAAAATGTATCAAATTTTAATGCAGAAATGTGGGTTAAAAGGCACTGATTCAATTTTCGTTATGAACTCAATTTTGATAAAATTGCAGTAGGGCCACTGTTGCATTAACGGCCTGATATGTAACTAATTAGGGTAAGTTTTGGAATCGTCAAACAGAAAATAATAATTTTACCTAAGATTAAGATGATAGAAAATGCAAAATAAGTGCCAATTCTATCACTGAAGCTATTTTCTTCAAACCTTGGAGGAAATTGATTTTTTTGTTTAAGGTCCAAAAATAACGGTACTTGACATACAAACAAATTATATACAACTTGTTAAATTTAAAATTGTTTGAGCATGTTTTTCTAACCGAGTCGTGTCAAAAAATGTGCATACATATTATATAGAAATTAATATTTCCATTTTAAGCTCTGCCAAATTTTCGTATCAATCGATCATAAATGAGTAAGATACCTCTTGCATCAGATTGGCCATCTATAAAATGCGTAATTTCAGCAAAACTACTATCGTCAGGGGCTATCAATAAAAACTCCCTAAGCCTATTTTTGTTTACAAAAATCTTAAGATTTCCACATCTTATAATAATAATAATTAAAAATTTGTTGGCAGTAATAATTCCATATAACAAAATACAAATGCATCAAAGAAGAAACAAAAATTAAAAAAAAGAATGGACTTAGGGAGTTTTGATGGACGATGACAGTAAATTTGTATTTAAATTGTGATTCTTTTTTTTTTTATAATATGTACGCATATTAAAAACGGCGACATGATCATAAAGTCAATTATGGATGGAGTGAGCAAAAAAAATTAAAAAAATCATCCGTTAATCGAAAACCGTAAGTTACCAAATTCTGAGAGATTATGAGCTAGCCTTTCACCAATTTTAGTTTAGACCATTGATTATGGGAGACCCTGTATAAAATAGATTCATTGATAGATAGATATTGCTCCTGACTTCATTTTTATATTTTTCGACTAATTTATCATCAACATAACAACTTCTGTTTATACAAAAATTCCAATTTTGCCCATATTTTGGAGGCTTCATACCGTTTTAGCTTCATCTTTTCTTTGTTTTGACATTTATAAACAAAGTTTTATAATTTTGTAATACTCGTAAATTTAACGATGTTACTTTAAGATTGCAACTTTTTACTATGCAACTTTACATGACTTGAAAATATTATGCTTAGCTAAGCAGATTGAAAGATTAATCACCTACTGATTTGAAGATGGTTGGCCTGACTGTGGCATACCAATGGATGGTGGCATTTATTTTGTACTTGTACCTCATGTATGACATATGTATGTACATATGTAGGCATGTGGATACTTTTGTATTTAATTAACACTACTCTAACATTGGGCTAAAAAAAAGACACCCTGCTGTCTGACCTTTTCCTTAAATCATTTAACAGTATTATTACCGTTTCCGATTTGAATAACATGAAGGCGGTATATGCGCAAAGAGTACAAAAAAAATACTTAAACCTCTATAATCTCATGCATGCAAGTTTAACTGATTCATTTATGAAGATGCTTCTTTCTTGTGGTGATTAATTGCATAATTAAATGCCGCTCTGTGTTGTTGTTTTATTATAATTATTTTTTTTGTTGAACTATTGATGTAATAGTTAAATATGTTTATACGTGAAATTCCATTATATGAAAAAAGTAGGCACAAAACTGCATGTGTGTGTTTTTCTGAAAATATAAAATTTGTTTTAGTAAACAAGTCATTATGAATTAATTAGGAACTGTCATAGTTAAGTTAAGTTGCATTAAACCGAAGCGAAGCTGTGAGCGTGGCAATAAATTAAAATTGAAAATTTGCGGCTATTTAGTTAAACGAAGAATAATCAATTAAATTCTGCTTTGAAAATACCATATTTATGTGTTGTGTCTCGTTGAATGAATGGTGTTCATGTTGCACCTTCGAAAGCGTATAGCCCAGCTTAGCAACATAAACAAGAACACAAGAAAGTGATTATTTGCTTACAAAACAATGATACAATTTTCTATTGCTTACGCGTAAAAATAAGTTGAGCTGGCTATACACTTCTATAAAAACACGGTTTATACAGTGGCGTAGACGGGAGTGGGGGGGGGGGGGCAGATGGCTTAGGCCCGGGTAGCACTTTGCCGGCGGTGGGTAATCGGGCGAAAAGAAATAAAAAAAGTAAATGTACCTATGTATGTACCTCCTTGCTTTTTCATATATTGTTATTAACCCATTATTCTTTAAATTAATTAATTTGTTGTGCCTAAAGAATCTAATCAAAAATTGTCATTAAATAAAGCACTGATTTTCTGATGTGATTGGAAACTTGCTAGACTTGTTTCTCGAATAAGTGTGAGTCATTTATCTAGTTGGAGATTAGACACTTGATCAATAAATGTATCTGCAAAACATATTAAATGTTTTCAAAAATGCAAACTTAGCAGGTCACTTGATTACACCCACTATTTGGTGAGCTGCAAAATTCCGAATAATAATGCAGAAAAATGCAAATTACTGCGTTGGTCCCGTTACTCTAGCTAAAAGTTGCTTTGCCAACTTTATATACGTACCTTTGCACGATTTTTGTTTATAATTTGTTATAAACTTCTTATTTTATTTACGCTTTTTTTTATTTTATTTCATGAAAAAACTATATATCATATTGTATTTTTTTGTAAGACAAATTTTGACAAATATGCTTCGTTCGTGGCGATAAACATATTTTCTAAAGAGTTAAGCTAAAATAAAAACACTATTTTCTCCGTTTATCCGATTGATTCTCAACAAATGTCAAAAATTCATCCTAAAATTCATTAATTTGGCAGATGGATCTTGAAGCACGAGTCAACTGATCGAGAAGAAAAAAGACTGAAAAAAAAGGTACGAACCAAACATTTTTTTTATTTAAGTACTTAAAATAAATGTTAATTTCCAATAAATAAAATAAAGACCTGGTCCAGCGAGGAGACTTTAGGGTTTCTCCACTGCTACCAGGCTTGTTAAGATGAATTTACCCACAGCCGGAGGAAAGTATATGCTTATACCAAAGATCTCGAAGATATGGTTGCCCAGGGGATAACGGTAGTTCTAACGAGAAGGTTAGGTTAAGACAAGAAAAAAAAGAGGGGTCTATTTCCCTCCGTTTAGGCGGGAGGTTCAATTTTCTAAAAAATTGACTTAAAACAGAATTTTTTTTTTAAACAACGGTAAAACTTGTAATGCCCTGCGATATCTTTTTGGAAAGCCCGAAATCTCTTCTTTAATTTTCATTTTAAATTAAGTTGCGTTTGTGAATAGTTTTTAAAAAAAATTTTCAATCTCCAAATTTTTAAAAAAAATGTTTATATTTTTTCTTTAAATTTTACGGTATTAAGTACTATTTTTGTTTTCAAAAATCAATGCACTTATTAATTTTAAGTCAAACACTGAAAACTACATGGATCTAGGACTTTTACTTTTCAAGATATGAACAAATAAATAAAGCAACTTTCTCATAAAACTAAAAAGATTCCGACTAAATGATCATTTCAGCAACCAGTTGATTTTTTCTTGTTTTTACTAAGATTTTTTTTATTTTTTAATATCTTGAAAAGTCAAAGTCCTAGAAATATGCGGTTTTCAATGTTTGACTAAAAATTGACAAGAGCATTTAGTTTTGAAAACAAAAATTATGCTTAACTACATACAATTTTGAAACAAATTAGTTTGAAATTTTTTTTCAAAATTTCGAGTTTGAAAATTAAGTTTTTAAAAACTATTCACAAACGCAACTTAATTTAAAATGAAAATTATAGAAGAGATTTTTGCCTTTCCAAAAAGGTTTGGCAGGCCATTGCAAGTCTTACTGTTGTTTTTAATTAATTTTTTTTCTGTTTTCAGTTATTTGTTTTAGAAATTTTTTTTCTGTTTTCAGTTATTTGTTTTAGAAATTTTTTAGAAATTTGCACCGCCCGCCCGCCTAAACGGAGGGAAATAGACCATTTTGTTTGTCTTAACCCAAACTACTAGCTACATCCTTTTGGTGCACCTTATACCAATCACCCTGTATATTTTCTATAATTATATTTCCAGAGCCAAAACACAACTACAAGTGCCTTAGAAAGAAAGATGCGAAGGCTCATGAAAATTTAAAATTTTACACACATATGAGATACTCCACAGTTGAGTTCTGCAAACGCATTTGCGATTTAAAGTCACTACTAAATACCTCAATTGTTGCATCAAAGTTCAAGCATCGGACGTGATCTTCTTGATCAGCTTCGAGTATGTTGAACTGGAACTGGAGCTTGAATTTTCATCAGGAATTGCAAAAAAAAATCCTCAAAATTCTATCGTTCTCTGTGAAGATAGACTTAATGGTAAATCAATATACCATCTTTGTATAAGTAAATAAAATAAAAAAAAAATTATTTACTGGTAATAATTTCTTAAAAGCAATTTACCGGTGTTCCTTCTGAATTATTCATTTCTTTATTTTAATTTATCAAAATGATTTACGATATTTACTTTTAAAATAGAATTTTACGTAAAATTTAAAAAAAAAAGTTCCAACATCTATTTTTTCAAAATTTTGAATTTGAAAATTAATTTTTCAAAAACTGTTCATTAAAAGAACTTTATTTATAACTTTATAATTACCGTTTTTTTTTTTTAATATTTTGTTTTTTGTTTTAAGTCAAATTTTTAGAAACTTGCCCCTCACTCCTAAACCAGGGTGAATAAACACTCCCTTCCATACGAGTTTTTCTTGTCTCGATCAAACCTTTGGTGAATCACCATGTATACATTTATGTATAGAAAAAAAGTTATAACTCTTATAAATTTGCGAAGCAACGCGAGCACATGTAGCCTATTATTTAATAATTATCACCAACTAGACAATTTTGTTTACACTTTCAAAAAAATCGAAAAATTATAGAAAATAACTGCAGGGCTGGATCGCACAACTTGCTCTCGTAGTTAACAACTTTAACGTAGCTATAAATTGACAATGAATGTTATTGGTTTAATAATATAAAGATGTCTTTAAAAAAATGTTATAGTTAGAGCAAAAAAAAAGTATGCCAATTGGTTTGTTTGATAAATTTAAATTTAAAAAAACAAAAAATTAAAAAATCGTTAGAACGGTATTCTATAAAATTAATTTTGTATATACATATAACCAAATAATCTTAAGTCCAATAAAGTTTGAAGAAAATCGCTTAGACTGCAGGTCGAGGTAAGGACAGACAGACAGATAGACAGACAGACAGAATCGCGGGACCCACTTTGTTCGCATTCTCTATCATTGTAACGTTATGGAAAAATACTATCTCGGAGTTAATTAGGTATCGCAACCAACAGTGGAGGCTAGATAGCATAAAAAAGGCCATTATTCAAAAACCGGAGAAACTGCTCCGATTTCGTTTTTTTTTTTTTATTTAGGGAATTGAAATTAGAAAAAAGTTTACAATTCAAAAATCGATGCTCTGCCCAGGTTTTTTTTTTAAACTCAAAAATAGTCTTAAATTAATTAATATCACTGCCATATATTCTAGAAAGGTTTCTTGAAGTTATATTATAAAAGTCAAAAACCAACAGTAAAACCCGCTTATAGTCAAAAGAATAGGATATAACAGCTAAAAAATGTTAATACATATGAGCTAAATGGCGACCGCGACGGCGACTGCGACAGCGACGGCGACCGCGACAGCGACTGCGACGGCGACCGCGACTGCGACTGCGACGGCGACTGCGACTGCGACGGCGACAGCGACGGCGACCGCGATGGCGACGGCGACGGCGACCGCGACTGCGATGGCGACCGCGACTGCGATGGCGACCGCGACGGCGAACGCGACGGCGACCGCGACGGCGACTGCGATGGCGACCGCGACGGCGACCGCGACGGCGACTGCGACCGCGACCGCGATGGCGACCGCGACGGCGACAGCGATGGCGACCGCGACGGCGACCGCGATGGCGACCGCGACTGCGATGGCGACCGCGACGGCGACTGCGACGGCGACCGCGACCGCGACCGCGACGGCGACGGCGACCGCGACCGCGACGGCGACCGCGACGGCGACGGCGACCGCGACGGCGACCGCGACCGCGATGGCGACCGCGACGGCGACTGCGACCGCGACGGCGACCGCGACTGCGATGGCGACCGCGACGGCGACCGCGACGGCGACAGCGACGGCGACCGCGATGGCGACCGCGACGGCGACCGCGACGGCGACTGCGACCGCGACCGCGATGGCGACCGCGACAAAAACTGCGACCGCGACGGCGACCGCGACTGCGACCGCGACGGCGACCGCGACTGCGATGGCGACAGCGACAGCGACCGCGACGGCGACAGCGATGGCGACCGCGATGGCGACCGCGACGGCGACCGCGACGGCGACTGCGACGGCGACCGCGACGGCGAACGCGACTGCGACGGCGATGGCGACCGCGACGGCGACCGCGACCGCGACGGCGACCGCGACGGCGACCGCGACGGCGACTGCGACCGCGACGGCGACGGCGACCGCGACTGCGATTGCGACCGCGACGGCGACCGCGACGGCGACCGCGACGGCGACTGCGACGGCGATGGCGACCGCGACCGCGACGGCGACCGCGACCGCGACCGCGACCGCGACGGCGACTGCGACCGCGACGGCGACCGCGACCGCGACGGCGACCGCGACGGCGACTGCGACCGCGACGGCGACCGCGACTGCGATGGCGACCGCGACGGCGACCGCGACGGCGACCGCGACGGCGACCGCGACTGCGACCGCGACGGCGATGGCGACCGCGACTGCGACCGCGACGGCGATGGCGACCGCGACGGCGACCGCGACCGCGACGGCGACTGCGACCGCGACTGCGATGGCGACCTCGACGGCGACCGCGACGGCGACCGCGACGGCGACCGCGACGGCGACTGCGACCGCGACGGCGACTGCGACCGCGACGGCGACTGCGACCGCGACGGCGACTGCGATGGCGACGGCGACAGCGACCGCGACGGCGACAGCGATGGCGACCACGATGGCGACCGCGACGGCGACCGCGACGGCGACTGCGACGGCGACCGCGACGGCGAACGCGACTGCGACGGCGATGGCGACTGCGACCGCGACCGCGATGGCGACCGCGACAAAAACTGCGACCGCGACGGCGACCGCGACTGCGACCGCGACGGCGACCGCGACTGCGATGGCGACGGCGACAGCGACCGCGACGGCGACAGCGATGGCGACCGCGATGGCGACCGCGACGGCGACCGCGACGGCGACTGCGACGGCGACCGCGACGGCGAACGCGACTGCGACGGCGATGGCGACCGCGACGGCGACCGCGACCGCGACGGCGACCG
This sequence comes from Melangyna quadrimaculata, assembly GCA_949320155.1. Taxonomy (NCBI): domain Eukaryota; kingdom Metazoa; phylum Arthropoda; class Insecta; order Diptera; family Syrphidae; genus Melangyna; species Melangyna quadrimaculata. The sequence continues at coordinate 75,133,755 of OX439484.1, read as the reverse complement.
CGACGGCGACCGCGACGGCGACTGCGACCGCGACGGCGACCGCGACTGCGATTGCGACCGCGACGGCGACCGCGACCGCGACGGCGACCGCGACGGCGACTGCGACGGCGATGGCGACCGCGACCGCGACGGCGACCGCGACGGCGACCGCGACGGCGACGGCGACCGCGACGGCGACTGCGACCGCGACGGCGACCGCGACCGCGACGGCGACTGCGACCGCGACGGCGACCGCGACTGCGATGGCGACCGCGACGGCGACCGCGACTGCGACGGCGACCGCGACGGCGACCGCGACTGCGATGGCGACCGCGACGGCGACCGCGACTGCGATGGCGACCGCGACGGCGACCGCGACTGCGATGGCGACCGCGACGGCGACGGCGACCGCGACGGCGACCGCGACGGCGACCGCGACGGCGACCGCGACGGCGACCGCGACTGCGATGGCGACCGCGACTGCGATGGCGACCGCGACGGCGACCGCGACGGCGACCGCGACCGCGACGGCGACTGCGACGGCGACCGCGACGGCGACTGCGACCGCGACTGCAATGGCGACCGCGACGGCGACCGCGACGGCGACGGCGACCGCGACGGCGACCGCGACTGCGATGGCGACCGCGACGGCGACCGCGACGGCGACTGCGACTGCGACCGCGACGGCGACGGCGACTGCGACCGCGACGGCGACCGCGACCGCGACGGCGAACGCGACCGCGATGGCGACCGCGACGGCGACTGCGACCGCGACGGCGACCGCGACTGCGATGGCGACCGCGACGGCGACCGCGACGGCGACCGCGACCGCGACGGCGACGGCAACCGCGACGGCGACCGCGACGGCGACTGCGACCGCGACCGCGATGGCGACCGCGACGGCGACTGCGACGGCGACGGCGACCGCGACGGCGACCGCGACTGCGATGGCGACGGCGACAGCGACCGCGACCGCGACGGCGATGGCGACTGCGACGGCGACCGCGACTGCGATGGCGACCGCGACGGTGACCGCGACCGCGACGGCGACTGCGACCGCGACGGTGACCGCGACGGCGACGGCGACCGCGACGGCGACCGCGATGGCGACCGCGACGGCGACCGCGACTGCGATGGCGACCGCGACGGCGACCGCGACGGCGACCGCGACTGCGATGGCTACCGCGACGGCGACCGCGACGGCGACCGCGACCACGACTGCGACCGCGACGGCGACCGCGACCGCGACCGCGACGGCGACCGCGACCGCGACGGCGACCGCGACGGCGACTGCGACCGCGACGGCGACGGCGACCGCGACTGCGATGGCGACCGCGACGGCGACCGCGACTGCGATGGCGACCGCGACTGCGATGGCGACCGCGACGGCGACCGCGACTGCGACCGCGACTGCGACCGCGACGGTGACCGCGACGGCGACGGCGACCGCGACGGCGACCGCGATGGCGACCGCGACGGCGACCGCGACTGCGATGGCGACCGCGACGGCGACCGCGACGGCGACTGCGACCGCGACGGCGACGGCGACCGCGACTGCGATGGCGACCGCGACGGCGACCGCGACTGCGATGGCGACCGCGACGGCGACCGCGACTGCGATGGCGACCGCGACTGCGATGGCGACCGCGACGGCGACCGCGACTGCGACCGCGACGGCGACTGCGACCGCGACGGCGACCGCGACCGCGACTGCGATGGCGACCGCGATGGCGACTGCGACGGCGACCGCGACGGCGACTGCGACCGCGACGGCGACTGCGACCGCGACGGCGACCGCGACGGCGACCGCGACTGCGATGGCGACCGCGACGGCGACCGCGACTGCGATGGCGACCGCGACGGTGACCGCGACGGCGAATGCGACCGCGACGGCGACCGCGACGGCGACCGCGACTGCGATTGCGACCGCGACGGCGACCGCGACTGCGATGGCGACCGCGACGGCGACCGCGACCGCGACAGCGACCGCGACCGCGATGGCGACCGCGACGGCGACGCGACCGCGACCGCGATGGTGACCGCGACGGCGACGGCGACTGCGACCGCGACGGTGACCGCGACGGCGACCGCGACGGCGACCGCGACTGCGATGGCGACCGCGACTGCGATGGCGACCGCGACCGCGACCGCGACCGCGACGGCGACGGCGATGGCGACCGCGACGGCGACCGTGACGGCGATGGCGACCGCGACCTCGACCGCGATGGCGACCGCGACGGCGACAGCGACGGCGACCGCGATGGCGACCGCGACGGCGACAGCGACGGCGACCGCGATGGCGACCGCGACGGCGACCGCGACGGCGACAGCGACGGCGACCGCGATGGCGACTGCGACCGCGACCGCGACGGCGACCGCGACGGCGACAGCGACGGCGACCGCGACGGCGACCACGACGGCGACCGCGACTGCGAATCTTGATAGTGGTGTTCTCTATCAGATTTCCTCAATATTTAGAACATTCTGACATTCTGACGGATTGTTAAGCAGTTGTTGCGTATACTAGAATTAAGTTCTTAGATTGGACCTTAATCGATAACTTGTGGGGGGAAAAGATACCATGCCTTACGTGATAATGTGCAAGGAATTTTATCTGAAATTAAAAGTAATGAAGGTTTGTCTACAATATAATTTACATAATGAATTTTCATAGATTTTTAGTGTTTTAATGTTTCTGTTCTTTAATATATCGCCGAACAATATTAGAGTTGAGTTAATAATTATTTTTTTTCTACCAATATTCTCATGCTTATGTTTTGCAAAACATTATTCAAAGTATACCTTACTTCATGCTATTAATAAAACATTTAGTAGAGTATTTAAAGAAAGTGCAGTTATATGAAAATGAAGATACTATTACTATTTCAGATGTATATAATCTTATACTCTAAGGAGATACCCAGGCCCAGGAATCAATTTTTGTTTTCCATTGTAAAATTTGTATATTAAAGAACGATTTTGGAATAACCTTGGTCTTCCTTAATATTCAAATAAAACTTTTGTCATTTTGTATTATTTTTTTTTGTAATATTTCGTTACTATTCAGTTGTTGAATTAAATATTGTAACTACAACTCCAAACAATCTTCTTTTTTTTTTTAAAATACATAAGAGAAGAAGAGAATCACACTCTACAAAATTGATTTCATGTGTTCCTACTTCTTTTATAATATTCTTTTAATAAAAAGCACCACTCATTGATGTATAACTTTTTTTTGTAGCATTTTTTTCAGGCAACGGAGTTATTAAAACAGAATATGATATTTATATAAGGACTTATCATACTTACTTACTTACTTTTGATGGCGCTCACAGCCCAGGATGGGCTTCGGCCTCAACTAACAAGCCCCTCCAGCCAGCTCTGTCCCTAGCTAGCCGCTTCCAGTTGCGCACACCGAGTGCTTTGATGTCGCCATTCACTTGATTGCGCCACCTGTTACGGGTTCTTCCTCTGCTGCGTACCCCATCGGGGTTGGATTAGAAGACTCGTCGGCAGGTGCGTTGCTGTCCATACGCTCCACGTGCCCCAGCCATCTCAGCCGCTGTATTTTCAGCTTTTTGACCAGGTCAACGTCGCTGTATAGCCCGTATAGCTCGTCGTTGAATCTTCTCCTCCATTCTCCTTCGATACACACCGGACCGAAAATCACACGAAGAATCTTCCTCTCAAAGCACCCTAGCAGATTTTTATCCGAATCTTTCAGTGTCCATGCTTCTGACCCATAAAGCAGGACGGGGATGATTAGGGTTTTGTATAAAGTCTCCTTGGTTCTCTGAGAGAGGGCCTTACTACTTAAATGCCTTCTTAGCCCGAAGAAACAGCGGTTGGCAAGAGTAATTCTTCGCTTGATCTCTGCACTGATGTCATTCTGCGATGTAATAGTGGAGCCCAGGTAGACAAAGTCCTTGACAACTTCGAAGTTATATCTGTCCATCGTGATATTTTGCCCGAGTCGACGATGTTGAGATTCCTCTCTCGATGACAGCATATACTTCGTCTTGTCCTCATTAACCGCCAATCCCATTCTAGCCGCCTCCGGTTCAATGCTCGCAAATGCCCCTGCCACAGCTCGCTTCGTTCTGCCGACAATGTCTATGTCATCCGCATATGCAAGCAATTGAACGGACTTTTGATAGATTGTACCGCTGGTGTTGACATGTGCGTTGCGTACAATGGCTTCAAGAACGATGTTGAATAGGTTGCATGATAACGCGTCGCCTTGCCTCAATCCTTTCTCAACATCAAAGGAATCGGTGGTGTTCTTACCAATTTTGACGGAGCAGCGAGATTTCTCCATCGTCATCCTGCACAAGCGGACGAGTTTGGCAGGGATGCCGAGACTCGACATGGCTCTGTATAATTCGTCCCTTTTCACGCTATCATACGCGACTTTATAATCGATAAAAAGGTGGTGTGTATCGATCTGGAATTCCCGGGATTTTTCTAAAATCTGTCGGAGTGTGAACATTTGATCGACGGTTGACTTGCCTGGCCTAAAACCGCACTGATAAGGGCCGATCTGATCGTTGACAAAAGGTTTTAAGCGGTCATACAGGATGGCCAACAAGATTTTATAAGCGACGTTTAGGAGACTCATTCCTCTGTAGTTGGTACATTTCAGAACATCTCCCTTTTTATGGATGGGGCACACTATACCGAGGTTCCATTCATCGGGCATACTTTCCTCCGACCAAATTTTGCAGATGAGCTGGTGTATGCTCCTAGCCAATTCATCTCCCGCTGATTTAAATAGTTCGGCTTGTAAGCCATCCGCACCTGCAGCCTTGTACGACTTAAGTTTGGATATCGCCAGCCAAACTTCGGTTGAGTTGAATGGAGCGTTCTGCCTATTAGCGGCATCTTGGCTGTCTTCGCCATTAAGCAGTCTAGAGAAGTGTTCTTTCCAGATCCTCAGCACTGACTGTGTGTCTACTACCATATTCCCACTCTCATCTCGGCAGGCTTCCGTTCTAGCCTTGAATCCTTGGGTGGATCGCTTCACCCTCTGATAAAATTTTCGAACATCTCCCCTACCGCTACAACCCTCAATAGACTCTACCGCCCGCTTCTCGTGCTCTCTCTTTTTCCTCCTGAGAAGTCGGCGTTCCTCTTTTCGTTTCAGCCCGTAGAGCTCCCGGGCCACTCTCTCAGCAGCTCTTGTTCGAGTCTGCAGCATTGCCTGGTAGGCCTCGTCCTTAGCTGCATGCGCTAGCCGGCACTCTTCATCGAACCAGGGGTTTCGTTGTATTCGCCTAGTGAAACCCAGCACATCAGAGGCGGCACTTCTGATGGCTTGTTGACAGTGTTCCCACTGGTCCTCTGCACTTGATGCTGGTGGCGGACCTCCTGAGAGATTAAGAGTTACGTGGTCTGCAAAAGTTCTGGCAGTCTCTTGCGATTCAAGCTTCTCGACATCGAATCTTTTCACAGCATCTGCTCTGCGTTGTCGCGTCATGGATATCCGCATACGTAGTCTAGCTACCACCAGGTAGTGATCCGAGTCAATGTTGGCCCCTCGGAACGTTCGGACGTCCAAGATACTGGAAGCATGTCTCGCGTCTATCGCAACTTGATCACGCGACCGCCAAGTCCCCTTGTGTATATTTAGGTGTGGGAAGTAGGTGCTTCAGATGATGACATTTCGCCGAACAGCGACAACCGCTTTCGCTGTCTGTCGCGCTGGAGCACTGGTGGATGACAAGAGATACACACACACAGCGTTGCCAACTCGTTTAGGCAAAATCATCCGTCATTTGAAAAAAAAAAAAATAATGCGATAATAATAATTTACCATTTGATAAAAAAAAATAAGACGAAATAATTAAATAGTTTTTTAAGAATAATCTAAATTTAAACACAATTGTAAAAAGAAAAAACAATCCTTAATTAGAAAAAAATCATAAATAGATCACAGAAACAATTCATAACTTAGTAAAAAAAACTTTTAAGTAATTTAGAAAAGATGTTTAGATGCATATGTAAAAAATTTAATACAGTTTTAAATTTTAATTTAGGTCGTCGAGTCCTGATCCTTAAAATCATACATGGATTTTTGAAATAAAGATATATGGGTTTCTTGTATTTGAAACTCGTAGCAATTACGATTTTTGAAAAGCGTCCTTGCGTGAACGATTCCACTCAATATATATCTGTTTTTAACATGTTTCTGATCTTAATTTTGTTTAAATTAATGCACGAAAACATTCTTTCAACTGTATCCGAGGAATGCAGCAGGCAAAGAATTATAGTAAACTAAAATGTCTAAAGAAAAGGAAATGTTTTATAATCATCTCTCTTTTAATAACACGGTTTTAATACTTTTTTCCTACTTTTTTTAAGAATGGTTTAGAAAATTAAAAATAAATTTGTTTAGTTAAGATTAAATCAAGTATACCTAGAAAAAAAGCCTTTTAGGAAAAAAAATAAGCCTCCAAGCCTCAGGCAATGAAAAAAGTCCTAAAAGGCATTAAAAAGCTTTAGTTGGCATCGCTGCACACACTCAAGATCATTTTGCAAGAAGCATGTGGATTTGTATGTATCTAACTTTTTTAATAATTACGAAAAGAAGACGCTTTTTCTCGGCTTATTTATCTTAACTTTGTTCAAAATGTTAGAAAAGAGTGATATGGCTCGAGCAAAAAGAGTATAACAACTTGAGTTCTAACGGTAGGATCTTCAAGAAGAAATTAAATTAAACACATATCAAGGCATTGATATTTCCATATATTCAAATAAAATTTCGGATGGTGCATAAAATATATTTATTTAATGTTTTAATGGTTGGAACTTTACAAAATTAGTGTTGAAAATAAACGGTTAAGAACATGGCCTTGTTTTTAGTACAGAAAATTAAGGCCTTTAAATTTGGGACTAATTTGATTGATTTTGCTTCGACTTCCCTATTCAAATAATTCACGCAACGCCACTGATACTCCGAAAATATCCAACCAATTGAACCCAAATTTTCAGAATGTCTTTGATGTAAGCCCAAGCGTGTTCCTGTGAAGTTTGGTTGAAATCGGTCTGGCAATTTGTCAACCAGGAGCAAAAATGAATTCCAGAAGGGGTAACTTGAGCAAAATCGAATCAAGTTAAATAGAAAATGTGTTTTAGCGGTTATGTGTAGGTTTTTAGAGGACAGGCTCAGGGTCAAATATTTTTTTTTCGCAGCAAGGAGTAGAGTTTTAGTTGCAGATGCAGTTGCATTTAACAATAATTCATACTGATATTTCAGAATAATAGTTGTAACTTATGTTCATAGGTTTAACAAAATTGGGCGGGAGTTAAAATTGCAGCAATTACAGTTGCAGTTATAGAAGCAGTTTATGTTGGAAGACATTAAATTGATTTAAAAAAAAAATGTTTTAATGTATTTTTAAGAAAGCGTACCAACATTATCATCTCAATAAGTAATTCCAGTAAGAGTTGCAGTTGCATTTGCAGTACTAGATAATTAATAGTTAATTTATTGTGAAAAAAGCTAAAAAAAAGTACACAGGACATCTTAACAACTACATAGAATGATTTGAAAGTTTGTTAAATAATTAATTATGACCCCGCGAGTAAGCCTGGATTTAAAAAAAGTGGACTGTAGCTACATTTTACAATAATTCATAACATAAGAGTACGTTCAAGTTACAAGTTGCATTTTGCATTTAAAAACATATACAAAAACTTTTTGAGACGCTAAAGCTTATTTGGGTCAATTGTGCACGCGGGTTTTTAAAAAATGGTGCTTTTATTTGTTCAGAAACCACAACTCTGATTTTTAAAATTCTTTTTTGTTTTGAAAGGCTATAATAAGAAATGTGTAGCTGACGAGCTTATAATGGGAATGTTTGAAATATTACCCGTGTTTTATTGGAAAAGCTATCCATAGTAGTATTCGATAGTAGCTATCCATAGTAGGATTTTACATGAATAACAAATACAACATCGGAAGTTTTTTTTCAAATTTTACCTGCCGCTGTTTTTCCAAATTATCATAAAATCTATTGGTTTATCGGCAAACTTGTTACTGACTTTTAGTTTTAGTATTGTAAGACGGTGTTCACATTGAACTGACTCTTCCACCTATTTTTGACTTCTCTGAAATTTATCTCCCTCCCACTTTATGGTAAGAAAGAGCGAAAAGAAGTAAATTTTTGAAAAATTTAAAAATTTGTGGATTTTTTTTGACGTTCTCTTTTGAAAAGTCCAATGTGAACACCGTCTTACATACATTCAAACAAATTATTAAAACATCATGTTGATAACGGATTTTTTTTTGGAGAAAATTGACCCCAAAGTAAAAAAATTAGCATGGGCAGGAAAAATGGAACAGGCTAAAAACTGAATATCTTTAGACTCAGAAAAGATATAAAATTTATTTGCAAAGGCTGGTATTTCTTCTAAAAATAAAGGCCTAAGCGATGTTTCTATCATTATTACTAACAGCGCAATTACCGTAAACATGGGTGAGGGTACACCAAAATAAGAGTTTTCTTATATCCCCGATAAATGATATCAAAATTGGAGATAGGCACTTACTGTGAAACAATTGTTTTCTTAGAATACACCCAAGAATCATGCCCTAAAATACTATTGACGAATTAAGGGACACCCTGTATACTGCTGGGGGCGGGGCTCAAGCCCCCTATGCGTACGCCAGTGTATGACAGTTATTGATTTATTATTTCTTTTCAAATAAATTAGATTATTTATACAGTAGAAGTTTTCGATAGCACCAAGTGTTCTCTCTTCACTTTGACAGAGTCATTCTCATTCTCTTTGTTTTTTTTTTCTATTAATTTATTGCAAACTTCTTAATACTTTTTTGACAGCTATGTTCAAATTTAATATACCTTAATTCAAATTTAATATACGTTTAATTCAGAACTTATAAACAGGTTAGTTTTGATGTTATTGAAAATTTTAAATTCTGAATTATGAAAGAAAATAAAAGCTTTTGCATCAACTCTTTTGTTTGTTAGCCCATGTCTTAAAATCATATAATACAAATGATATATGTCAGCTTTTCTTAAAAAAAAAAAATCTATGAGGAACAATAACAACACAATATACACAAAACTATTTCTAAACATGACCTTGAAAGATTTAAAAGATTTTCCTCAAGTCTCACAAATCAAATTTAATTAAAAATTAAGACAATAGCTTAAGGTTTATCAAAATTATGGGCTCCTTAAGGCTTAAACAGTTTTGATTTTAAATTGAAAAGAAAAAAATCAGCAATAAATACTGTGTCAACATTTGTGGAGGTCAACTATATACAATTTGTGGCTAACCAACAAAACATTTAACGTACGAACGTTACCTATGCTAAAAGACTTAATAAATCAACTTTGCCGGAAGGAATCTATATGCCTGCTAAAACCCACGATCGAGACAAAATTGTATGCTTTTTTTTGCTTTTGGATTTTCTATAGATATTCGAACTCCAAACTATTCAAAGTGCAATATTTTCAACAGCCTCCTTTACTTACCTTACACAAAACAATCATTTAAACTGTATATGTGTTTGTCCTACATAAAGTATATTTTTCAGGAATAGATCGAAATCTTCATCCACCCCACTGCAATATCCGATGGCATATGCCATCAAATTACACTTAAATTGAATTCGCGAAGAGGTGAAATTCCATTTTGCGCAACAATCGAGGCGAAAACTACAAACAAAATCCCTATCGCAGGCAGAAATAGTTTAAATGCACATCCACAGAAGAAGATGCTTCTTCTTGTGACAAACATCTTCCCTCCCGATCCAAATGGGGGTTACCAGCACAAATCTCAAAACACCAACAGTGCCACCACCACCGGTTAATTTTTTTGTTTGTCTCTAGATGCTCGGTTGGATTTATGAAGATCACTTCAAGTGACCGAGAAAAGCAACAATAACAACAACAACAACAAAAACAACAATTATGTTTGAAGATGCAATGAAAAGTCGATAGGTGGCTTCTTGTACATCTCTGTAGGTACCGTCCTCGTCCTCATCGTTGTCTTCGTCGTTTGGTCGTTGTCGTTGTCGTTGATGTTGTTGTAGTTGTCGTCATCTTTGGATGTTGTCGTGATTTTCATCACAAGAAGTACGGGTGTACATATGCTTAAAGGTCATCGTGGCCACTGCTGCGACTGCGGCTGCTGCCGTATGGCTTACTAACTTAGTAAATGGAATGCAAAGCTAGGCGCATAGATTTGGGTGTTTGGATGAGCTCACTATGTCTATGACTTGCTGGATGGCTAAGGAACGAATAAAATACCTAAGTACATGGTCTTTGATCTTATGCTCTGCGACTTATTCAAATAAAAATGTGTTGAATGCATCTTTTGTATAGTCAAGAAGATTAACGAGTTTTTTCCTCATCAGCTAACATATCAATGATTATATTTGGCCGATATTTGAAACTACTAGAAATAATGATTCAAATGGACATTTTTCTAGGTGTAACATGCAAACATACATACGAGTAAAGTTTATATTCTAAGGGCATATGCACGTGTGCTGAATTGGAACATAAGATTTAATGTAATTTTAAAGAGAAAAAAACACAATTTCTTTGCAGAAGACTTACAAAACAGGTTTGATTATTGAATTATGAATATTCAAATTGTGTTGATGGCATTTTTAAAAGGGTAAATCTAATGTATACAATGTACTTGCATTTTTGCATTATTTAAAAAATTATCATTCCAAATTTTAATTGATAAATAGTTTTTTATCGTTTTATGGAATCAATTTCAAAGTATAATAAAATATTTATTTTTCAGAAAATGAGCATCCTTAGATGAGTATTTCAGAATAATCTTCTAGGTTTTGACTGATCCGAGGCTGATACGAGACTAGGCTTTAATAGCCTTATTTTGCTCTAGTTGAGTTCGTAAAATTTCAGAGGTACTGGTTTCGGCCCGGTCTCGTCAAATAAAACTTCATTTCGATTTCTTTCTGATTTCGAAAAGTTTTTTTTCTATTCGTTTTCGCTCTTTAAATATTCCAAATATGAAAAATTAAAATATCTTCAAGACTCAATATAAGAAAATAATGAAACCATCAGGGTCTGGATCGCGTAAGACTAAAACGATCGTTCGATTGAAAAGTCGTCGTTTTGATGAAATCTGTCTCTGAACACATTTATAAGATAATTCAAATAAAAAGTAGAAAGTACAAGTGACCTCAACTCCATAAATTATTGTGTTTCGTCCAAGATATAACAGTGGGCTCTTCAGTCAGTCTGTTATACCCTACCAAGGCCCCAGTTATAGCTATCATTGAAAACCATAATTGAAAATATTAATTGTCAATTTTGAGAGATTTTGAAGAAAAAATGAATGATTATTTTGATGACAAAGTAAAGCTAATTAACTTAATAATTATTTCTAGGTTAAACAAAATTCAATTTGGCACAACTTTTCTCATAAAATTACTTTTAATTTTTCAATGATGAACTACCTTACCCATGATCATTGAAAAAATTAAAAGTTAAGTTCTGGGGAAGATATGGGTCAAAATGATTTTTTTTTGGAAGAGAAATAATTTTGAAGATGTAAGCTATATTTCTGCATTAAAATATTTAATGATTAAACTTTCCAATGGTCTTAAAATGAACAGCTAACTTTTCCAATGATTGTTTTCAATGACAGCTATAACTGGCCCCTAAGACACAAATTTTGGTCGATGTTTACCTACTCTTATAAAAATCACAGCAAGAAGATACTGATGTACATATATAAGATGTGCAAATGCTAGAGTTCTGAAAGATCTCGATATACACAAATCCGCTGAACCAGATAGTAGCACAATATCGTCTGCTTAAATTAAGACTTTTACTGATATGTCTTCAGCAGTTACTCCACCTGGTAGATCAGAGTCGATGTCATTCAAAAACAGCATAAATAGCAGAGCACTGAAAACGCATCCCTGTTTAACACCGCGATTGATAGGAAAGAATTCACTAATATATGATCCATTACATACTGTTGCTATGTTGTTGTGATAGAGAGCCTTTAGGATTGCGAGCATTTTTGTGGATATTCCCAATCGTGTTAATTTGTGGAACAAAGCGTCTCTGTTTATGTTGTCGAATGCAGCTTTCAAATCTATGAAAAACGCATACATTTTTTTTTTTTTTTTGATTTGTAGCTTTATAAGGCAAGAGAGATTGAAAATTTTCGGAGAACTGTCAGAATAAGCGCAGGAATCTCAAAATAAAGACAACACGAAATATAGGTACCAAAATAGGCTGAAAGCTTCAAGTATGCGACAGAATCAAGAAATATTTAACATGCTTGCATCCTCATCGGATGATCTTATTTTTTGGCTAAGGCATGTCAGAACTGGGAATATACCTCAAATCACGATATTCTCCAGAAATGATTAGTTTATTAGAAATGACCCCGGACAGTGACGAAAGTTTCCAAGGATTTTAGTTTTTTATTTATTTTTAGTTAATTTATTTGTTAAACTTGAAACATATTAAAGCAATAGTTTGTTACGTTGATGTGCCCCTTATTAAAAAAAAAAAAAGACTTTTTTTTTGAAGTAAAATACAAAATACTACTTTTACCCCTTTGAAAAAAATGATTTTTTTAACATACAGTTCTGGAACATCCTGTAAAGCATTTTTCTTAAATTTTATTATTTTATAGCACTTTATATACTTTCTGTAAAGCTTTACTAAAAATGTACTACTTAAGTATTATATTTGCACTCTAATGTGTACCAAAATAATAAAAGAATGGCTTTTGATATACATGCAGAAATATTTAAAAAAAATGTATTATTTGTTTACTTTTATGCACCACTGTGACTTGAATGAATGAATAGAAAATTGAGGGTTATTGCAGTGCGACCCTGATATCAATTGTGCCCCCCACCTAGAGCTGGATGAGGCCTGCTAATCTTACAGCTCTACCTCCAGATGTATACCTCTTAAGAATTGCAGAATTTGGAGTATTTTAAGATATGGTTAGCCGCTCTCTTCTACCTGGTAGCGTCCCAGGTATTTTTTCTTTGATTTATGAGTATGTTACACCTGCCTAGGTCCGGTGTTTCCTCATCTACAGGGAAACGATTTTGCTGACCTAAGAAAATCAAAAATGGCAAACAAAAATTCTTAAAAAGGCAAAAACAAAAACATTTAAATAAAGAGAATATAAACATAACTTAACGTCTTATTATAATAGCATTGAACTGGCAACAGTTTTTGAAGTTCTCAGGTAACAGCCTTCTACGATTGTCTCTTAGAAGCGTCCTAAATGAGGACCTTTCTACTTGAGCAGAAACGAGTGGAGCTCATTTTAAACTCTCTACATAATTCACTTCAACGTTTTCGGAAAGTGGGCCTTACCAATAATCAAATTTAGCAAGGACTTAAATATTCTAGTAAAATTAACCTTAAATGTATTGCTCTCAAATAATGTACTCTTCATGGAATGTTTAATTTTTTGTAGTCAATCCCATATTTGATTCATTATTTAGAGTTAACTCTAATATTAAGGGTTTGCAGAAATATTTAAGTCGTCACTAAATTTGATTATTGGTTTATTACAGCATTTGCTCAACAGTTTTAAGTCCACGATCTACAAAAACAGTAGTGAACATTTTCAACACTTCATTTCCAATTATTGGGCCTTTCGCTTTTTCCAAATTTTCATTGATTTTTGCAGTGCAAGGAAATGCACGATCATTCATAGAGAAATGCAAAGATCTAGTTTTTAAGAGTAAATAACAAACAACGGACAAGAAATTTTATTGAGAAAAGATCATAGCAACTCTATCTACAGTCTACACTACTTGCTTTCTTTTTCTTGTATGTTGAGGGCAAGCAAATTCGTTTTCTGTGCGCTTTAGATAGGATCATGTTTTTATAGGTGATATAATCTCAGCTGGAAATGGAAAAACTACATGCAGTTTGTATTTGTAGATTTTTTTGCAGATTTTTTCGTTTAACTTTGATAAAAAAAGCAAGCAAGTCAAAATTGACAAAAAAAGACACTAACGGGTAAAAAAGGCAAAAAAAGGACTAACGGGTTAAAAAAGGAAAAAAAGAGGCAAAATAATACATAAATTACATATATTTTAAATCAGGAGGACATGAATCGTGCTTGTATCAATAAGAGCGCTACAAAATTTTTTTTAAATAAAACAAAAATGGTTTTGGATATCAATGAAATTCTTTATTCCTGTGAAAGTACGTTCAATGCCATTATGTATGGAACTCGATTTCTTTTGCATGTCCACCACAGGCACGCTTGCAGAAGTCCAGACGCTGAACCCAATTTTCGACGGTTTTCAAGCATAAATCGGCCGATACTGCTGCAATTTCACGTTCGATATTCGTACGAAGTTCATTAATCGTCGCTGGCTTGTTGGCATAGACCATTAACTTGACGTAGCCCCACAGGAAATAGTCTAACGGCGTCAAATCGCACGACCGAGGCGGTCAAGCGACTGGACCATTTCGTGAGATAACACGTTCTCCAAACTTGGTTTCCAATAAATTGATTGTGACATTCACTGTGTAGCTTGTGGCGCCGTCCTGTTGAAACCACATGTCCTCCAAGTCCATGTCATCCAATTGGGGCCAAAAATATTCGGTTATCATTTAAAGGTAGCGATCCCCATTCACAGTAAAGTGCCGGTCTTGATCATAACGGAAGAAGTACGGCCCAATGACGCCACCGACCCATACACCACACCAAACCGTAATTTTTTCGGGATGCAATGATGACTCTTGGAGGACGTGTGGATTGCTGCCTGACCAATACCGCATTCAGCCAGAAATGAGCCTCATCGCTGAAGATGATTTTTCGATGAAAATCCGAATCATTTTCAAGTTGTTGCTCAGCCCAATTCACGAACATACGACGCTTCTGGTGGTCGAGCAGCTTCAGTTCTTGCGTCAACTTAATCTTGTAAGGATGTAGGCCAAGATCTTTTCCCAAAATTCGGCACAACGACGTCACAGAGATGCCCAACGCTTAAGAACGACGTGTGAGAGACACATTTGGGCTTTCTGCAATTGAAGCCTAAGCGGCAGCAATATTCTTGACACTACGGGCACTTCTTTATCTCACTGGCACGGGAACATTTTGTACTGTGCCTGTGGATTCAAATTTTTCCACTAGACGCTTAATTGTTGATTTGCTAGGACCATTATGACGACCATAAATTAGACGTATCGCTCTTAACGTTGAGGCCACTGACTCCGAATTTCGGTAGTGAATTTTAATAATTTCGACTCGTTGTTGGCTCGTATATCTTTCCATCATGAAATGGCAAACCTTACTGAAGAAAAATGTGAAAAGAGCGGCAAGAAATATGGCGTCGTTTGCTGTCCCTGTTGCTTTACTTTTGTAGCGTCCCTGTTGAAAAACCCTATATAAAGTCGATACTTTCTTACAATCACGCAAAAAAATAGGCAAAGCTAGCAAAATCCTTTCCCTGCTCATCTGTGTCATAGAACGTGCATGTGGCTCTACTTACTAGGCCAAGTATACTAAGGTGTCTTTTTAGTTTGCAGTGTCCAGTCTCCAGGGAGGAGACCCGTTACCACTGTGACTTTTTTTGACTTTTAGATACCCTGTTTTACTTCAGTTATTTACTTTTGAAATTGTTTGAGGTAAAATATTAAGTCCATTTCCTATTGGTTGGGGTGAAAGTCGTATTTCAGCAGAAGATTCTGAAACACCCTGTAAATATTTTTTCTTAAAATTCACAAAATATTATATAACCTTGGAAATTTCCTTATAGCTGAAAAAAAAAAAACAAAATAGTCAATATGCGCACTGTGCGCCGCCTCATTTATATAATCTCTTTTGTTTTAGAAAATAACTGACTTATTTTCACATACTGTCCCTAGGCCAATAAAAAATTTAGTATTGAACAATATATCTTCAACGAAAATTGATTTCTTACTACGTAATTGCTTTCTTTTCTTAAATTAGCAACATTTTGAGAATGTTCATGTTCATTAACCCTTCATCAGCCTGCCAAAGAAATAATTGTTTTCAATAAAGCAGAAAGGTCACGTTGATTATCGAACAAACATCTTTAAGTGCGCATCAGTAACCATCACCACTAAAATACATATAATAACGATAAAATCTTTAAGATTTTCAGTTCAGTAGACAAATTCATCATTATCATCATCATCATCAGCATTAGTGGAGACATGATTCACACTTGCCACTCTGCGACTCATATTTTTAATTTCTATTTTGACACGAAATTGAAGATCTATCTAGGTACTCGTATGTATGTATGTGTAGGTATAGGGAATTTAGTTGAAAATACTATTTTAAATGTTGGTAAATTGTATGCGGATTCCTTTTTCTTCGGTGCACCTTTCGAATAATTATTAATTATAAAATAAGCAAAAAAAAGAAGAAAAAAAAAAATACCTAAGGAGGTTGCAGTTTCAAATGCTAGAAAATGCAAGACCGGTAAACTCGTCAACAACGACCTTCTACCTTATAACTAACTAGCTTTGTGTTACATGGGCCCCATTAATGCCACAAGAATTTTGATCAATTTATTACCATGTGATGACAGCAATGATGAACTTTGGTAAACTATGCTTAAGTGTGGTTCTGTTTTATTTGTTTTAACTATACACGAGTATTTCCTACTATACCCCCTTTGATTTGACCTAGAGACGCTAATTTTCTTACCATTGTAATTCAAGCCAAGTTTTATAACCAAATTAAATTATTATTGCTGAGACACTGAGCTGAGAGCTGTTGTTTTTTTTTTATTATTTTGAGGATAAGCAAACAAAAAAACAAGAAAAAAATCTTATTAATAGGCCAAAGCGTTTAATAGCAAGGCTTTCCAGACATCACAGGGTGCACTCATCACCTTCACCAGGTTACACTCTGCGACAACTTGACAGGGTTTCTTTATTATTATTATGATCTTACTCTTTTATTGTTATCGTTTTTATTATTTTTATATTGTTGCAGCGTTGCGCCGCGCCGCCGCACGCCACTGATGTGATGCGATGCGATGCTGCCACCATATGCCGGTCGGAGGTAATAGGGTATGACTGCACTTCTATGAAGATATCTAACTTTAGCATAACCTCACCTCTGTGTTCAGTTCAGGCACCAAACTGATCAATGAGAAACTCTTGGTATTATATCGATTGTGTAAGATTTCGAGTGAAAAATTCAGAGAGCCTCTGCCTCAGATGATGATGATCATGTTTGTTGTTGTTGTTGTTGTTGTTGCTGGGATGATGATGCTGTTGTTTCTGCGATGATCATGATGATGACGATGACGATGACGATGCCAACTGTGTATACAAAAATAACAGCAGCAGAAGCAGCACAACAAACTGCAAAACACCGCAACGAGACTCTATACAACAAGTATGTACGAGTATAAAGATGGTGATGATGATGATGACCATCTCCCTAAGTTATTTTCATTTCCCTACCATTTAAGCTTTAAACACATTTATTTTTTGGATATAAAAGACGAGTGTCGCAGTTCAAAATTCATCAGTGTTGACTTGGTTTTGGTACAGTTAAACTGTGTTTTAAGAGATAATTCAATTACCTTTTATAATCAAATTCTTTAGTTTTTTTCTTAAATAACAAACAAAAAAAAACATCAAAATGATGAAATTATTAGTAGCTATCTGTTTGTTTGTTGTTATCGTAAACAGTGCTCCTGCTCCACAGGAGGTACAACTTTTGGATTTCACAAATGAAAATGACGGATCTGGCAACTATAAATACAGGTAAGGGTGTTAATAATAACATAAAAAAAAAACAGTGAAGTGTTATTGAAGATTAAGGGTAAATCATTCCTCTACGAATTCGGATGACAGAAAATGGATATAAAATTGATTAGTCGTCAAAAAGTGTTTTTCAAGCATAGAACCAACTTTTGAGCTATAAAATTGATTTTGAATTTCAAAGATTTTGACAATAATTCAGAAATTCAAAGTGACTTGTGAGTTTTCAAACCATATTTCGATATTGGATATACAAAATGAAAAATTATTAGTTCTGAAACAAAAGTGCACCTGCTTAAAGCTGGTTTTTCTAATAAACAAGATCAAAACTGTGATTTTAAAAATAATTAAACAATTATAAAACTGTTTCAATATTTCAATCATGAAGTATTATACTTATGTCTACTTCTATTCCGTCATTTTCCTTAAACTTAACAAACAGAAACATAACAAAAGAAAAACAAAAATTTGTGAAGCACTTTAATAATGAAATGTTTGTTTGTTTATTTAAAACAAAAGGAAGATGGACGGTAAGAAAAAAATCTATCCACTGATATTCCAATTTTCGCTCCGAATCAATTCAGGAACATACAGTTACTTTATCTCCGTAAGGACCTTAAAGATAAGAAAGTGTTTTGAATGTATGAAAAATGTACTTTCAGCTCATACAGTTGTATTCAAACAAATAGAAGTCTTCTTTCGAAACAAGTTAAACTGAAAATCAACTTACACTCATTTTCACAAATTTTCAAAACGAAAACTATTCCAAAATACCCAGACTTTAAGTTTTTTCTAACAATGGGTAAAAAAATCAGTTGAGGAGGGTTTTATTGTAATTGGTGCGATCAGTTGAGGAGGGTTTTATTGTAATTGGTGCGATTGGTCGAAATAATAATTTTGACACATCTTCACGTTTTGAGATTTCTAGAATCAGAATCCACCGTTTTTAGAAAGATGCCTCGAGAACGAATATAGATATCGACCTCGGAAGGATTTTATTTTAGAGATAATAACGTCATAACGTACTGAAAAGGTTATCTAACAAATTCAATTTTATTTTTAATTTTAATTTTATTTTACACATAATAACGTAATAAGGAATTGGCAAAAATTAAAAAAAAAAATCAACCAACGATCCGAACGGACCGGAGCCGAACCAAAATTGCCCGTGAGTGGGAAAACTCAGATGGCTTCGTTTAGTTCGGCCGAACAATTTGGATTTTCATCCAGTCCAAAATCCTCGAACACGAACCCCCGAACCAATGTTCGGCTCTATCGAGTGTGGGGAATCAGCAAGCCGAGCAGCTCTGTTTGCTTCCAACTTTCCAATCGCTCCACCGCCACATAAAATCCCACTTTCTCACTCTATCTCATTAAATTGTAGAATACAATTTTCACCAAAAACATCTAACTGTCTCATTCTCTTTTTTGTCAAGCTTTGTCATGTTCAATACAAAACACAAAATTCAGATTTTTAGAATTTTCTTGGTTTCTGATTGGGCAACTGTCATAAGAAGAAGTTCAGTTCAGTCGACTTGTGCTTTCTGCATTGAAAGGACCGCTGACGTTTTTTGTTTGGACAAGAACCAAACCGGCAAAATTGGTTTGGATCGGCCGTGTATGGCACCCCAATTTGAACTGTGGCCAAATGGACCGGACCCAAATGGCTCCGAGCTGTTCGGCTCGGTCGTGTATGGCCAGCTTAAGAAAAACAGTTGAAAAATAATTTTCGTCTCAAATATTTTAAAAACAAATTATGGTTCATTCCGAACCCAATTCATTTTTTTTCTACACATAATAACATAAGTGGCAATTTAAAAAAAAAAAAAAAACTCGATAGGATGTTTCTTATCAAAAGCAAAAAAACTGTTAAAAAAATGTTTTTCAACTCAAACATCTTGAGAAAAAACAGCGAAATTGCCTTCAATTTTTTACCAAAAATATATACTAATGCCATCTACATATCGCTCATTAAAAAGAACAACGTCATTACTCAAAAAACCTCAAACTTCAGAAATCGCAATTTAAAGTTAGCAATGCTGTATTTCATAATTATCTTCATTTGTATCTATTTTTTTCTTTTTTCTTGGTAGAGCTATTAATTAAAGTTGTATCCCAAAATATGACACTTTTAAAATATTTATTGCACTGTCACTTCAAAGGTCCCTGCGTAAATGTAAAAATTACAGTATTGCCACAAAAAACATTTAAAAGTGGCATTGTATATAACGACAAATGATGCTCTATAGCCTTTAATTTTCAAGTTCTAGAAATGACGTTTTGGTAAAAAATAGAAATGAGTTCGAACTGAATCATTAGGTCAAAATTGATGTTTTTTGAGTTATGTCGTTGTTCTTTTTAATGAGCGATATATGTTTTGTTATTTTGAGATTTTTAACACCACCCCTTGATGATTAAATCAAAATGTTGCCAAAAACGACTTTTAAAAACTTATTAAATCGAAAGTTCTAAAACAGTTTCAAAATCAAAATTGGGCTTAAGAGAATTGTTTATTTTTTATGTTATTTGCAAACCATGTAATTTTATGGTATATTTTTGTTTGTCAATAAAAGTCTGTTTTGAAATAGTTGGCTGAAATAATTAATACCTCCTTAGAGGAGTAAGGAAAAAAAGTTATATACATAAGTAAGATTCTTAGAATTTTATAAGCTATTCCCAAAAAAGAAAAAATCAAAACTGAACTATAATAAATAGCTTTAGTACATAGCGATTTCTTAAGGCAAATCTGTATTCAAGGGCACTGATGGGATGTTACCAGTGAGGTATGGACCCATCCTCTTTTTTATTAATGTTGAAAACACCAACATTGAAAAAAAAAATTGCAGATGATTCCTTCAAACTAAGGATTATAATATCTGTCTTAGCTTTTTTTGTTTAAATTTCTTCATTCCAACTTCTTTTGTTGATTCAATAAAATATACCTACTTTAACGTTACAAAATTTAAATTTAATCAACAAAATAAAATATACCTACAACGTATATGTACATAAATAACTACAGTGGCATTTTCAAGATTTTGTAAATTAATCGATTTACATTTTGATTTGAATTAACAATCTTTAAGATCTGTCATTTAATGAATGTTAACACAATAAAAGCCAACACGAAATACTTACAATATCGTGGCAGATAATAAATTCAACAATAATGTCATGTGCAAGGTATATATTTTATTATTCAAAAACCCATTCTTACAAATGTATACCTATACATACATATGTATGTAGCGAACAACAAATAAGAAATACATGTAATTTGATTTGTTAACAGATTAATCGGATGCATGACGATGATGATTCATTCAAAAACCACCTTCATCACTTAAAACGAATGAAGTCCGTTTATCAGTAACAAATGATTTATTACTACTTACGGTTATTTTATGTTTTGTTTTTATTTTATTTTTTATTTTCTCAAGCTTTAAACAAAATTATAACTAATGAAGTAAAAATACCTTTTCTATGTGTTTATGATAAATTAAAAATAACATCTACACTAAAAAAAAAAAAAAAAAAATAATTACATACCTATTAATTTTACCTTTTCAATTAAAGTCAATTTAAAAAATAATTTTGAAAAAATCGCAAGTCCAATTATGTAAATGTATGCAGTCGACATCACCTCTTTAACGACGACGACGTAGCTTATAACGACCAGTCGCTTTTAACGACCGCTTTATAATAGCGTTATAAAGTCGTGCGTCGATTCGTTGGCTATAACAAATTTGCGGATATAACGTCTAACGAGGAGTTTTAGCCAAAAAATACTTCGCTTCGAAGAAAAATGCAAGCAAAAATATATTAACTTCGAAGTCAGCGCTGTTCGAAAAGACACAAATTCCATTCTTCGCAATAGAATCTATCTAGATTCCTTTATACTCTTCATTAAATTTAAAACCAGTTTAGGTGTTTCTTCTTTTATTATTTGTGTGGAAAGTTGGATAAAACGACCGCCACGCCACCGCGCCGGCGACCGGCTATTACGACTCTATTTGGCTGGTCATTTGGCGGTCATTATAAGTGGCGTCGACTGTAATTCAATTAAAAGAACAAGTGACCACAACTCTAATCGCTTCTGACAAATAGGCTTATCAGTTAGATGATGTCATACCCTTCTAAGACGCAAATTTTGGTCGCGGTTTACTCAATTATATTCCTCACTCCACTTAAACAGAATTAGGTAATTTGGAAATAAGTCAGATATTAAAAAAAAAATGTTCATGGGGTCGTAAAAAAGATTATTTATTTATACATATCTTAAATGCATCATTACGGGAATTCAAAATTATGACAAAATCAAACAAACCATTTAAGTGATGATATTCGGCAATATGCTAAAAATAATGGAATTTTCTCAAAAAACCTCTAAATTTTATTTAGGTTAATCGATTTTTTGGCAAAAGACTGGTATACAGTATTATTTAGGGCCCTATTATGACTCGCGAGTCGAACCTTCGACTCAACGCGAACGTTTTTAAAATCACTTATGTCGTGGTTTTAAGAAAATCAAACTGCGCCGTTTGAATAGAGCAACATCTCAATTCAACATATTTTTGAATTTTTAGCTAAATATAGCTATGTGAGCCATAAACGGTAATACCAAAAATCAGATTCGCCAAATATTTCTTGCGACTCGCGATTCATAATAGGCGCCTTAAACTGTTCTACAGATTACATATAAAAAAATAAATCGGGTGGCACAACGGCTCATGAAGAACCAGGGCCTAGTGACTAACAACTCGCAACCATTCCTGTGTGCGCCTTTCGACAAGAATGGAAGGGACCTACAATTTTATGCCGAATCCGAACGGCTGACGAGAAGCACTCATTCGTGACAAGTGATACTCTTGGAGGATTTGTCAATTCCTCGCAAGAGGCAGTAGCCCTGAAAAAAAACTTTTTAGTTTTTTAAGTGACAGTCGAACGCACTAACCATTACGCTACGGGCTACTACAGATTACATATAGGAAGCTTAATTTAAATCGTTAGAGCCATTTTTAAGAAAATTTCATAAAATCAAGATGTTTGCATGGCAGCAACCCGTTCAAAATAAATGTATATTACGCCGCACAGACAATGTAATTTTAGTTTGGATTAAAATCTCGATTTTTATAATTTATATTTTATTTGAGTGCATTTCTGGTGTTCGCATTATTATGACAAACTTTCTTTAACTCACCTATTAGAAATTGTAACCATATAAAAAAAACATGGAAATCAGTATTTAAGCCAATTTGCTCGGACGAAACTTAGATAAAAAGAAAACGTAAAGCAAAAACCACGGAATTTAATTTTTTAAATTTGTAGAAATTTGTAGATTTTCTTTTTGCGTTTAAAGTTGAATGTGAACTAGCATTGCCGCTCGAAAAAATATTTTGGTGCTAGAATTTCCAAAAAAAAAACGTGCCTTTTGCGTGCCACGTGAAAAAACAAGTTCTTCTACCTTACAAAAAATCAATACTTTAACTTGGTGTAATTATAGGTGCAACAAAAAAACCACTTCATCTTTTCGTGTTTTTTTAAAAAATATAAAACTATGCTGATTTGTACGTCATTTGGGTAAATTTTTATAAAGTTACCTCAAAATTCTAACTTAGTTTGTGAAAATGTACATTATTATATGAAGTCTAAGTATAATATTCGAGATTTTAAAATCGTGCCATATTTAATTTTTTGTGCCACCATGCCACGAAGAAAATCCCATGCCTAAAATGCTTAATCGTGTCACATCGGCAACGCTCATGTGAACATCGTCTAATGCGAGTAGTTTAGTCTGAAAAAATAAAATACCAAAGCGTGAGATTGCTGAGTTTTCGGCATTAAAATTTAATGAGTACTTAACTTTTTTTTCAGTGTAAAATTGCTCCCACTTCAGGGTAAAGATTATCAAAAAAAAAAATGTTAACTCCAAACACATGCGATATTTTATTTATTGTTTTTCTTTTATTTTACTTTCAAATATGCTTTTAAAAATTCTATTTTGCAATCGCATACAATTTAAATAAAAGTCAAAATTAATTACTATTTCTTATCTAAATTTAAATCAACTGTATTGTAAATATAACCAACAATCTTTACACCAAAACAAGATGAATCCAACGTGACTGGTGACATTTGAAAAATAAAATAGAAGCTCAACTCTATTCTATTAATGAAATTACAAATACTGTTGATTACTATCAATTAGTCTTTCGAACAATATTGGACATTTAAATTCATTACAAAATCTTACAAAGTGGGTTTTTTTTGCTTACCTTCATACATTATGTATTTTGTAAATTTTTTTTTTATTTATGAAAAAATAGAGAAAAAAAAAACCTTACAAATGTTTTGTAATTATACTGCGCTTTAGAAATTAAATCTTCTTCATGTCGTCTATACGAGTATATCTGACAAAAGGTTTTCTTTTCTTGTTTTACTGATGCCATGATTGATTATTATGTTTGGGTTTAAAATTTAGGTAAACCCACCTACCTACCTTTATATCAATGGGGAAATGCTTAAGACGCACTTGAAAATTATGAAAGAGATTTTTAAAGCTTAAATAAAACTTTTGCCCTCGGATTGATGACAGCACGATCTTGGCCTTAGTTAGGTATAATGTGGCGTAAATTTGCTAAAAACCAGGTTTATCAAAAATTTAAGATTTTTCATCAGTTTTATATAAAGATACTTTAACATCTTCTTTCCAGAATTATGGGGGTAAGGGCACCCGGTAGCAAAAATACTTTTTTTTTTATATTTGATCAGCTTGAGGAAATTTAAATAAAATTAAAAAAAAAAAACGCTATCCCATTGTTTTCCACATTCAATGTCAATGATTTAATGGGAATTTCAAGCTATTTAAACATGAAGGTAAGAGACTTCATAATAATATTTTAATTTAATAAATTAACGAGTTAGCCATCAGTATAAGCTCACTTTTGCGAATTACAAAAAAATATATTATCGTGGGAGAATTGATACTTAGTTTAAACGTAAAGAGCGGATGATTATCTGCTTTGTTTTTAATGGTTTTTATTTAATCTTTAAAGCTTGTGCAGAGAATAAATTTGATGTGTGTAAGACTTGCTACCATTTTGCATGTGTGAAATTTATTTTGAATTGTTTTTTGTCATCTTGTACGGGAAAACTAGAGGATTCATAAAATTCAAATTTCATATATATTATTTTTTAATAATTTTTTTTTTAAATTTTACAATTTTATTGAAAATGATAAAAACATAATTTTAATTTAAAATGATTTTTTTTTTTTTTTTTTTTTTTTTTTATTAAAAATCTAGTTTCTCCCAGAGTGATGGAACCAAGGTCCAAGAAACAGGTGAATTAAAAACAGTTACAGGCGAAGAAGGTCCTGTCGAAGCTGTTGTCAAAACTGGATCATACGAATTTACCGATGCTAATGGCGGTGTTCATCGTGTGACATACACAGCTGATGAAAATGGTTTCCATCCAATTGTTGAAAGTTAAATAATACGAAAAATAGTATGATTTTGTTGTTTAACTTAAATTTGTGATTATTTTTTTTGTACGTTATATAATTAACTGAAAAAGAAAAAAAATTAAAGAAATAAAAAAAAAAAATTAAACAAACAGTCTTTTTTCCTAGCACAAGAATAAATTAATAAAAAAAAAATAAATTTGAAACCGAAATACTCAATAAAATGTATTTATATGTATAAAATGCGATTAATTTTGTTTTCTTTATTTAGTTGTATGGATAATATATTTTAATTTATTTATACGAAACGTGGACAGTTTTCCACTTTTTGAGTCTTCAAGAATTAGAAATAGTAAATTTATCGCAGTCTTCACATATACCTGAAGCGAATGCAATCTTAATATAAATACAGGAAATATAGACCAGAAAGCGAATCAGGAAGTTCTCGAATTTAAAATTGTTTATATTGCTGAATTATTGAAAATTTTATTTTACCTTTTTGTTTTTCTTCATTTGAATTCAATAAAACGCATTTTCTTTTTTATTATTTTATTTCGTTGATCTATATAAATTTCAAGGACCTATTTGCCTCATCATCAGGATCAAAAATATTTATAATAATTTATTTGATAACAATCTGTTTGATTTCAACATTAGTACAAATCTCTAATAATGTTGATAAGGCAGTAAATCGATAATACACGAATGTATATCTATACACCGAGGCAAAAATGTATGTACTAAGCACATAAATGTGTTGACTCATTCCATAGATTTCTGCACACATATGTAACTTTATGTACTCATTAAATGATAAATCTGTACTGAGTACATACATTTTTGCCATAATGTATTCAATAAAGAATTCTATGCACACATCGCATTAAGATGTGTCGGATATCTGAAATAAAATGCGATTTTTCGAATTTTTTACATTAAATATAGACTGAATACACGTTGTTTATACTCAATACATAACCATATGTGATGAATAAACGTTGCTACAAGAAAATTTAAATGGATACACGTTGCTTTAGACTCATCGCATAGCTCGTGTACTGAGTAAATTGTTTAATGTAGAAACCTTCCGAGTTTATGATATTTCTACATAAAATATAGACTAGATACACGTTGCTTTATACTCAACACATAACTTTATGTGATGAATAAACTCTGCAACAATAATATTGACTGTATAGACGTTGCTTTGCATTCAACACATAACCTCTTGTGGTGAGTAAATTGTGCTTCACTAATATTGATTGGATACACGTTGCTTTGTACTCAATAAATAGCCTCTTGGGATGAGTAAATTCTACTTCATTAGGGTTTAATGGATATATGTTGGTTATACTCATCGCATAACACTATATAATAAGTAAAGTTACGTTGCACCTCTCTATGTATTCATTAAATAAATATTAATGTTTAATTGACCCAATACATAAATGTGTACGGGTTATGGAGTGAGTACATTTTATTTGTATATTTTATGCACTCGTTCTAAAAATATAAATTCTCCATTGAATCATAACATAAATATCCGTCTGTGATGAGAATATGATTATGTAGTGAGTAAATTTTCTCAGCGGCATTCAATGAACTCATAACATACATAATATGTACTCATTATATAAATATATGTACTCAATACATAAATGATATGTACTAATTACATAAATTTAAAAAAAAAAATCATATGCTCATTATATAAATACTATGTACTCATTACATAAACAAGTACTCATAACATAAAAAAAGATAACCTTTATTTCTTTATTTTATGTGCTTTTTCTTTTTTATGTAATGGGTACAAGCTGTATGTACTCATTACATATTCATCTCTTTCTTAACTTTTCTGTTTATCACAAAGTTGTTTTCACCTTTTACTGTGGGGAATTTCTTTCTTCACTGATATTACCCACAGCTGATTTCCCCTTTATTCTGAAAGTATACTAATTTATTTTATTAGAAAAATGTCAAGTTTTACTTACCTAGATTTGAACTGGTGTCCTTCCAAGCACCGAGCGAGCATTCATTGGGCTAATTCGCAATATAATATTCTCGTCCATAATGTTAATAAGTTAAACGTCTTTACATTTACTTACAAACGTTGAATACACATTGCTTAGACTCATCGCATAGCTCGTGTAATGAGTAAATTGTTTTATGTAGAAACCTTCCGATTTTAAGATCTGCACACATAAAATATAGACTGGTTACACGTTGCATTGTATTCAACACATAACGTGATGTGATGAATAAACGCTGGTACATTCGTATTGAGTGGATACACGTTGCCTAGGCTCATCACATTGCTCGTGTGATGAGTACATTGTTTTATGCAGAAATCTTCCGAGTTTAAGATATTCACACATAAAATATAGACTGGTTATACGTTGCATTGTACTCAACACATAACTTTATGTGATGAATAAATGCAGCTACAATAGTATTGAATGAACGCACGTTGCTTGCTCTCGGATTTTTGAATATATTTAGTCAGGACATATGCCACTGTAGCTGGTCAATAGCTCTGTGTTGAGTCAATGTTGCCTGTATTTAATGCAAGTTATATCTTTTCTATAGACTGACTACATAAATTCTGCTAACTGAGGGTGGGTTTTATTTGGTACATAAACTTAAATGTAACCAGCACACGTTAACTTTACTCAGTAAATAGAGCTTTCATCGCAATCCTATGCAAACTTTAGATTTTTCATAAATATCTCTGTACTGAGCCCATACATTTTTCCCTCAGTGTATATACTTACATGAACATGTTTTCCTTTCCTGCATAAACTATCAAAGAAAAAATCCATCGCCTTTGTTTCGACGCAAACAGATGATTCCTTCTTAACTGATAACATCCTGCTTAATTCTGAAACGTGCCATGAATCATCAGCTATGTTTAAATAGTTGCCGTCAGGACCGATTAGTGATCATGGTATTTCCGTGGACACAAATATTGGACAAAAATCAATGCTACGAATAAATCATAGCAATCCGTTGATCTCGATCTCAAAACAGCTGCTGATTTATACTTATCATTGGTAAAATATTTACAGGCAATTCGCAAATGGTGATTTTTCTGATATTTATAAAGCAGTGCCTAAAATGACGGGCAAAAATTAGGAGAATGAAGACGAGTCCCAGAAAATGAGAATGAGGAAAAGGCAATTCGAAGAGAGCACTACTCCAGAAATTCGATTCAGCATTAGACAAAAAATGGAGTATGATTGCTTCAATTCATTAACAGATATGCAATGGATATCTGAGCTTAAAGGACGCGAGAGCGCATATTCACATATTTGTAACACATTTGGTTTCTTGCTCCAGTTGGGGGATACCGATAGTAAACAAATAATCGAAGCAGCACGTTGGCAAACAGCTATCCTAACGGCTTGGATGAAAAACTTGGAGAAGAATGTCTTCAGTTCAAGGAATTTCTGCACATCAACAATATATTAAAACAAAAACAACCATGTCTGCTAAAATTATTTTGGAGGAAATTAATTGTTGCCAAAAAT
This sequence comes from Melangyna quadrimaculata, assembly GCA_949320155.1. Classification (NCBI taxonomy): domain Eukaryota; kingdom Metazoa; phylum Arthropoda; class Insecta; order Diptera; family Syrphidae; genus Melangyna; species Melangyna quadrimaculata. The sequence goes on along the minus strand of OX439484.1, from coordinate 75,105,025 downwards.
CTAATTTCCTCATTTCCAAATATTTACACTAAAAATTTTCTTATCCATATCAGTCTCAAATAAAACAGGAGAACGTAGTTTTTTTTAAAATTATCTGCGCAGTTCTTTGAGCCAATGGAAGCTCAATAGCTTAGCTATCATTGGAATAATTGTAAATGATAATGCTCCTATACTTCTAAAAAAAGACTGATAATTTAATTATCTACTATTTCCTATTTTTATTTTTCTTGTCAAACTAAGGTGCTATCGTTATAATCATTGTTTAGTTGCTGCCGCACTTGGCTAACTATTATTTTTTTTTTATCACGGTGACCAACCAACAATTTTAGGGGCGGCAGAAAAAAAGTGCCCATGGCGGTAAATTATGTAAAAATGGTTCTGATCTGTGTAATTTTTTGAATTTTCCAATCTTACCTCTTAATCAATTTAATTTATTCTTACCAGTGATTCTTTATTTATTATTTAAAAAGAAAATTCAAGAATGGGTTTCTGGGTTTAAGATAAGCTGTATGGAATATTGTAAGTGTTCCCAACGATTTTCAATACGACTTTCTTCTCTTTCTACTTTTTTTTTTTTTTTAGCAAATTGTCCATCTTAACGAGGGTATAAAGACCACTTCCGGCAAAATTGTTCTATTCTTTTGGCCCATCCTACACGCTCCAGTGCTTTAATGCATTTCTAATACTACTTGTTGGATAATACTACTTGGTATATTAAATTTCTTATCGCCAAATTTTGGAATCCTGTATCTTGGTCTTTAGAGATGATTTTGGACTCAAGCTAAAGTAAATTAAGTTACTTTGAAATCGTAGAACAATGTTTTTATTTAAAACTAGTTCTCTAGGACTAAAATCGCCAATAACTGAAAAAATCGCGAAAAAATCGCAGTTTTTCTGATTTTTGACCCCTCGAGGTCGAAAACTTAGCAAAAAATCAGAACTACCAGATTTGTCGCCAACGGTTCCTTCCATACAAACGACAAGGTTACTGGACTATTCAGTTTAAGGCAAATTTGACCAAGTCGAAACAGCTGGGGCACACACAACTTTTTTTTCGCTTTTGCTTCATTTTCGACTTATAACGGTTTTTATGATTTTTGGTCTCGCTACTTTTAACTGGCTCTCACTTTCCCTTTTTAATTTATTTTATTTGTTCAAAAAATGTTAAATATTTTTAATTGGATATTCATAATAGTTTAAGACTCTAATAAGAACCTAAAAATGCTAAACAAAATAGGTTTGCTAATAAATTGTAGGATAACAGTTATACACATAGATAAAATGTGTATAATGTATGTATGTATTTGTATATATTCTTAATTTTTCTGATGGGATATCATTTTCTTACACTATAAATTGCTAAGGTTTGAAAAACATCTATTCCTAAAGTGAACTTCAAAGTTTATCCTCAAAATATAATATTTGAAACACAAGAAGAAGCAAATGAATTTCTGAAATCGGATATCATTTTTGTTTTTACCCATTTCACCCTGTAAATTGTTAAATTTTTTAAATACACAAATGTCTTTTTTTCTTTTACCCCTATTCACCCTTAAATACAGTTTAATAGCATAAATGCCTGAAGTGCTTCTGTTCTTATAGTTAGGGCGTTAAGGCCATATTTTACGTCAAACCTTGCACTTCATTCTGACGGGATGAGCTCTGGTACACTAATAGTCCACATCCTAAATTTACTTTTAAGAAGTGTTTCCATGGTGACAACACTGGCAGACCGGAGATATAAGGGTTGCCTTCCGACCATATTTTAACACGAAATTAGCCTATAAATCGAGAACCAGGCATCGGTTGATGTCGAAGAATGTCTCGTGGGATTGAAAATACTTGAAGCAACAGGAATATGTTCATTTTTTGACCCCTGTCTCACCCTTGTACGCGGGGGGAGCAAAATACCCTCGGCGGATAAGGGTTTTTATTTGTCAGAAAATAATAGTTTTTAAATGAATATTCATATAATTTTAAGATGAGCGTCGACGTAGAATTTCATACTCTACAGCATATCCAAAGTCCATTTTTATCCATGCATTAGTTTTTTGTATAATCGCTTTCATAAAGGGGGGAGGGGAAGGTGGAATTATATCAAACCACTATATATTAGTCTTGGTATAATCTAAGCATATGGCACATGACCTTAGGGTAATTTGGAATGCCCAATGTTATGCAGTCAAAATCATTTCAATATAATTTCCCTACAAAAAGTTATAACCTTTTTATAAAATGTTGACTACATTTTCAGCGAAACGAACATAACATTACTAAATTTCAATTGTGTGGTAATGAAACTTGGTACACATATCTCTTTTCTCTTAAGAAATAAGAATCAAAAGAGTCCATAGAAATATCTGGGGCTATAGGGTGCTTCTGAAATTTTGTACACATGTTTGAATTGGGCTTACGCACATTTCGACAAAATTTTGTCAGGGCCGTAACCAAGGGGGGATCAAAGGGGTCTTACCCCCCTGAAATAATGTATTTTATGGTCCTACTTTCTTCTTAAAAAAGCGTAGACCTCATATATATATATTATTGATTGTCATCAAGTTGCACAAATGCACAATTACTAAATACTGACTTAGTTTTTTTTTACTCATATACATAATACATTATATAGTTTTAAGTAAGAGTATAAAAATTCTAATAAGGCATTAAGGTAATAAGGTTTTTGAAACTCGATTCAGTGACACAAATTTGAACATAACTCGCAGGTCTGCAGGTGTCTGCAGCTGATTTTGTCTGTGCTGTAATTTGAAAGTATGGAGCACACGTTGGTATACGTCATCACTGAGGGAAGGAATCGTTTGCGACAAACGTAAAAATTGCCCAAACGACTTTTTCGTTTGCCAGCCAGTTTTGACAGTTCGTTTGCAGCAAACTCTTAAATTCGTTTGAGACAAACAATTCATACTGTTGTAGCAAAATTCTATCGTTTGTTTCAAACGAATAGAGTGTTTGTGTCAAACGAATGTAGTGTTTCTAAGTCAGACGAATAATGGTGTTTTGTAAACATATTTACTGTTTGTGGCAAACAAATGGTGCTTTAAGAGTAAACGTTAATACTTGAACGACAAGCGAATGGGTCAATTGTTATAGAAGATCAAAGTGGTTTTGACAAATGAATAACACGTTTGTTGCTAATGACTTGTACGTTTGTCACAATCAATACAGTGACTGGCGGTTTTCCCTTAATTCTGAAATTATATTATTTTATTTTAATTGAAAAAAAATGTCAAGCTTTACTTACCTGGATTTGAACTGGTATCCTTCCGTATCGAGAGCGAGCATGCATCCACTGAGCTAATTTGCAACATAAAATCCCCCGGAAAAATGTAAATCAGTTGAAAACTTCACACATTTCCCTTTTTTTTAGTTGAGCAGAGGAAATGTACTGATTAAGATATGTGGCTTAGACAATTTCATGTATTTTAATTATTTTAACTATGATTAATTATTTTACCTATGACGAGGACGACCGAAGTATTCAAAATATTGGGTCAGTTTTTGTTTTAAACTATTACTACGTAGATGTGCTCCTAGGACTGAATCAAAACTTTTAAGAAAATCGTTTTGTTTAACACAATAATTGTTTTTATGCGTTGTAAATTAATTATATATTGATGGAAACCCAACATGTGCTTTAAATAAGTATTCAATGTTTATATTTTTATCATTTTAACTTCATTATTACAAAAAAAAAAAAAAAAACAATATTGGGCACCAGCAGGGATCGAACCGGCCACCCTCGGGTTAATTATTTAATAAATTTATAAAAAAAATTAATAAACTCGTTTAAAATTAGCAAAACACAATTTTTAACCTAGTATCACGCTAAAATTGATTAAACATCGTACTTAATCATCTAAAATTTTGCGCCATTGTTTTTCGAAATGAACAACGGAGATGTAGGTAATTTTTATTAATTTTTAAAATTGAACTTTTATTTTGAATGTAATTATTTTAACAATTATTTTTAATGCAAAGATTTTTAAAATAGCATTTATTTTATTTTTTAATGCAAATATTTTCGAATTTTGACTTTGCTATTTTTTAAAGCAACAAATTTTTAATTTTGAATCGCATTCTTTTTAAATGCAACTTATTTTCAATTGAAATTTGATTTTTTGTACAAGTAGTGCTGAACTTCAGAACAATACCAAATTGATAAAGCAAAACAAGTATTGAAAAGTACCCAATACTTGCCCTATAGATTAGATAGGAAATTCATTGCTGCAAGCGAATTCCTTTTAAAGAAACCGAAAATCAAAAATTCTTTCGCCTCAAAAGCATGAAATGTTTACCACAAGCATTAAGTTAATTTGTAAAAATAAGATTTAAAAATATATACCCTGAAATCATTCAATCGTTTGCTACAAATTAGTTTACTTTCTACGAATTAACCATTCGTCCCAAATGTTCGATTCATTAGTTGCAAACAATTGTAATTTATATAGTAAACGTAAAACTTTTTGCACAAACTGCATTTCAAAAGCTTAGTACGCAATCGATTCATTCGTTTGCCATAAACAATTACACTTGCTTGCAAACATCATGTCGTTTGAATTTGGGAAACATTGTCATTTTCCGTAATTAACACAGGCAAATTGAGCTCCGAACGAATGGGTTATTTGTTATATGTTTGATGCAATGGAATTACTTTCTGTGGCGACTGTAATACAATTGCTACAAATGAAATACGTTTGCAGGGATTGTATAACATTTCCAGCAAATGTATTACAATTACAGCAAACGAAATTCGTTACTCGCAAACGCAAACAAAAATATTAATTTTCTCAGTGATTGCTTGGCAAGTGGAGCTAAACTTAAAAGTCAAAAAGTTAAACAAAAAAAGAAATTCTTAGTACCAACGTTTGATGCTACTTAAAGAAGGCTTCTTTTATAAATTATCATTTTTTTTTTCTTATTTTGTATACTCAATAATAGACCAATAAAATGATATTAGAAGTAACAGCATTTATTTTAAGGCACGTCGGAAAAATAGATCTAAAAGTTTAAAAATGTTTTTAACACAACACGAGCGATTAGGTAAGTAGGAGAGGATTTAGAAGGAGATACCGATGCACATTGGTTTTGAACGTTTGCACATCGAAATGGGAGGGGAAAGTCGAGTCAGGTAAAGCATTCCACATTCGTGTGGTGCGACTGAAGAAAGAATCTCTGTACATTACAGTACGTCCGAAGTTGGGCTCGAGGGTGAACTGATGGGCATTCCTAGAAGCGCGAGTATTACGGTTGAATTTTTTAAGGGGGGGAATGCAACTGGCTATTTCACTAGAACACTGATTATAATAATAGCTATAAGATAGAGAAAGACACGAAACATTACGGCGGTGTTCGAGAGATGTAATTGTTTCTGTTATAGATCTTTCGCCTATCATTTTTAAAGCTCTCTTTTGAATTCTGTCCAACAAACTCAAGTGAGTTTTTGGAGCTCCTACCCAATCATGAGAATTGTACTCAAGTTTTGGACGAATAAAGGCTTTGTAGATCACAGCCAGATCAGAAGGGGAAAAAAACTTCTTGCATCTACGGAGAAAACCTAAACACTTAGCAGCGTTTTTGGCGACATCAAATATGTGGTCATTCCACAAAAGATGGTCTGTGACACACATACCGAGAACTGAGAGCTGTTCGGTTTCCTCATGCAAGTGCCACCCATGGTTAGCGGCATTGGGGGTGGGTTTCGCTTTAACGAAAGGAGACAACATTGAGTTTTAGAAGCATTAAATTCTACGCGGTTTTTGATTCCCCATTGGACAATGCTGTCGAGATCAGAATTTAGTGAGCTTATCATACGCTGCCGTTCAAGTTCCACATCCGAAGGACATGGATGAGAATCTGTAAACGAATATGAGAAGCTGAGGGTACGAGATATTTCTTGAGCTGGAAATTAATCAGCGTTTCCATGACCTTGGAAAGAAGGGACGTAAGTGCAATTGGTCGATAGTTAGAGGGTGAAGAAGATACGCCTTTTTTAGGGATAGGCTGGACAAATGCTGTTTCCATCCACTCGGATAGAGACCAGTAGAGTAGGACAGATGGAAAAGCTTACGCAGTGGTTTTGCCAGCGTTGAAGAACACCACTTCAGAACAATGGGAGGGATACTATCCGGGCCAGCGGATTTGTGTACATCGAGATCCTTTAGAACTCTAGCAACTGCACGAGTGCGAAAGAAGATTTGTCCCATACAATCATTTACGCTCTCAAGTACAGGAGGAGTCATAACACTTTCTGGCAGCGTCGAATTAACAGCAAACTGTGCTGCAAGCAAATTGGCTTTATCTTGCGAGCTGACAAAAGGAGTATCATTGAAGACGAGCGTTGGAACCGAGAACGAGGTGGTATTTCGTATGTTTTTTACAAATGACCAAAAATTTTTACTACCTTTGGGACATTGTAGTATTTTTTGCCGAAATTTTTGATCATGTAAAAATTTGGTTCTTCGAATATGAACGTTACAGGTCTTTCTAGCTTGTTGAAACTTTTTCCGGTTTTCCTCAGTAGGGTTGGCTTTATAACATCGGAAGCTTACTTCTCTAACCCTAATAAAATTACTTTTTCCAAAGACCTTTTTTCCGCTCTCAAACCACTGTGCGCCGTACTTGTGAATTTGCGTTCCCGTGCTTTTGTAGAGTTTTGATATTTTTGAAAATATTTCAACTTTGCTCTCCAAAATTTAACAGATTGTGGGTTTCTGAGCACAAAGCAAAGGATCGGAACTACATAATGAATATTACTTAGAAGTTAACTTAGGGATAAATATTTATTTAAGTTAAAAACGTTTTTTTTCTGCTCGAGTGAAGCCGGGGAAGGTCAGCTGTATAAGTGTATGTATACTAAAAATTATTTTAATTAGCATGTTATCTAAAACGCATTTATTGTCCAATTGACAATATTATATGAAAAATTCAGAATAATTAATAGATATTAAACAAAATTACGGGAGAGCTTTTATAGAATTTTAAACTGAACATGTTTTGTCTGAGCGTCAAGTTCAAGCTACACGATAACAATAATTGCGGAGATAGGTGGTCAGTTCGTCTCATCGCTCTGTCGTTCAGAAACGACCTATGGCACAGGAAAGATAGATTTTGTCTGTGGAACGAAATATAGGACGGCTGAATGTTTTATAGCTGAAAGAGGGCTGTTAGAAAAGCTTATGTCCAGTTTTTCGGGACGTCTTTCCGGGGAAATCCGCCATTTTGGAAAACGTGAATTGATCTTTTTCTCCGAAACGATTGATCTAAGAGGAAAAATTGTATGGCCAAGCTTGTAGGCAATTAAATTATCTTTCGTTCATTCATACATTTTTTTCGGTGCAGGCGATATTTTCAAGCTTATGTCGTCTTATTATTTGTTTTTTTTTCACATTAAAACACTTGCCGTTCTCGAATAAGCTATCGTGAATAACTTTCCAAAGAGAATTTTAGAACACTAAATTTCAAACATTTTGATATATTTTTGAAGATGATGCGATATCACGGTCAAAAATTACAGCCATTTTGGTTGCGCTAAAATCAAAACTCCAGAGTAAATAAAATACCAAATTGTTATTAAAATTAATACAAATACCAAAATGGCTTTAACTTTTGATCGCGGTATCGCATCATCTTCAAAAACATATCAAAATGTTGGAAATTTAGTGTTCTTAAATACTTTTTTGGAAATTAATTCACGTAAGTTTCCTATGGAACGTCCAAAATGTGTAATGGCAAATAAATTAAAAATAAAACGATATAACCTTGAAAAAAATTGCTCGCACCGAAAAATATGTATGCGTAAACGAAGAATGGTTTAATTGCCTACAACCTTGGCCTTACAGACAGTTTTTCCTCTAAGATAAATAGTTTCGGAGATAAAGGTCCATTCGCATTTTCCAAAATGGTGGATTTCGACTGGGTCATGGCGTCCCAAATACCCCGACATTAAGCTTTTCTAATAGCCCTCTTTCATTTATAAGGAAATCAGCATACCAATGTTTCATTCCACGAAAAAGTCTATCTTTATTGTACTTTATCGGCTCAATTGTCAATTGATTTAGAAGCAAATTTTCCAAAAGCTCTAACTTTGGACTGGGATATCGCATCATCTTCAAAAGTATATGAAAATTTGTTAAACTTTGTGGTCTACAATTTGTATCATAAGAACAATTAAGTTAGTTTTTTACGAAATGAGAAAAATGTGAAAAAATAAATAAAAGTAAAAATGCAAAAAAAAATAAAACGACGTAACCTCAAAAATTTTGTCCACGCAGAAAAAAGTTATGATTACAAATAAAAGATAATTTTATTTCCAACAAATTTGATTGTGACAACTTTTGATTTCAAGATAGATCAATTCGCGTTTGCCAAAATGACAGATTTCCCCAGGGAGATGGCGTCCCGAAAAACTGGGCATAAGCTTTTCTAATAGCCCTCTTTCAGGTTTAAAAAATTCAGCTGTCCTATATTTCGTTCCATAAAGGATTGTTTTTTTTTTGCTTATTTTCCTGTACTGAGAGAGTAAACAAAGTTTGAGAAAGTAACTTGGAAACGTCAATTTATTGTTATTGTTTTGCTTGAACTGGTCGCTTGTCGCTCAGTGCGTGACCGAAGATAGGGATACATATCTTGAAAACGCTCATTTTTTTTGAACAAACAAAACATTTTCTAAGTTAATTGGATTTTATATTTTACTCGCATTAAAAAAAAAATTGGAGACAAATAAGCTTTTCATCTTTAGCCACAAGACCTATATGCACTGCACATGCACAAGCACATAGCAACAGATTACCATGATAACACTTACTGGTAATTTGCAGCTAAAACAAGGTTTTGTAAAGGTTCACAATCTTCAAGAAAACTATTATGTCAGCAATTAATTAAATAAGTTCATAATCCGGTTTCTAAATGTCAAGCTTACCTTCTGTTCACAACAATTTAATACTTGCGATCATTTCGCCTCATCGCGAATGCAAGACAATAATATTCTTTGGCCATTGCTTGACCCAGAATAATTCTATGAACAAACATGTTTAGACACATTGAACACCCAATGAATATAAACATCTGGTGGAGCATCACTTGATAGTAGATAGTTGGCTTGTGTGACAGACAACAACTAAATAAAAACAAAAAATCTACACCAAAATGGAAACATTGTGAGCCTTGACATTACCAATCCTATTGTTAGCCGTGTATATTAGCAACAGGTACTAGTTTTTTGTTACCTAAAATTTTATCTATAGAATGCGAATCCGTATTCGGTCAGTATAAAGGTGTTAAATTTCAAAAAGAATTCTACATAGTTTAAAATATTTGTTCCTAAAATATCTCTTACAAATTTTTTAATTAGTAAAGATCGGAGAAAATTAAGTCCGATGGTAAAAATAAACAAAAAAGGAAATACTAAACCTTACTTTATTCTGTTTTCTGTGATTTTTTCAGAAATAAAAAGTTATGTATGTATAAGAAACAAGTGAAATTTTTTTCTCCGACAGATCTGAATTTTGGCAAAGAACTCTAAAAGGGAAAAATACGTCTTTTTTAAAAGGAGAATGCCTAAAAATGTATGGGGGAAAAACCCAGCGCAGCGTTGGCCCAAAGTTAATCTGATTAACGATTAAAAATTAATGATTAAAATTAATAGACAAAATTGATTAAGATTAATTATTCATAATCAAATTTAAAATGATTATGATTATGAATCATAACCATTAGTCATTATTTTGATTATTTGATTAAGTATTAACTATGTCTAAATGATGGTAGATTGAGCTAAGAAAAAGTCGACGATTCAGATTTTTCGGGCTAGATTTTTTAAAAGTTATTATTATCAGATTTTATTTTGTTATTTATCGTATATACAAAGGTATACAAAAAAAACGGACATCGAAAGTAAATCTCGACATTTTGAAAGATCTTTAAATATCACACACCTGCTCAAATTTTGTTAAAATGATCACTTAACAACCATGGGATATAAAAAATAATTTTTTTCGGTTTCGCTCAGTGATAAACTTTTATTTCCATTTTTTTAGGTCTTGGTCAACCACTGACCACTTATCGCTGAGAGAAAAAAATAAATATCATTTGGGGATTTTTATTTTGTATTGAAAAAGTAAAAAAAAAAATAGTATGTAAATATATATATATTGCACATGATTTTGGGTTATTTTGTAATGCTTGTTTTTGTAAGACTAAAACCAAAATGCGTAATGATAGAATTAGGTAAGAACAAAATATTTTTGCATCAGGGTGGTGCAAAAAAATGTTTTTTGATCTATTTTAATGAAATTGAAACAGGTTTTAATTATGATAGAATGATCGAAGATTATTCTCATTTCTCAGCAAATAATGACGCCACATAAAATTTAATGGCATTTTTGAAATCTATCTTGAATGAATTCCTTACAAGATGATATGAAAATTTTATGAAGATTATTTTTTTTTACTCTTTACAGTTAGTTTCAAAAAAGTGCTTTACAAATATTGACTACAAGACTAATGCTGGTATGGTGTTTTTTAGACAAACAGGCTAACTATATTTTTGTAAATTTTCAAAGTGTTTCATCCAACTATTTACCCATACCGCATGGTCAAATTTGTTCGAAATCATTAAAACAACAAATTGTGCAACCCAAGCATTATGAAATCATCATTAAAATGGAAAAAAAAATCACAATTTTCGTTGACTTTTTCTCAGATTAGCATTACTTACATACTTAAAATAAAAAAAAAAAAATGAAAAAATTAGTACCTACTATTTTTTTAATTCAATTCTTTGTTTTTTGATTTTTTTTTGTAAGTGTAGTTTTTAACCAACTTAACCAACTTAATCAATTAATGATTATTGAATAATGATTAACGCCATTAATCATGATTTTGATTAATTTTTTCATCATGATTATTTTAATCATAATTAATTAAATGTGATTAACCAAATTAATTAATTGATTAAAAAATTTATAGATTAATGCCAACACTGACCCAGAGTCGATTAAGAAAAATCATGTATGGTTTTAAAGGGCATTAATTGTAGATAACAAATACGGAATAAATTTCTTAAAAAATTATCCCGGTACTGGCCATGGTAATTTAAATTAAAGTGTTTCTTCATGTAAAAAAGTAAAAAGTGACAAATCTTCATATTGTGGTTTATCCATGTTGTTAAATAGGGCCGTCACAAGTCACTAAAATGGGGTGGTTTCTAGGCACGATGGAAGTTTGACGCTGCGCCCTCGTGCGTCGTTACATCAATGACGACGAGGCAATCCAATTCTACGAGGACGCACATCCCACCACAATGACAACCGGATATGAACAACCCGAGACGAACGAAAGTTAATATAGTATAAAACAATAAAAGACAATTTTTTTAAAAACTTCAATAAAAATAATCCCGAAACGAAAACGGAAAAAAAGGGATTTTCCAACGACATTGTAGTAAAATTTCGAAATTTTTGTTTTAATAATTTTTTCCGGACTTTGTTTATTGATTTGTTGGACAAGAGTAGGTACTTTTAATATATTGACGAGACTTGTAATATACCAATTAATAACAGCTGACAGATTTTCGCATTAATATATGCAATATTCAAGGCACATGTTTTTCCTCCTATACCCTCCTATAGTGTTTCTACATCAAATTCCAAAAACAGAAAAAATAGCGTCCGCCACGCTTGTAACAATTGTTTTTTCGAAACCTTTTTTTTTTGAGCATTGCCTCATGAAAATCAGTTTTTTCGAAAAAATAGTTTTCGAAGCCTTATTGCACTTGGTTTTACGAAACTCTTTCAGATTACCATGTGCCGAGTAGATATGAAGGTACCTATGTTTTTTAATGAGTACCTGTTCTTTTCTGTACTGCCCTCACCAATGTTTTATAATATAAATAAAATAAAATAAAATAAAATAAAATAAAATAAAAAAAAATAAATAAAATAAAATAAATACAAAATTGATGTAGCCAGTCCGGGGATAACTTTTAAAGAAAGTAATTTCATATTTTATATCTACAGTAAATGCCCTTTCTAAGTATATGTCTTTTTTTTTTTGTATCAACTATGGGTTTTTTTCGGGCACTTTCCTTTCTCGAAAACTATTTGTAAGGTTTTTTAATGAAAATTATTTATCTTATAACTTTGTTTCTTAACTTATCCTTATTAATCATTTACAATCAAGTTTTACAATTTTATAAAGAAAGCTGAAAAGATTAGAAAAGTTCTTTGTATTTAATAAAAAAGAAAAATGTCCGTTCATTGGCCAAATCCATCCCACCCACCAGACCAATTTTTATCCAGCTACACGGTATGTAATCATAAAAATTTTGACGTTTACATTTTTTTAATCGAAGTGTGAGCTTCTTATAATTAAAAATTGATACAGTAACACTCACTTTCCAAAGAAAATTACGAGCCACACTCACATGAAATATAAACAAAAAATTGATTTTGAAATGTAAGAGTGTTATTTTTCATCTTTTACTATCGTTAAGAGTTGGGATTCCGAAATATATTTCGACCTAGTTAAGGGTTCCAAAGCTAAAAGGTTTGAAAACCGCTGATCAATAATAACAGTTTGGACCATTGATAATGGGACACTCTCAATTAAAAGTTATTATTGATATGCAGAAAAAACTTAGGTGTCCAAATATTATAAATAAATTAAAATAATTATAATAAGGAAAAGCTACTTTTTGGTAATTTTGTTTTCCAAAAATTGTTTTTTTTGGTTACTCTAGTACAACCTTTTTTGTTTGGTTTTACATTTTCTCGTAAATAGTTCTGTTGAAATTTTATCTACTTTTTTTAACCAACATTAAAAAAAAAAACACTTTTCTTCAAATTTAAAATAAAATTCAATTTTATTTGAAAACTCAATATTTTGAAAACGACTGGGTCAATTTTTGTTTGAACTTAGTTTTATTATTATCTTCTAGAATATTTGACAAAAAAATCATATTTCTTAACCCAAAAATAACGGTAGTTTAAATTAGCGTTACCGCAGGTTTAATTTTAAATGAGTCCTGGAGGCTGAAAAAATGAGCTACTTTAAAAATTTGTGTTTCATTTTTTTTATTATAAAAATAAATACTTTGAAATCATAAAAAAAATATCTAATTCATAAATATCATAAAACTAACTTATTTTTCATAAATTTTGTTCAGCAAAATTAAATAAAAAGCTCTTGGCTCAACCGTATTATATAAAGTGTTTATTTGTAGGGGAGAATGGGGCAAGAAGGACCTCGGGGCAAAAAATGATTTTTGGCGTGGTTCTTGGTTCCATCTTATATTCAATAATGAGAACTTATTTATTTATTTGCACATCCCTTAGTTTCATTGAAAAATTGAAGATAGTTGTTGTTTAAATGAAGATAGTTTAAAAACGGCCCATCTGTTAAAAAAACAACCACTTTGCAAAACCTATCCAAGACGACGGGTTAACCTTTCCAAAACTTGTTATGTGCTTTAAAAATACTGGAAATAAAGGTAAATAAATAATAGTAAAAAAAAATAAAAATATTTCTTTTAAAAAACATCTTGTGGGGTAAATCAAACCAGTAAGTCGGGTGGCAAAACGGACTACCAGTCCATTTTGCCCCCCGACGCACGTACTGGTTCCAATGTCAAAGCACAACAACAACTATGTAAGATAAGTATGTTCTGCTCCATGACCTTCACGAAGATGAAGAAGATCTACTAAGTTCGTATTTAAAAAATTGATAAGTTTTTCTATTTGCGAAAATTGCCCGTAGTGAGAAAACTGTCATTTCAATGAATTTATTTTAAGTTTTTTTTTCTTTTTTCTTGTTATTTTTGTAATAGTTCTGAAACTGTAAGTCTGGCATGTCGGGGTTGGGGCCTTTGTATGCAATACTGAATTTAAAATGGAGTGCATTGAAAATGCTGAGTGCCCTAGACATGGCTATGTATTGCAAACTATTTTCCGAAGAGCCAAATGCCTGCAAGACTTACTCAAAGCTTCAATCTTTGAGTTCGTCTTGCAGAAATTTGGACCCACAGAAAAAGTTTTGAACCACATATTCAGAGCACTCAGCTCTTCAATTAAATACCCTTGGTACCTGGGCTTTAAGAAAGAAATGCATTTCCAATACAGCATTACTTACAAAGGCCCCGCTAGTGGGGCAAAACGGACTTTTTAGGTAAGGTTGTATATTTGTGTATATCTCTATACTTGTTTAACTATTCTGATTTTTTACTATGATGGAGTTCAAAGGTTAAAGTACTATTTATTTGCTTTTCTTTTATAAAAAGAACAAAAATTAGGAGCCTCTAAAGCTTAAGTGGTGCTTGTTGCCCCATTCTGCCCTACTCTTAAAAAATGAGTTAAATCTAAAAAGATGAGTCCCTGAGCCAAGTTCAAAAAAATGAGTCCATTTTGACTCAAATGATTCCCAGTGGTAACACAAAAACTGTAAAGACAAATTATTTTTTTTTTGAAAATGGCTCCAATAATTTTAATAATAAGATATGTGTGATATTTAATTAGCACTCAACTTTTTAATTAGAAAATAATTTTTATTAGCTTTCTTTTAACAGCACTTACTCATTATTGAATGAACCGATTTAAATAATTTTTTATGTGTAGATGCTCCTAAAAAATTTAAATAATATTCATAATTTTCAAAAAAAATTTGTTCTGAAATAAAAAGAAATCAATTTTTCAAAAACGGATGATATGTTTTGAAATTAAATTTGTATAAATAATTACTTAACATTCGTTTTCTAAATTTTTATATACAGCTATGGCCAAAATAATAAGAACACTAATTACTTATAAGTTTGACTATCCTTGCTTCTTAGATAAGACGATCCCCTTGGCATAAAAGTAGTGATGGGCTTACGATTTTTTAGTAACCTTTTTATCTAATGTATAATTTTGGGCATATCTCCAAATGTATTGCAATAATCTGCACTCAGTTCATTTTGTGCTGGTCAAAAAAATAGGAAATACCATACAAACAATAAGAAATTCCAATTTTTCACTTGAATTATGATGGATTGAGATAGAATTTTAAATTAACGATCTTCTTTGTAATTCCTGTACCTAACTTGGTTATTTTTTGTATTGTTTGTAGCTTGTAGTGGGAAGTTCCAAACACTGTACCGAAGGCCAACGCGAGGGCATTTTAAGAGCGGAAAGTCGATCTGGGAAAATTCGGAAGCGAACGGACGATCTGCTAGAGTGGTTTTTAATGCCATTAAGCTACACAAAATCCGCGGAAACCAAAGGGCACTCATCAAAATTGACAGAAAAGACAAATTATTATTGATAAGGTAGTCTAAACCAGATCTATTTCTATCATCCTAAGATCTGCAGCGGGCAATAGGGATCAGTGTTAGTTACAGAACGATCCGACGTTTACTACAGAATGCAGATCTACCTTCGTGATCATGACATAGGCAAATGCAGATTTCTTTTGTCAAATTTCATCAAATTAACAATGACCCTCTTAAAGCTAGGTATGTAGAACTTATGTAAAGAATGATAAGTAAACCTAAGACCATGAGTATTTATTGAACATCAGTTTCCATGTTTAGTAAACATCTTATGATTCTTAAAAAGAAACAACATATTACTCCACTATTTCCTAGCTTAAAGAGGCCATTGATAGAATTTGGCAAAATAAATTTGCATTTGCCTATGCCATGGCCACGGTTGCCACTTGGAAATAAAACTTGTGACCAAAATTGAAAATAAAAAGGACCAAAACGAGTAAAAAGTGACCAAAATAATTAAAATCTAAAAACTTCATAGTAGGTACACAGAAAATTAAAGTTAGCCATATTTTTTCATTTGTTATCATAAATAATTGTTTAGAAATTAACAAAAATAAATAAACAAAAAGGAACAAAAGAATTCACAAAATTACTTTAAGGGCAATGTGTTCACCCCTTCTTCATAATAAAAAACACAAATAACTAAACATAAAGGTTTATTTACTGAATCACATTTTTTTACAGCATTTTATATTAAAATCACAATATTTTTATTAAATCAATAAAAACAAAATTGCGTTTAGTTAAATTAAATCTGCTAAAATGTACACACATAATATATATCTACTTATTATAAAAAAGGTTTCTGCCGACCAAACTCTATTTCTTAACCTTTTTGATTGTGAAGCTCTTTGGACAACATAATATTAGGTGTGTTTTTTTGTGCCCCCTTATGTTAGCTTAGAAATAATGGCACAAAAACACGCTCAACGTTGCTTAATAAAATAATTTGGCAGCACTGATATAACAATGACATTGGCCGCGATCAAAAACCTATGGAGAGCTATCCGGATAGGTTCGTGTTGTTGCAATTCCGTGTGTTAGCTATCCATGCTAGCTATCCATCCAAAAATGTCGAAAACCGCCCGCTCGCTCGTCGAGTTGTATTTTTGATTTTTTTCAGAAAAATAATTAAAATAATATAATAATAAAATATGGATACGAAACTATCTTGTCGAATCGATTCTTGATCGCGGCCATTTTCTGACATTTTGGCTGTCAACTGTTTGTCAACAAACAAAAATTGAACAAAATATCGTTACAATTTTGATAAATTAAAAGAAACATCTCATTCCTGGAACAGGTCTTTCTTTTATTTATTGGAATGGAAAATAAAATTTTTTTTAAATTAATAAATTATATTTTTACAAATAAAATAAACTTTGGCTTTTAACTTTTTTTCTGTCATCTTTTTTACAATCAGCCGACCCGTGCTTTAAAATCCATCTGCCAAATTTATGAATTTTTTGATGAATTTTTTAGATTTGTTTAGAATTCATTGGATAAATGTAGAAAATAGCGTACGGAAGCACTGTTTTTATTTTAGCTTAATTAAAGCAGAGATGTTTATCGCCGCGAACTAAGCACATTTGTTGTTGTATTTTACATGGACATTTTCTTAAGCTAATATAGGGGGCACTAAAAAACACGCCTAATATTTATGGTGTCAAAGTTAAGTCTGTTTCTTAACTTAGTTTTAATTAAATTTAAATCATTAAACTTTCTTTCAGCAGCAGCTGAGCTGTGTGGTAACGACAAAAACAAACCTTTAGTAATGTTGTTCTAACAAAAACGATTTATTAATATATCTTTTTACTTACCTATCCATTTTTTAAGTTTTGTTTTTAACAAGAACCAACAAAACCAACAAGCGAAATAGATAGAGACGCTTATACGTTTAAACACAAAAATATTTCAAACATTCCATCTGTCAATAAAATGTCAAATGAAGTGGCCGTGGATGTGGAATGCAGTGCGTTCAATTTAACACATGCATCGGCATCGTTTAGGCGATTAAAAAAAAAATTGCGCTTCATTTTGAAAAAAAAAATTAAAAGTCGAGTTTTTTTTATAAAATTTTTTTATAAAATGACCAACTGACCAAGTGTAAAAAAAATTACCAAATTTGGTCACAAATGACCAACGTGGCAACCGTAGTCATGGCCTTTATCATGGCAACGGAGCTTTTTTATCGATCACGATGGAAGATCTGCATTCTGTGGCTAACGTCCGATCGTTCTGTAACTAACACTGATCCCTATTGCCCGCTGCAGATGGTTGATAGAAATGGATCACAACAAAAACATAAATGTTAAAAAAGTAGCCAAGTTCTTCTATACAAAAACCTTTGCGTAACAAGTCAGCCGTAAAAAGTAATGAGATCTAAAAGTACGCCAAGTTCTAAGTTAATTAATGTTAAATATCAAATATTTCAAGTACAGTTATAAGGAAGAAACTCAAAATTATCAGAGAAATATGTTATTTAATGATTACTGACCTAAATTAAGTTGGTTTACTAGTCAAGTTTTCGTTTCAAAATTGTGTAATTAGGTAAATAAACAAAACTTGCCAAGTAAACCAACTCAATTTAAGTCAGTAATCATTAAATAACAGATTTCTCTGATAATCTTAAAGTTCTTCCTTCTTACTGTACTTGAAATATTTGATATTTCACATTAATTAACTTAGAACTTGGCTCACTTTTAGATCTCGTTACTTGTTACGGCTGACTTGTTACGCAAAGGTTTTTGTATAGAAGAACTTGGCTACTTTTTAACATTTATGTTTTTGTTGTGATTTCACTACTTTTTGCAAATGTTTTTTTTTATCAGGAAAAGTGGGTGAAATAAACGCCGAATGAAAGCCTCATAAGCAAAGTAAGTTTTTCATTTAGTGTCTTTTGTATGTACTACAAGTCCTACCCCTCTACCAACTTGCTTCATTGAAATGATAAGAATTGACAAGAACTGAGTGGATGAAACCTTCCTACATGAAACATTTCATGTTTTCAACTTTTTCCTTGTATACACCTGAAAACGAACCGCTTTACCAAATTTCATAATCTTGCACCAATCGGAAGTGCTCTCAATATATTTATTATTTAATATTAATTCTGTGCAAATGGGTAGTTGCCACGCCCACTGAATGAAAAATCTCAAATTTTTAATTTTCCCTTTGCGTGCATGTCAAGTCCCATCGCTCTACCAAATTTCATTATTCTACGACAATCAGAAGTTCTCTACAAAGTTGTTATGAATTTTCAGAAAATTGGCGGGTGCAACGCCCCTAAATGAATAATTTAAAATTTTCCAATATCTCCCTTGTATTGACCACATGATCTATCAGTCTACCAAATTCCATTATTCTACGACAACCAGAAGTGCTCCATATAATTGATATCTTTCTGAATGTTAGATCTCAAATTTTAAAATTTTGCATTTGCTTGCACTTCTAGCCCTACCGTTCAACCAAATTTCATTATTCTACGGCAATCAAAAGTGCTCCTCATAATTGATATCAATTCTATGCAAATGGGCGGGTGCCACACTCCTGAATGTAAAACCGCAAATTTTAAAATTTTGCCTGAACTTTATGCCCTACCGCTGTACTTAATTTCAGATTTTAAAATGTTTTCTTTGCTTGTACTGTAATCCCTACCGCTGTATTAAATTTCTTCATTATGCGACAGTCAGAAGTGCTCCAAATAATTTATATCAATTCTATGAAAATGGGGCGGGTACCACGCCCCCTGAATGCAAAATCTAAAAATTACCTTTGTATAAACCACAGGGCTTACCGTTGTGTGAAATTACAAGATTCTACGATGTCGGGAAGTGCTCCATAATTTTGATGATCTGTCAGTGAGTGAGTCAGTTAGTCAGTCAGTTACGGTTTTTGCGATTTTTGCAGTCTTATAACTCGGGAACCACTAATGCTAAAGAATTGAAATTTGTTGAGTTGCCAAAAACCTGGTGAGCTTAGCCAAGGCTGCGAGTTTGAAGTTGCTGACTTTATTGGTACTGAAGTTAGAGGGGGTCGAAAATTGGCTGAGTTTGATGCTGTAAAAAGGGTGTAGTGCCAGACCTTGGCTGGGCACTACCGTGCCCTTTGATCTGATTTAGACTACCTTATCAATAATAGTTTGACTTTTCTGGCAATTTTGATGAGTGCCCTTTGGTTTCCGCGGATTTTTTGTAGCTTGATGGCATTAAAAACCACTCTAGCAGATCGTCCGTAGTAGCCCGTAGCGTAATGGTTAGTGCGTTCGACTGGCACGCTGGAGGTCTGGGATCGGTTCCCAGCCTCGTCCACCTAAAAAACTAAAAAGTTTTTTTCAGGGCTACTGCCTCTTGCGAGGAATTCACAAATCCTCCAAGAGTATCACTTGTCACGAATAAGTGCTTCTCGTCTAGCCGTTCGGATTCGGCATTAAATTGTAGGTCCCTTCCATTCCTGTCGAAAGGCGCACACAGGAATGGTTGCGAGTTGTTAGTCACTAGGCCCTGGTTCTTCATGAGCCGTTGTGCCACCCGATTTTTTTTTTTTTTTAAGCAGATCGTCCGTTAGCTTCCGAATTTTCCCAGATCGACTTTCCGCTCTTAAAATGCCCTCGCGTTGGCCTTCGGTACAGTGTTTGGAACTTCCCACTACAAGCTACAAACAATACAAAAAATAACCAAGTAATGTACAGGAATTACAAAGAAGATCGCAAATTTAAAATTGTATCTCAATTCATCATAATTCAAGTGAAAAATTGGATTTTTTTTATTGTTTGTATGGTCGTTCCTATTTTTTTGACCAGCTTCTTGAAGACACAAAATGAACTGAGTGGAGATTATTGCAATGCCTTTGGAGATATGCACAAAATTATACATACGATAAAAAGGTTACTAAAAAACAGTTAGCCCATCACCACTTTTTCGACACAGGATCGTCTAATCTAAGAAGCAAGGTTCAAGAAATCAATTGACATCTTTTTTGTTAAGTTAAGGAATATAAGCAATTACATTTTTTTAATATCCATGTTCTTAGATATTACTTGTACATAAATGTTTGTTTAAAATCTTAAATTTTCCAAATTTAATTTTAATTCGTTAAACATTACATTATTAAACCATTAACATATTAATATCGTCAATACGCCAACATTTAAGCTGTTAGCTATAAGAGCAAATTCGTGCGATCCAGTCGTGCATATTATTTTTGTCAAAATTTGTTGGAGTCGTTATCGAGAACAATAAGATTTTTCTTTAAGTTTTTCCAACATTTATATGGTTGGTATATAGTTCATGTTTAAGAAACATGCTTTTTTTCAGGAATATTAAAAAAGGTTAAATAAATTAATACCAATTTTCAAAAAAAATCGTTTTCAAAATATTGAATTTTCAAAAAAAAATTTGAATCTTCTTTTTGAAATGTTTTTTTTAAATTTTTTTTTTTACAAATTTAATCTCATTAAATCTATTTCTATACAAAATTAAAAAAAAATTATTGTTTTCGAGAGCTATACCATAAACAACCAGTTTTCATAAAAAAAATAACCAAAAAGTATCCTTTTCTGATTTGTTTTTTTGTATTCAAAATCGAACAAGCCACTTTAGAAAAAACTAAGTTTCCTTTTCGACCTAACAAATTGTGCGGCAAATGCCATTATTTTTAATTCTTAAAAATATCAGAAATGTACCTCTTATCTGGTTAATTGATGAGGATGTACAATTAAGTATATTTTTATAGCCGAAGAACTTTTTTTTATTCTCCTTTTCAAAGTTTTTGTTTTTTGCAACAATGCACACAGGACAGCATACCCGAATGACTTTTCCAATACCATCATGATATTATGACAGTAAATATATGTTGATATAATATAGATACGTAATATTCCGATTGTATATGTCAATAGGTAAGGTTAGGGTAGCGCACAAAACCCATAACAACTATTATGTAGCTACTCCACAAAAAGGGTATTAATTTTGCTAAGCTAAATTTGCTTTAGAGATAATCCCGTCTTAAGTTTGCCAGGTGGTAAAAGATGGTGAAGACGGTCCATCTGCATGTAAGACGAAAAGTGCTCATTGAAATATTGATTTGTAAGATATATATACTTTTCAATAGGTAGCTTTGTTCAATATGTAAAGGGTTGAGAGTGAAGTTGGCTTTTGTGAAATGCGTAAGGGGTTAAGAGTGAATTTGAGTTGATGGAATGAGTTTTTATTTGAAACGACAAAAGAATGAATTTACTTTTTAAGTCGTCTTATAGAGGTTACTTAATACTGGTCAAACTTTCGTCAGCTTTTTCGCTTAAGAAAATAAGCCTTTCGCTTATCTACATATTTAGGTTTAGTCCATTCTCAATACAACAAAAATATTCTAAGGGTTATAGATGACAGTTAATTTGTTATGGTAAATTTGTATGCTTTGCAGGTAGAAGGTTTTAAATCAGTATTATAATTGATAGTGCTTTTTGTGATTATTTTGAGTTTATTTTTAGTTTAACAGTCGTCATAGGCATTTCTAACAATGTGGACTTTAAAAAGTATAAAAGAGATGAAGGAAGAGGCAACATATTAAAATTACATATTAACACTTCGATTTGCCGCTGATATAAAATCAATTTTATCACCCGCAGATTAACGAAAATATTTGTCACATTTACAAATTAACTTACAATATTAAATTACCGCACCTATACTCGCATGCTGTGTACATCATATATTCTTAATATTCAATATTCATATGCAAATGTATGAAAATTGTGTATGTGGCTGTTGAACATAAAATCACTGCAAACAACAAGTTGAATGAAAATACTGAATAAGGATATTTGACTAAGTAACGACGATGACGGCAATGGCGACGCCAACGTAGGTCTTGTTAATTTAATTGAGGTATCTACTGCACGACCCATCGCTATCGCCATACGCTCTAACTAATTGTCGGAATATTGTTTGCAGTTTCTTGTCCTTATACATTGTCAAATGCTCCATATCTACAACCTACAACCTATACCTACTCAGACATTCACATCCCGTACTACCGATTTTGATGGCCAAGTCTGACATGGTCTCTGGAGAGTCCTTGTCGGTGTTGCAATATATTGAATTTGGAATATCCTTGCCTTGTGGAAGCATAGTTTCCAATTATGTAAACTCCTATGATACATGGTCAATGTGGTTAAGGCTGATTGGATTAAATTAATTCTTGGTAAGAGGCTTACTCTGCTCACTAATTTTAGAATGTCGGAACTTGGAACACTCATATGAACTTAGTATTGTGGGTTTGACATTAGCTAAAGACCAAAAAACATGGATTTGTGGTTAAAAATACTGTTTCTTTTGTGAAATAAGGTTTTATTCACAAACTTAAGTGATATACATATATGAAAAGTCTTGGGGATGAGGGTAGGCACACAGTTATTCTATTATCAAAATATATAGGCGGTTCATCACAGCAATTTTGTATTAAGCTGGACCTTAAATTTATTAAGCTGGACTTTAAATTTATATAGGATACCGATTTTATTTTAAGGACTTTGATGAAAATGTCACGCCTGTAATGTAAAACGCGATTATCATAAAATATCATCTCAGGTTTTAGCCAACAACTACTTAGAATGAAGATAGGGGTTGACTTTTTATTTTGGAGAAATTGAACCATCTTTGAGTTATTTACGACATAAGCTGTAAATAAAAATAAATAAATCGGGTGGCACAACGGCTCATGAAGAACCAGGGCCTAGTGAATAACAACTCGCAACCATTCCTGTGTGCGCCTTTCGACAGGAACGAAATGGGAAGGAATGGAAAGCTGTAAATAGTTCTTCGAATAACAATGGTCTAAAAAAAAAAAAGTATATGACCGAGAATAAATTAATTCATGGAATTTTATTACTGTCAATGAGGGCATTTTTGGGGCACTTCGGAATGAAATTTTGCGTCGATACCAGCGATAAAATTTCAAGAATTAATTTGTTCCCACTTACCCATATTAGATATTCTAACTTTTCTAGACTAAAAGGCAGATAAAAAAATATATTTTGAATTGAATTTAAAATTGAACTTAACACGCCTTTATTAACCTATTTAGTACTACTAATGAGTCATATTTTTTTATAAATATTTTTTATTATTAATTAAAATGTAATTAAAAATAGTAAAGAAAATAAAATTAAATGTTGAAATCCATGAGTGATGCAAATATTATTTCAATGTACATTCACTCCAATTGGAAGGTTCAATGTTAAAATAAATTACAAAAAAAAAACATTCGCTGCGAATTACCGCAAATTTGTTTCGAAAATTAAATAAACTAAAAAAAGTGCGTATACGCCCGAGTGTGCCATTCTCTTATCGTCGTTTTTTTTTAAAGAATATTAAACTAGGATATAATTATGTTTCATTATTTATTTGTAACTAGCATCAACAATGTGAAATGGCAGCAGATATTTTCTTTAAGGTGGTTACGTTATTTTTTGTCTGAATCCATAACATTTTTAAAATTCGTTGCGTTACTTCCCTAGTAGTCCAAAAGCCGACGTCAAATTTTGGGAGTATAACCAAAATATGAGTATGAGGGTTTATAGCTGCATATTTATGGTGGTATCGAAAACAAAAATTAGCGTTTCTCGGGGGTGAAGTTTTCAAAAGATTTTCCAATTTTTTACTTGCACTATTATGGTAAGTTATGTATTCTTAAAAAAAAATGACCCTGAACTTTGCAGATAATTTGAGTATCATATTTTGGACTGTCACCAGCGCTAAAAAGGGCCTCTAAAATTTTGGGCTGCCACCAACTCCGTAAAAATTATTCAATCTTGAAAATTCTAACGGTAATCGATGGCTTATCCTAAAACCTCGGTACTCGAAATAATAATTTGCCCTAAGATTACGATGGTTGAGAACACGAAATAAGTGTGTCACCCAATTATTCTGTCTGTCTTTATGTCTGTCTGTCCTCGGAGGGACTTTCTTCAAACTTGGTATATATTGTTTTTTGACTAATATGCCCAGACGTTTTTTTAAATTATTTTTTTTTTTCGCCTGCAAGGAAAATAATATTTAAAAACGGGTCCGAGGATTTTGTTAAAAAAAATTCAAATAAATTAAGTAAGGAAATTCTACTTTTTAAAAATATTTTTATTTTCATAAATTTTATATTTTTGTAACCTCCAGTACAACCATTTTTTTTGGTTTTTTGATTTTCTCGAAACCAGTTAAATTGAAAATTTTCAATTATTTTTATGGTAAAACTTCTAAAAAGTATAAACATTATTGTGAACCAAAATCAATTTTTTTTTTGAAAACTAAATATTTTGAAAACGACTTGGTCAATATTTTCAAAACAAGGTGTAAGATAGTTTTTTATTATTTTGTAGAAAACTTTAAAAAAATTATCTTTCTTAATTAAAAAATAACGGTACCTTCCATTCAAATGTTGAAAAACAGTTAAGAAAAAAAATTATTTTTTTTTTAATTCAGATTTTCGGATCTTACACATTTTTTCAACCAATAAAATGGAACTTCCTGTGGCAGGTTTTATTTTCCTCCATTTTTCTCGAAGAATATGCTAAATGGAGATTTTATTTTTCGTTTTTTTTTCAAAATTGACACTTCTGTAAAGTTAAAAAAACAATAAACCAATACAAGTTTTAAATGCGCTAGAATAAGCACAATTATAACGACTTTTTGCAAATATTTTGGGAATTTTTAAGGGGAGTACAATCACAGTTAGGGGAGTACGGGAGTACAGTGAATGGTTGGGGAGTACGAATACTCCCTTAGTACTCACTTCGGCAGCCCTGCAGTGGCGGCATCATCGGGCCGTATTTTTTCCAAAATGAGGCCGGTCAGGCAGTTACTGTGAATGGTGTTCGATACCGTGACGTTTTTAAATATTACATTTTATCGTTAAAAGTCAAAATCTTGACTTGAAGGTTGAAAGACGGTAATGTTTCAACTCCAATTAAAATGAAAACTATTTTTAAAATAACAAAAGTTATTAAAACAAAAAAACATTTTCTCTGAACTGAAACATTTACTTATCACCCTGAGACAGTACAAGATTTTGCATTTTTTTTAAATCAAATAATATTCTTTTTTAAGAAACTGGTACGGAAATCTAACACTTTTCAGAGGCAACTGCATACAAATTTAATAAAAATTAGTCAAGCCGTTTCAGGGAAATTCGAAGATTAAAAAACACAGTTCTATGGGATGTAAACCGTTAAAAACAGTTCTTTGGAAAATTATATGCAAGCCTGGGTCGCATTTCAGACATAAGAAAGTATAAAATTTTTAAAAATATTAGTATATTTGATTTTTTATGGAGTACCTTGTGTGAATAAAGGCAAAAGTAGCATCAAATTATTTCTTCTCTTATTTAGCTTTTTTTTTTGTTTTTATAAAAAAATTATTTTTGTAAAATATTTCGAATTAAATATAATGGGGCATATTCGTAGTCGCAGAAAGACCCAGGTTTAACTAAACTACAGTTTAAGCCAATTTTGGCTCAATGAATACAGACCGATTTAAATTACAAATTGTTGTTTTTATATTTGTATAAGATAATTAACTTGGCATACTACACAAGTAGCTTCAAATATTTTGAAATGATAACCTTAACAAAATAGAATCAACGTCCGAAAATTCAACCAAAGCTATGTTTAACATAGACCCAGGTCTAAAATGACTATGAATATGCCCCAATAAGTATAAAAAGGTACCTACTTCTTAGAAAGACCTGTGTGATGCAAAATATTCGTAGACGTTTCCCAACTTACATTTCAGCTTCGGTTCGGCTTAATAGAATAGGCTTTAGAAGTTCCATATGACATTTGTAAAGTTAACTTAAGCATAAAAAGGAGAATGTTATACAAGCTAATATAGCTTGTATACGTGATTTCAGAAAATTTTCTTATAAACTTATTCGCAGATCTTTTAAAAGTAGTAGATTGTATAAAAGCCTTAGGAAGCCGATATGTAGTTTTAACGAGCGATATTGGAACTTTGAATGACACTTCAACGTGACAGATAGCTTCGGACATGGTTGTATAAAAGTGAAATACAATAAATCTTATAGAAGGTGAACAACAATAAATAAAAAAAAGAAAGATACATTTTTATTTTTATTTTTGTATGTGATTTTTACTGCATTTTATCTAAAATCAAGTATCAAATTCAATTATTTATTAATTATAGTATTGGAAACAATTATAAAACATAAATTATATTTTTACCTCACTAGGGATTGAGCTTGGGAACTCCTACGTGACAGTCCATCACTCTAACCACTGAACCATCTTAGATATAATTTGGAAGATGCAAAAACTTAATCAGCCTTTTCCTTTTTTAAAACTTTAAATTTTCCTTAAATAAATCCGAGCTTCTATAAAAAATTTCACACATGAACAAGATTTCTTTAACCCTCTTATATATTTCGCGTGAGGAAACAAATGTACCTAATTTATTCAATATACATATATATTTATAAATGTGAATAGAGTTTTTTTAAATAGCTTCTTTAAAATGACTTATACAAATTTGAGCTTCTTTTTTATAGATTAACATATTGGCCGCGTTCGGGTACGTCCCCAATGGCATCTAGATTTCTTCGCGTTGTTGTAATGCCTAAAGAAAAAACCAGCCGACGAACCAAACAGCTGATATCAAAAAGAAATCTAAGGCTATCCCAAAAATGTTCGCATCTGTTTGGATTAAGGCTCTCCCAAACCAACGCGGAACATTCGCTATGCAGGGCGAATCATTCACAATCATAAAAAATAAATGACAAATAAATAATGCTGAACAACAAAAAAAAAACTGCTGTCGCTTTCGCGTTGGTTTGGGAGAGATACTTCATACTAACAGCTGATATCTCACCTGTTTAATTTCTTGGTTGTCGTTTGGTTTGGTTACATACACGGTTTTGGTCGTTCGAAAACGTATTAGATGCTAAAGTAGATACCATATATGTCTGCCTATCACCCGAACGTTGCCATTCTTTTATGATTATTTAGTAAGACTTAACAAGCCGTATCGAAGTATTCAATAAAGCTTATTGAAAATGGTTACAGAAAACTTTTAAAGGCAGCAACTTATATAAAAATTTAATGCAGCCTTTTTAAAGTGACATCTTCAATCATTTTCTGTAATACCAATTTTAGAAGCCGATTCGAGTGACAGCTCGCAAACTCGGTTAGTCTTCTTCTTCTTATTTCTATTCGGCTTTAAGGAAGCAGTTATCCAGCTCGTTACATGTATAACATGTACCGAAGCTTTATATAAAGTGAAACCTGTGGCACATCAATATTTTTAAGCTAAAAGAAGCTGAATTGTTAGTTGGGTTACGTGATAGGTATGCGGGAATAACCCAAAAACTCAACAAAAAAGATATAAAAACCCTGTTTCCGTTTGAGTCAAATTCAATGCAGTTTAATTAAAATTACTTTACTCATTTCAGACACGAAGTTTATTCAAAATCTGTATGAACCGCCAAAATCACCTCCTGCGTTCGCGCCAGCATAAACCAGCATTAAAAATCCAATGTGGACAGGCATTGTGTCGATGTCTGCGCCAACGTGGTTTTATGGGTGAAATGTTTTCAGGGAAAAAGAGATTTGTACTAGGTACATATAACTACATGGACATCTACTAAAGTTACTTTTAATAAAGGTCATCTCTTCATTCAACTTTTATCTCGGGGAAAACTGAAAACTCTGAAATTAAGACTAAAATTCTTATGGGAGGAAGTTAATTTGATACATTTGGGGGGGGGGGGGCGGGGGGGGGTGTGTTGAACCCCCAAAACCCCCCTGCCTTCGCGACTGTTGGGCTCTATCTATTTTATCCATTACACTAACAATTTTATAATAATTTATAGTAATAATTGATTTTAATTTTGTTTTAATGATAATATAATGAAACCAATACACATGTAGATCAACAATTTCTAGCTACGTTAAATTTGTTGGCTACGAGAGCAAGTTTGTGCGATCCAGTAATGCCTAATAAACACTTTAGCTGCTTTTTTATAATCTATTTTTCTTTGATTTTTCTTCATTAGTTTGTGGAATTTTTTATAAACTGTTTTTCATTTGAATTTCAAACGCTGCATTGATCAGATGTTATTCATAATTTGATCTTCATCGCTTTTTTTAAATACCAATTTGTTAGTTAAATTGTATTGTTAAACAAAATATTATTCAGATGTACATTTGTACAATGTACATACATATGTATAATTAGTTAACTTTATTGGATTCTGTGAATCTAATAACAAATGATTCTATGGAAGCTTTAAATCAAAGAGCAAATAAAATACGTTATGTATCTAAGATTTATTTGATAAGAATGAAAAAATATTGAACATAAATTATATGTGTAAGTGATTGATAAGAAACTATATAAAACGATAATGTTGATAAGAACAAAGTAGAATAAAGCTATGTTGTTGTTCGTAAACATCCAACATCCCTCCTCAACAGAAAGCTATACCAATCCTACTAGCTTACATAAAGTCTTGAATCTCTCTTTTCCTAACGGTTTTGTCATCATATCAGCCGCCATCTGTTCTGTAGGACACTATTTTAATTTGATTAAATTTTGATCTATTAACTCTCGAACATAATGGTATTTTGTAGAAATATGCTTCGTTCGATTGCTAAATTTGTTATTTTTGCTTTACTTAATGCATGATTGGTTGTCTTCAAACATTATTATAGGTTCAATTTGTTCTTTTCAAAAATCCTTGTATAATTTTAATAACCATACACACTCTTGGCTTGCTTCTGAAAGAGCAATATACTCCGCTTCTGTTAACGATAGAGCTATGCAAGTTTGCTTCCGGCATGCCCAACTCACTGGTCCACCATTAAACTTAAATAAATAACCTGTATTAGATTTTCTTGATTTTTGGTCTTGAGCCCAGTCAGCATCTGCATATCCTGTAAGTATATTCTTTGGATCTGAAATCTCTCCCATTTTAAGCTCGAAAACATCTGTCTTCTTTAAATATCTTAGTGTTCTTTTCACCTCATTCCAATCGACATCTGTGGGATTTTCAACCTTTTGACTTAAAATTGATACTGTTGCTGATATATCTGGTCGCGTATTCGTAGTTAAGTATAAAAGTCCACCAATAACTTCACGATATTGTGTATTATCATTCGAATGGTTTCCATTTTCATTTATTTTGAAATAACCAATATCAAGTGGAATATTTGACGGTGTTGAATTTTGAAGTGAATATTTGTCTAGTAATTGTTGGATGTAACATTTTTGATTTATATACAAAATTCCATCTTCATCTTGTCGAACTTGTATTCCCAAATAGTTTTTGATTGGTCCTAGATCGGTTAAGTCGAAATGGTCTTGCAAATGTTGTCCACATTCTTTAATTTTTGTTTCTTCTGTTGATGCAATCAAAAGATCGTCCACATAACATAGATAACATAGATAACATGATGCGAATTTCGTTTTATGTATAAACATGGATCAGCAGTGCTTTGTTCGAAATAATTCTTTTTGAGTGCATCGTCCAATGTTTTGTTCCATACTTTGTTTAAGTCCATATATGCTTCGTTTAAGCTTACACACCTTGTGTCCCTCCTGAGTTCTGTATCCAATTGGTTGCTTCATGTATATTGTCTCTTTCAATAAACCATTTAAAAATGCTGTTTTCACATCATAATGGTGGATTTTAAGATTGTCTCTTCCAGCAATTGCAAGTAAACTTCTGAATGTTTGTTGTCGTACGACCGGTGCAAAAAATTCAGTAAAATCTTTACCGAATTTTTATGAATAGCCTTGTGCGACCAACCTTGCTCGGTATTTAACGATTTCTCAAACTTCGTTTCGTTTAATCTTGTATACCCATTTGCATCCAACTATATTGCAACCTTCTGGCGGCTCTACTAATTCCCAAGAGTTATTTTTCATAATAGAATTATATTCTTCATCCATCGCCTCATTCCAAAATTCATTTTGGTCACTTTGCATGGCTTGTTGAAATGAATCTACTATAATTATATTTTTGACTATTTTAGCTGATGGATCATATCTGTTGGGTGGCTGACCTTTTGTTGATCGATCTGAAGATCTTATATTTGTTTCTTAAGGTGGTTTATCTAGTAAGTCATTTGTTTCTTCAGGTGTTTTACATAGTAAGTCATTTGTTTCTTCATGTGTTTTATCTAGTAAATCATTTCTTTCTTTTTCTTCATGATTTGGTATGTTTTCCAGTTCAATAATAACTTCCGGTTTTTCATTGTCCTTATAGATTTGTGGTGAGTTTGATTTCTTTGGATTTTCTTCTTGAAATAATCCATCAACTATCTTGATATCTCTAGTTATAGTTATTTTGTTAGTTTTAGTATCAAGAAGACGAAATGCTTTGGATTCTTCTGAATACCCTACAAAAATTAGCTTCACACTTGTTGAGTCCAGTTTGGTTCTTAATTCTTTTGGGACATGTGCAAATGCTGTGCTTCCGAAGGCGAACATTTTACTAACGTCTAGCTTGCGTGGTGTTTTTTCTTTTACACGAGTTGGTAGCCGATTAAAAAGATAAGTTGCATTCATAATTGCTTCTCCCCAGTAAGTATTTGGTAATTTTGCTCCCGAAAGCATGCCACGTGTCATTTCCATGAGGGTCCTATTTTTCCTTTCTGCGATTCCGTTTTGTTGTGGAGAGTGTGGTGCAGTATATTGAATTTTGATTCCTTCTTGCTTTAAATAACTTATCATTTCGTTATTTATATACTCCCCTCCACGGTCAGATCTGATAATTTTTGGTTTCTTGTTGAATTCAGTTTTCATTTCTTCTATAAAATCCTTTATAAATTTTGTTGTTTCACATTTTTGGGTCATCAAGTAGATTCTTGTATATCTGCTGTAGTCATCCGTTACTGTCAAAATATATCTTTTCTTGCTAGGAGTCAGAGTTTGCATAGGCCCACAAACATCTGTATGAATGAAGTCCAATTTTGATTTAGTTTGACTTTGTGAGTGATTTGGAAATTGTGTTCGAACCATCTTGCCCTGAATACACGTTTCGCAAACTTCTTCAATGCCACATTTCTTAATTTTTATGCCGTATGCAAGTTTAGCTGACACTTGTTTTTCAATTGACTTCGGATCCCTGTGACCAAAGCGTTTGTGCCATGAATGTATGCAATTATCATTGTGACCCTCTGCATCGACACTTGCTAATGCTTGATGATTGGTTGACAAAGTATATAGTCCAGATTGGCAACATCCAATAGCCACAATTACTTATTTAAATTTAATGTTACACTTATTTTTCTCAAAACATACATTAAAACCTTTATTATCAAGTATCTTGACTGACAAAAGACTACAATCGAGTGATGGTACGTAAAGGACGTCATTGACTGGTATTTTGACGGCTTCTCCATTGCTGTTGATGCATTCAATTGTTCCAGATCCGTTTCCTTCAACCTTAGCCAGTTTTCCATCTGCCAGTCGAACATTACTTTTATTTGATGTATCAATGTGATTAAAAAACGATCGGTCATAAGTCATATGAGATGTTGCTCCTGAGTCTATAATCCAGGAATTAGTTTCAGTTTTTCTTGTCACATTGAAGCAAAATTCGGTTGAATCATGAAGAGGAAGTTTACTAATTTGGTTTGCAGTATTGTTGTTCTCTTGATTTTTCTTCTCTTTCCATTTTAAAAATTTTCGACATTCCGATTTTTCATGATTCGACTTTTTGCAGAAGATACAGAATTTCTTCTTTATGTATTTATTTTGTGCAGCTTTCATGGCAGTATCTTTTGAACAGTCAACAGGCTCCTTATTCTTACGACGTTTAAATTCATCAATTAGCTTGCCTGTAACTAGAATTAGTGTTAAATCTTTCTCTGGTCTACTTTCTAAGGCAGTTATAAGGCTGTCGTAGGAATCTGGGAGGCTGCAAAGAAGCATTGCAACAACAAGGTGGTCCATTAGTTCTTCACCAAGTGATGTAAGCTTTGCTACTAAGTCAAGCATTTGACTGATGTGTTCTTGCATATCACCATCATCAGAATATTTCATTGAACAAATTTTCTTCAATATGAATACATTACTTGTTAATGTTAACTTTTCGTGGTAGTTTTTAAGTGCAGCCCAAGCCTCTATCGCCGATATTGCATTGCGTATGTGTAGGATTTGATTATCTTCGATGAGCATTCCAATGGTTGCACGAGCTTGATCATCATGTTTCTTCCATACATTGGTTGGTTGATCTGGAACCTCATCTCTAATTGTATACCATAATCCATCTTGAGTAAGCAACATTTCAACTTTGTATTTCCATAGCTGGTAATTTTCATTATTCAGTTGTTTGATTACACCACCTAAACGTGTGTCTGCCATCTCTTATTCAATTTCTTTATTATTTACTTGACCTTTGTTATTTCCTTAAATCCTGGGCCCATAACCTATTGGATTCTGTGAATCTAATAACTAATGATTCTATGGAAGCTTTAAATCATAGAGCAAATAAAATACGTTATGTATCTTAGATTTATTTGATAAGAATGAAAAAATATTGAACATAAATTATATGTGTAAGTGATTGATAACAAACTATATAAAACGATAATGTTGATAAGAACAAAGTAGAATAAAGCTATGTTGTTGTTCGTAAATATCCAACAAACTTTTCATCTAGAAAATTGATTTGAACTATTTGGTTATAGTTTATCAAGGCTTGGACTCTGTAGCCTATGCGCTCTAGTCTCATAGAAATATGTCTAATCCTTCAAATCTGCAAATCAATAGTTCGAGCGAATCAAACAATTGTGAAGAATCTTTTGTGTCTACATATAGTGGACGTTTAGAGAATTTGATGAATTTTCTTCACGTTCTCTGGATACCGTAAAGTTTGATCCTTTTTGGCATAATCCTTTTTTGTTGCCTTCACCCTACACTCGCATCGCAGCTCGTACCAACCCACGCATAATAACATATTTAAATGTAAATAGGATAAGTATATTTTATAGCCCATTGGGTTGAAATATGAATGGTTATTGAGTATTCTTTTTCGCTTTCGATTCCTTAATATTGTATGTTTTCTTTTGGTTAATATGTGTGCCAAGGATACCCCAAAAGTGTGCTGTTTGATATTTTTTTTTTCTTTCTCTTGGATATACAATAGCGTATATATGTGGAGAGTTTCCTTTAGCAAATGTATAATACGACTGGAACCAAAGGATACTTTTTTTTTGTATTTTTTATTATCCTTTCTCATCCTGATGCTAGCCTCATAGCCTGTTGTAGCCCCAACCCCAGACAGGCTTGGCCGGGTCCTTTTGCTTGTGTGATGATATCCTTTTTTCGATTTCATTTAAACCTTTCAATAGATTCTCTTGCTTTTAGGTTTGCCTGGGCTTATATGTATCGTCGTATCTCGTGAAGACTGAAGTAGCCATTGGAGAAAGGCCAATTTCAAAGTGATCCCTTCTTTGACACGGCTGAATCGTAATAGAGTACTATATGTATGTTTGAAGAAGAAGTTCAGTTGTTTGGCGTCCTATAGGCATGTCCCTGATATTCGACCTAACGGTTATACATAGAATTTGTCCTCATGTGTATGTGTATATGTATAAGCTCACGGCCGTCATGGGATAATAGGGTAATTCCATCAAAGAAAACGGAAAAAACCATGGAGAACAACAACTTACTGATGAAACGGGTGCGGCAAATGGTAGTGATGGTGCGAAGGCGGACTGGTGGTATAGAGAGAGGATCGTTGGGTTCGATAACAAATCGAAATTACCGCTATTAAATATTTACAGTTGAGTTGGTGTTTGGCTTTCCAATTGGATTAGGATGCAAATAATATTGAGTAAGAGATGTCACCAGTAGAGCTATCCAATAACAATCTGATTAGAATTCTTATTAACTAAACCTACTGCGCCTTTTTTCCTGAATTTCTTATTGGAATTATTAAATAAGGTGCTATAAAATTATGTAGGGAAAAGGTATTGACATGGATATGTTACCAGAGTTAAGAAGGTAGATAGTATGTGGGGGTTCAGAGGAGATATTGCCAATATGTTATGCGTTGGAACTTAACTTAACTTTTCTCTCAAAGAAGTTTTCCAATGAACTAGTGGACAAATGTGATATTTGCTTTAGCAAATTTTTGTAGGAGAATGAGTTTTTTGGAAAGCTATAAGTTTTGGTAGTCAATTGTCAATGTCAGTGTTGCATAGTAGTTGCATTAATTTAGCCGATAAAAAACTACACATTAATCTGATGTAATGTGTAAATAATATGTATCTCGTAGCTAACAACTTTAACGTAGCTAGAAATTGATGATGTACAAGTACATAGCTACTGGTTCCAAAATATTATGATAGCATTAAAAAAAAATTAAATAAATTAATACCTACTATAAATTACTATAAATTTATTATTTTAATGGCTTTGAGAGTAAGAGCTCAAAATCAAGTATGAGATCTAATTTGTTTGATAAATATGAATTATGAGGGAAAAATAAAAAATCGTTGGAGTGGTTCGCTTAACAATTAATTTTTTATATATATCATTTTCGCTCATTTTCAAAAATAAAATCTTGTATGCCAAAATTTAGTATTTAATAAAATACAATTTTACACAAAATAAAAACAAAATTATTAGCCCGTTTTCAAGAATAAAATAAAAAAAAAAAATTAAAAATTTCAATATTTTTTTAAAAATCCAAAAATTATTTTTTTGAAAATTTGTATTTGCAAAATTATTTGAATTGTGAAGGTTGAAATCGGAGCAGCCGTCCACGAGAAACTTGAAATCAAAAAAATTTGGTCTATAACAGGTACCATTATTAACCGTTATTGGTAAAATTTGTTTTCATCAAAATATTGACCATACTTTAAATAGTAAACACTCATGTTTGTATCAAAATCCTCGGACCCGTTTTTGAGAAAAATATAATTTTCTTTTTGGCCCAACAAAAAAATTTAAAAAACGTCTGGGCATATTAGTCAAAAAACACTATATACCAAGTTTGAAGAAAATCCCTCCAGCCATTTAGGCTGTACGGGTGAGTACAGACAGACAGAATTGCGGGACCCACTTTTTTCGAGTTCTCTATCATCGTAATGTTAGGGAAAATTATTATATCGAGTTCGATTTTTTTTAGTAATCTATAACTTACCATATAGTACATATATCGCAAGTCATTATCATCTTATTCATTAAAAACATTGTAACACGATCATGTAAATAATTAAAAAAAAAAATGTTTAATAAATGAATCTATCTATCTATCTATCTATCATATATCGCAAGTAAAAACAAATTACCTGACTAGAGGGATATGAGGGAATAATCCAAACAAAAATGCAATTTTCAAAATTAATAAAAATAGTAAAAGCCGTTTTTACGAAATTTTTCAAAACCAGAGGATTTTGTATCGAACTTTTCTTTTCTCGCTTGTACCTATAGATTTTCCGGTTGGACAGCTATTCGCTAAAGATAAGCCAAAACAAAAATTCGAGTGTTTTCTTCTAGTAATCACATACTGTTTGACATAAATATTAAACATTTTTACCAAAATTGCAGGCATCCGCATAAGCAAAAGTCCATTATCAAAAATCACAAAAATTAAAATTCTCTGATATTTATACCTACTTACGATACGTTATAGGGCAAGATTAGTATTCGTGCAAATAATCGAACTCGAGAATTCGAGATAATAATTTTCCCTAACATAACGATGATAGAGAACCCGAAAAAATGGGTCTCGCAATTCTGTCTGTCTGTCTGTACCTCGACCTGCAGTACAACGACTGAAGCAATTTTCTTCAAACTTTGGACTTAAGGTTCTTAGGTGATTCCCTAGAGTTGCAATTGATTTTTTTTTAGCACAAACAGTAACGGTACCTGCCATACGACTATTATGAAAAAAAAAAAACGGCTCTAACGATGTGGATAAAAAAATTAGGAAATTCGATTGTCAATAATTTGATAATAAAAGTACCAATAAGGGTTTTTAACGGTTCCTGCAATAGAACCGAATTTTTGGTTTTAAAATCTTTCGTTAACGGCTAAAACAATTTCAACCAAAATTTTATAAAGGAGCTCCTTCACAATTCAAACAATTTCTCATACACAATTTTTCGCAAAAATTATTTTTCGATTTTAAAAAAAAATATAGAATTTTTTTTAATTCAGAGTCTACTCCGAAAGAAAATCTAGTCGACTTAGTTCGATCAGAAATTCTTTATCGAATTTAATTTTCTATCAAACAGAAAAATTCATATAATTTCGTAGTAATCTGACAGAAAAATATTACCGAATTGATTATTCTAATATTGATATAGACTTTACATGTAAGTCTTTTCGACTTTTGAAAAGACTCTCAAAATAAGCCCCTTAGTATCTTGAAAACGTGCTAATGAATGTTTTTTTTATTTTGTGGAAAGTTGTACTTTATTAAATACTAAAAGTTGGCGTACCAAATTTTATTTTTGAAAATGTGTAATTTTTTATAGTTATAAAAAAATAATTTTTAAGAAAACCGCTTCAACGACTTTTTTTCATAAATTCATATTTATCAAACAAATCAGGTGGCATATTCTGTTTTGATCTCCAACTTTTTTAGCCATTAAAATAACAAATTTATAGTAATTTATAGTAATAATTTATTTTAACCTTTTTTTTAAACTTGTTCTTAATGGTGGGTCTGTCTCAGAAGCCAACTCAGAACTTATGTAAATGCCTTTGAATATATTAATTGTGTAATGTATAATTTTAATTATATTTGCGTTTATTTATTTTGTATGTAAAAAACAAATTTCAACAAATTACCTTCACAACTAACAAATCAGTTTCAAGGTACGTTAAAGTTGTGAGCTAGGAGAGCATGTTTGTGCGATGCAGTCGTGGCCATTTTTTTAAAGGATTATCGCTCTAATTTATTTCCTGCTCTAAGCCAACTTAATAAGTCAAAAATCATAAAACTAAACAAAATTCTTTCATATTTTGTCACTACAGCAAAATCAATTCTTATCACAAGAACCTATTAATTATTGGCTTTAGTTTCTATAGCATGTTGGCCAGCCATAATTTAAGCTAATCAATGAATTGGATTAATTGAATGAACTGCTCTTTCATCATTATTACGTCAATTAAGCTTTAGATAATGTCATAAGATCAAATGATGGGTACAACTTTAGAAACTAGGGGCTTATTTCTCCGCTACTACATCAGCTACAATGTAGTAGTATAACAGTTGTATTACATCATTTCTGTTTCAAACATACATTGGTTTTTCAGGTGTAGTACATCAATGTAGCATTAGAGAATCGACTGGAAATATTGGAAAAAAGTATGATTCTGTTTCACAGCTTTTGATACTACATTGTTGTAGTACAACTTACTGTAATTTTTTGTTACATTTTCACAATAAAAATATTTGCTGTGATTGCTGTAACAGAATAAAATTGCTGCATTTAAAAGAAAATATACGAATGTAAGTATTTTTTTTTGTATTTAAACATAAGAAATTCAAAAAATGTATGAATTATCTTTTGATTTTTTGTATAGTCGGTGAAAATTGACTCGTTGTAAATACACTTTCGGGCTTCTTTCAATTCTTATGTTGAATTCAAAATCTTCGTCGAAAATATTTATATCGAAATCCATTTTTGATTTGTTTTTTTTTTTATTTGTGTCTCTTCAAAGTTCAAATATCTCACTTCTAAAAAAAAAAAACAATATAAATGGCCTCGTTCACTTTGCACTGAGATATGTTATCTCGAACAATTCAACGTAAAATGTAAATTCGAAGTCAGCTGTTATTGACATTTCTCTTCAGACGTTCTTAATATATATTTTGCCTTCTTTGAACTCTTAAGGCAAGACCGCACTCAACTTCAGCGGAACTACACTTCACGTATCTTCAGAATAGATATTTATTTCTCACTTTTGTTCTTTTGTACAAAAGTAGGCCTATGTAGTTAAGCCTTTATTTTGAATTATTAATTTTCTTTCGTTATTTTGACGTTCATGGATTTTGGGGTTATTTTGTGATAAAACAAAAAGTTTTTTAATCACTTCATTCTCAAAGACCCTGTTTAGATTGGGAAGATTGTGCTCGGGCTAACGCCAGTTTGTAGGAAAGAGACGTGCGGAGTAAGTGGTCTCGTGAGGCATGTAGAAAATATAAACACCGGACTCACGAGTCTGCTTTGTTGTTCTTTCAATATGGAAGTTGTTGTTGTTTCAATGCATTTTGAGGCACCTCACAGTTTGTAATGTAAACACGGTGGTACTCACCAGTCCGTACTCAATCTTCCCAATCTAAACAGGGTCAAATATACTCGTATATAAATTATACTCAATTACGAAAAACTATTATCCAATTCAATCATTTGTATCCAAATCGTATCTTGCTAACTTATGGTGGATTTACATGTATTTGCGTCTGTATAATGCAGAAAGTAGAGCAGGACAGATGCATACAAAAAATCCGAGCGAGTGAAAGGGAACCATTAAGAACATGAACATGTTCTTCTTCATTTCAGCGTTATGGCACTTTCCTATCATGCAGAAACAAAGTTCTTCTGCATTTTGATCTTTTCTTTCTATCTAACAAATATACATTTAGTATTTGGCATCCCTTTTTTTGTGCAGAAACCAAATGCAGATACATGTAAATCCACCATTAAAGACGAAAGACAAAACAACCGAAAAAAAGAATGGTGTAGTCGGGGTCTAGGTCTACATCATCCAGCTACATCATACAACACTTCCAGTGGGATATGTGCAACAGAAAAATGTAGCTGGTGTAGTTGTAGAAAGTAGTTGTATGATGTAGTTGATGTAACTGATGTAGTAGCGCTGAAATAGGCCCCAGTTCTTTCATCGGTATATCAAGTTGTGGACACTGACATTGTTTTGCGCGAAAAAATATTCGTGGTGAGCAGTGGTGAGTATAAACAGCTCTATAACGTCAAACTTTTTTTCCCGCTAAAATCAGCGCAGGCCAAAAATCCACAGGTCAAAAGTCTTGGATGGGTCAGAATTCCATAAATCAAGTGTAGACTTTTGACCTACCCCGATGGGCCAAAAGTGCGCACAAAAAACTTGTGGACTTCTTGCTCATTGATTGTGGATTTCTGGCCCCCTTAAGTAGGTCACTTTATAGATAGTTTTCTTTAACAAGAGTACCTTGGGTGGCGCGCTTCGCGGGTTCAAGGATTTACTCCGTTTTTGGGTTCTCTAGGGTAATCTCAGTCGCCAGGAGGCGCCTATGTTGTCTGTTGGTCATTATGGACTTTTGACCTGTGGACTTTTGATCCTGCGCCCAAAAATCTTTTCCGTAAGAAATGCATTTTTTTGAAGTTTAAAATACTGTATTGTAATAAGTCGAGAAATATATACGACTTGTCGTCGATATTTTTTTTAAAGACATTTTAGAAATGGGCACGATATGTCGACTATCAAAATATTGCCACTGAAATCAGTGTTGCTAGTGTTTTAAAGTTTCTTCAGAGAAATGTGTTAAAAAGTTGTGCAATTGTCAATTCGTTATACTCGTACTACTAGGAATACGCATCAGTGCGCCCACGAGCTAAATTTCAGTCGCAATAAACTCTATTTTTCCTCCCGTTTTGATATTCAGAGATTCAGTCAGAACCAACGATACCACTTCACCAAAAAAAAGTGAAGTACAATTGACGCAAAAAGTGGAGTAGATTTAAAATTCAGAGCTAAAATGATAATAGTTAGGGCGTTAAGGGAGCCAACCTTGCACTTCATTCTGGCGGAAAGAACTTTGGTATACTAATAGTCAACGACGTATACAGGGGGGGGGGGGTCACGGGGTCATGTCCCCCCCGAGAACTCAAGATTATTCTGTTGATCTGAAATAATTATTTAGTAACCACATAGAAAAACAAAAGAAAGTTGGTTACTTAGAAAGCTAGTAGGATTTTCGATTGTTAATTTAGAATTCAATAGAGAATTTGAATGTTGGTAACTTCAATTCAATAAGAAATTTAATTTTCTTCCTCGTACTTCAAATTTAACATAACAACAAACTTCTCATATGATAAAACATTCAAATCTTAAAATATATGCATAGGCTAGTTTCCGTTTTGAGATGACAGCCAAGACCTGTTAAACCAAACATAAATCAAAGTGCGGAGTTGTTACCAAATTTTCACTCAGTAAAGTAAAAACAAATAGGATTTTCAAAAGAAGAACATTTTTTTTTCTGAAAATGAAATCTTTAAACACATTATAGAACACATACA
The DNA here is from genome assembly GCA_949320155.1 of Melangyna quadrimaculata. Taxonomy (NCBI): domain Eukaryota; kingdom Metazoa; phylum Arthropoda; class Insecta; order Diptera; family Syrphidae; genus Melangyna; species Melangyna quadrimaculata. Next base: position 75,064,442 of record OX439484.1, on the reverse strand, counting down.
GAAATTGTTTTGTTTGATTTCTGTATGACAGATTATTTTTAAAAGCAAAAAAAGTGATAACTTTCGATTTTTTTTTGATTGTCCATTTTTATCCATGTATTAATTTTTTGTATAATCGCTTTCAAAATTGGAGGAGGGGCAGGTGGAAGTCAGTGAAACGAGCATAACAATAACAAATTTTAATGGTATGATGATGAAACTTGGCACACATGTCTCATTTGTTGTAAGAAATAAGAATCAAAAGAGTCCATCAAATATTCGGGGCTAAAGGGTGTTTTTTGAGTGAAACAGAAAAATTTAAAACTATGCCCCGTAAACCCCCCAGAACTAGTACGTTGATGAAAGTTAGTAGGAATGTTTTGTTTTTTATTGTTACCAAGAATAAAAAAAGATAAATCAACTTTCAATTGTCAAAGGTGGTTTTTGAGGGAAAATGTTATATCTACTCTGCTCAAAATTAAAATTAATTTTTCTATTAAAACGACGATTACTTTCTTAATGGCGATTCTATAATCTTAATTTTACTTAAATTGGATTCAGCGTTAAAAAGTACTTTAAAATCATGTACCATATTGCATATTTGTACCCCGATTACATAAAAATAAAGTGTTGGGCTTATAACCCATATTTTCCTTTTGCCTTAATAAAACACCACTGGTTTTGGTCTTGGTTTTAACAAGAAATAAAACATTTTTATTTATATATTTATATTAAAACAACTTTCATCAACATACCAGTTTTGGGAGGGGTTTACTGGTAATAGTAATTCACTTTTCCCTTTCACTCAAAAAAAAAAAACACCCTGTAACCCCAGATAATTGTAAGGACTCTTTTGATTCTTCGTCATGTGCCATATGCGTAGATTATACCAAGACGAATATATAGTGGTTTGATATACTTCCACCTTCCCCTCCTCCAATTTTGAAAGCGATTATACAAAAAACTAATACATGGATAAAAATGGACTTCGAATATGCTGTAAAGTACGAAATTCTACGCCGACGCTCGTCTTAAAATTTTATGAATATTCATTTTGTAACCATTATTTTCTGACAAATAAAAACCCTTATCCGCCGAGGGTATTTTACTCCCCCTGCGTACAGGGGTGGGGGAGGGGTCAGAAAATGAACATATTCCTATGGTTTTAAGTATTCTAAATCCAACGAGACATTCCACGATATCAACCGATGTTTGGTTCCCGATTTAGAGGCTAATTTATGTGAAATTTCGTGTTAAAACATGGTCAGAGGGCAACCCTTATATCTCCGATCTGCCAGCGTTGCCATCGTGGCAACACTTCTTAAAAGTAAACTTAGGGTATGGACTATTATAGTGTACCAAAGCTCATCCCGTCAGAATGAAGTGCCAGGTTTGACCTAAAATATGGCCTTAAAGCCCTAACTATAATTATGTAATTAGTTTATAGTATAAATTCATAACAGTTAGAGGCAGTATTATCTCTTAAATAATTCAAATTCATTTATCAACAATTGGTATGGAAAATTTAAAAGAGGAAAAAAACTTCCGTCGTTTTCGAAAGGATTTTCGTACTTTTCAACTATAAGTTGTTTATTCCTATCAGATATGGAAAATAAGCAGATTTTTAAAGTAATATAGAAGCGATAAGGGGAAAACTCCTTGGAAAAATATATGCGTCTTTTTCTTCACCTTCTTCCAAAGTTATATAGCGGTTCTCAAACTTTATAAGCTTTGGAACCCTTAACAAGGCCAAAATATATTTGGGAACCCCGACTCTTAACGATAACGATAGAAAAAGATGAAAACAACACAATTGATTTCAAAATCAATTTTTTGTTAATATTTCATGTGAGTCCGGCTCGTAATTTTCTTATGAAATTGAGTGTTGCTGTATCATTGTTGTTTGCTTTTTTTTTAATTATGGGAAGCTGACACTTCGATAAAAAGAAAATGAAAACTTCAAACATTTTTATGATTACAATAACATCAGCTGGGTAAAAATTGGCCTGGTTGGTGGGTGAATTTGGTCAATGAATGCACATTTGTTCTAATTTTTTTTTTTAATAAAAAGAACTTTTCTAATCTTTTCAGCTTTCTTTCTAAGAATGTATAAATAAAAAATGATTGTAATAGCATCATTGGTATAAATTAAGAAAAAAGTTATAAACTAAATAATTTTTATTAAAAAAAAAACACCAACAAATGTTGAAAGGTTTCAATATGTTTGCCGAATTTGCTTTACTTTATTAATGTAACAATCAGTGTTACCGTAGGTTTAATTTTGAATGAGTCACAGAGCCTGGAAAAGTGAGCCATTATTTTAAAAATATATGAGTCCCAATAAAAAAAACTCTTAGGTAAGGCTTTTTTGTCCGATTATCAACCTAACTAACTTATCATAAATCACATGTATGTAGGTATTTCCTTTTTTATTTTTTATTAATAAAAAAATAACTATATTGAAAACATAAACAAAAAATATTTAATTCGTAGCCCAAGTTTGGATAGTAATTCGACTTCTAACTAATTCGATGCGCTGTCCGACTCAATCCTGAGAATTGTTTCCCATTATCCGCACAGTGAAATCGTTGTTACGGGTGATTTCAATGTACATAATTCTTCGTGGCTACGCTATTCTGGTCAAACAACACCCGAAAGAAGGTATGTCAAGATTTTTGCTGAGTTAAACCACCTGGTTCAGCTTTTTGACGAGGCTACTCGGATTCCTGACGTTGCAGGTCAAATCGCCAACACTCTAGACTTGTTCCTTATCTCTGACCCTAATAAATAAACTATTAGTGTATTATCTCCTCTAGACTCATCAGACCATTGTGTCATATCTGCGAATTTCTCGTGCCACCAAATCACAGTTAAAGAAAAAATTCCAAATAGAACCGTTTGGCAATACGAGAAAGCCAACTGGGACGGTCTCAATAATTTCTTCAATAGCCTTAACTGGTCACTATGCTTCCTCGATAGTGATGTTGACGCCAGTGCAGATATGATTACAAACTTGATTCTTTGTGGAATGAGAAATTTTATCCCGAATAGGGTGAAATCTATCAAACCCAAAGAAAACTCATGGTTTGATTCGAGCTGTAAAGAGGTTATTAGGGTTAGAGAAGTAAGCTTCCAATGTTATAAAGCCAACCCTACTGAGGAAAATCGGAAAAAGTTTCAGCAAGCTAGAAAGACCTGTAACGTTCATATTCGAAGAACCAAATTTTTACATCATCAAAAAAAACGGAAAAAAATACTACAATGTCCCAAAGGTAGTAAACATTTTTGGTCATTTGTAAGAAACATACGAAATACTTCCTCGTCGTCGGTTCCAACGCTCGTCTTCAATGATACTCCTTTTGTCAGCTCGCAAGATAAAGCCAATTTGCTCGCAGCACAGTTTGCTGTTAGTTCGACGCTGCCAGAAAGTGTTATGACTCCTCCTGTACTTGAGAGCGTAAATGATTTTATGGGACAAATCTTCTTTCGCACTCGTGCAGTAGCTAGAGTTCTAAAAGATCTCGATGTACACAAATCCGCTGGCCCGTATAGTATCCCTCCCATCGTTCTGAAGAGGTGTTCTTCAACGCTGGCAAAACCACTGCGTAAGCTTTCCCATCTGTCCTACTCTACTGGTCTCTTTCCGAATGGATGGAAAACAGCATTTGTCTAGCCTGTCCATAAAAAGGCGTATCTTCTTCACCCTCTTACTATCGACCAATTGCAATTACGTCCCTTCCTTCCAGCTCAAGAAATATCTCGAGGAACGAAAGCTTCTTAATGACCGGCAGTACGGCTTTCGTAGCAATAGGTCCACTGGTGATTTGATGGTATATCTCACCGAACAGTAGAACAAATCTTAACATCGTTTTGGAGAAATTAAGATTATTGCACTTGATATTTCAAAAGCGTTTGATAGAGTTTGGCACCAAAAAGTTTGAAATCCACAAAATAAATGCTGGTGTGCCCCAGGGCTCCGTTTTGTCTCCGACTCTCTTCCTCATTTTTATAAATGATCTTCTGTCGGAAACTTCTAATCCATTTAATTGTTTCGCTGACGATAGTACACTCAGTTTCTCATATTCGTTTACAGATTCTCATCCATGTCCTTCGGATGTGGAACTTGAACGGTAGCGAATGATAAGCTCACTAAATTCTGATCTCGACAGCATTGTCCAATGGGGAATCAAAAGCCGCGTAGAATTTAATGCTTCTAAAACTCAATACTGTCTCCTGTCGTTAAAGCGAAACGCTATCCATAAACGGCACTTGCATCGAGGAAACCGAATAGCTCTCAGTTCTCGGTATGTGTGTCACAGACCACATTTTGGGGAATGACCACATATTTGATGTCGCCAAAAACGCTGCTACGTGTTTAGGTTTTCTTCGGCGATGCAAGAAATTTTTCTCCCCTTCTGATCTGGCTGTGATCTACAAAGTCTTTATTCGTCCAAAACTTGAGTACAATTGTCATGTTTGGGCAGGAGCTCCAAAAACTCACTTGAGTTTGTTGGACAGAATTCAAAAGAGAACTTTAAAAATGATTGGCGAAAGATCTATAACAGAAACAATTACATCTCTCGAACACCGCCGTAATGTTTCGTGTCGTTCTCTATTTTATCGCTATTATTATAATATATATTTATATATAATATTATATATATATATATATTATTATATATATATATAATAGCCAGTTGCATTCCACCCCTTAAAAAATTCAACCGTAATACTCGCGCTTCTAGGAATGCCCATCAGTTCACCCTCGTGGTACTGTAATGAACAGAGATTCTTTCTTCAGTCGCACTACAAGAATGTGGAATGCTTTACCCGACGCTACTTTCCCCTCCCATTACGATGTGCAAACATTCAAAACCAATGTGCATCGGTATCTCCTTCTAAATCCTCTCCTACTTACCTAATCGCTCGTGCTGTGTTAAAAACATTTTAAGGGTAGCCATAACCCCTTTTGCGCGCGCGGAATATAAAAAAAAAAAAATTCATAAATATTTTTTATTATTTATTATTTTTGCATAAATCACGTACACGCTTTACAAATATCACAAAAAAGCGATGTTTTTAAATAATATAAAACAATATTATGAAATAAGAAGTGGTTGAACCTATTAATTGACTCAACCGTATTGTTATAAACTGTTTATTTGTATGTTTAAAAAAAAAATGAGTCAATTCTTAAAAAGATGAGTCCCTGAGCCAAGCTAAAAAAAATTAATCCCTTTTGACTCAAATGAGTCCCAGTGGTAACCCTGGTAACAATAAAACAAAATATTATAGGTAATTGTTTTTTTTAAAAAATGACACATTGCATTGGGCTGCATTTTGAGTGAGCCCCGACAAATTATGAAAAAAATGCATCAAAATTATAAGAAAACTTGTCATAAAAAGACGTACGAAGATTATAAGTATAATCTCCTAATAAGGCTGCAAAAAAGCAGAGAAAGATTGATTCTTCTAATATTTTCCAGTGAAATTAACAATCCATGTATTTAAACAGCAACAAAAAGATTAATGAAACCCTAAAAAAATAAACAAAACATCCTCAGTATAAGAAATTGTCTTTGTATTCAATAAGTAAGGGATCATTGATTGATTAGCAATGATATAATAAGGAATACGTTGCACTACGCATTGCGCCACGAGGTCACCTGATCATGCCCATCCAATGTAGGGTTTTGTCATTATAAATTGCATTTTTGAGGCAACTCAAAGTCATAATGCTAATAATATTTTTTTCGTGATAGATTACAGAAAATGGGGGAGGCAAATATTCTAGCTCCACCACTGTTAATTATTATAATTTGTATTTATAACATTAAGGTTTTTCAGTAATAGATCCTAGACTTGACCATTCAAATTTCGGCTTAAGCTCTATATAACCCTTCAAATTTACTCAAGAAAAAACTGGGCCTAACATTATTGGAATGCAAAACAGATTCATTAAATATGACGGCCAAATCTATTAACTGAAAGCCAATAGGTCAGTACCAGACGGAGACGCATCAAAAACATGAACTTGTACATATATGTACCTTAACTCGTCTAAGATCACTCATCAAATTAATAGCGTATGGTAATTGTTCCTCTTTCCTACAAAATGTATACAAAAGTTGGAAATTTCAAATTTAGCTATATTCATGCATTATGAAGAAACTTACCCTCGCTGGTTGAAATCTTCAAAAAGAACGATTAATCATTTAATCCTTAGCTCATACATTAATTAGGTAACTAATTTATGACACGACATGACACTCAAAATCATCACATTTACCATCAAAACAATCAAAACACAAAAGATCATAGTTCAATTGTTAGATTTTACTAGAAAAGAACCCTTATAAGATAAATGTAAATAAATCCCTCATGATTTTCCACAAAATGGTCCAGAATTATACGTACTTCTTTGTCCATCGTTCCTTTTTTGTGTTTGTGATCGTTAACACACCGAATGGTCAAGGTGAAAAACATCATAACACCACAATGATTACCTGATCTGGTTTTCATCTTAACCTATCGGTCAGTATAGATCATAATAACAAAAGAACATCGCTTATGGTCTCACTTCGCAGCATCCCTCTTTTTGAGGGATGCTCTGGTTTCTAGTTGATAATACTAAGGTGGTGAAGCATCAAGATTTTGATTAACCTTTTGGCATGCGGCTGAACCCACCCTGGATGTGCTGTCATTTGAATTTAGAGTTTACTCTTTTTTCGAGGTATAAAACATTAGATGCTGTGGTTGTTGTTTTTATTTGGGAAATATGAGAAAGGAATTTCCACATCATCACTTTTATTTATTGGGTTTTCAAATCACAAAATAAAAATTCCAAAAGAATTTCCATAATGGCAGGTGGGGATATTTGAAATGAAAAAAAGAAAAAAAAAAACAACCATATCATGTTTCCTAGAGTTGTACTGGGTTCAGATTTTGTAAATGTTTTGTACAGTCACCTATGTAACTTATGTCCCCATTCCAACGCATCCCCACTCCAATCCTCCGCTCTGCCATCACATATCATTCAGCAACTATACTATCCTTCGCAGAAGAAAATGCAATCATGCACAGATTTTTCAAATTCACCAAATGCCTTAACCCTTAAGGAAAATCTCGTCCTTCAAAGATGCTATAGACAGAGAGAGGGGAACGGAAGTGTGGAGTGACAGAGGACCGGGCCAGGCCAGGCTGGGCCGAGTGGTGGCATATTCGTGTGCTTAAGCGAAATGTGGGCTATTATTCAAAAATATTTATTTTGACAGAGCCCATTTTTTCACTCGTCCTTCGCACAAAATATTCATACATACATTTGTATAGAGCATCAGTTCAGTGTTGTTGGCTCGGCGCGATATGGGATGGTGTGCCTTTGTCGTATATACGAGTATAGTAGAGTCAGTCCGTCTGTTATCATATTCTAAAGGATAACACGTTTGTGGTAACTGTAACTAGGTATGAGAAAAAGGTTTTTATACATTTACATTCAAACTAGCTATAAATGTAGGTAGGTGACGTATTTTATGCGTAGATATATATCTTCGGGTTTGATTCTAACCCGTGATAGCCATTTGGTCTGCATAACTCTCACACATATAAATAAATATTCAAAATAGGTACATTCCACATCATTGGATTGAACGCATCTTCATAATAATTAACATACAATAAATTCATATTCAATACTAAATTGTTGTTGATTAAAAATCCCTTTTGGTGCATCAAACTATACAGGGTGTCTCTTAATTCGTCCATAATATTTTGGGACATGGTTTTGTGGGTATATTCTGAGACCAAAATAGTTTTACAATATGGTTCTATCTCCAATATGTTGACATAATTTAGATATAGGGGATTTTATAGAAAATGCTTACTTTACCCTGACCCATCTAACCACACAAAACAATTTTTATTCATAGCCTTTCGAGCTTAAACAAAAAAAAATTACTTTTTTTTTAAATTTTACTTAAGATACAATTTGGAAATTGGAACATAAAAAGGATACACATCAATAAACAACTACCAGAAATAATTTATTCATAAACAAAACTATTTGAAACAAATATTTGTGTCTAAAAAAAACATTTTCATTCTAAACAGAATTTTTTCCGTACGGAATTTACATCAGGAAAATTAAAAAAATGCTTTTTATAGGAACAAATATTTGTTCCAAATAGTTTTTTTTTTAATGAATAAATTATTTTGGGTAATTGTTTATTAATTTGTACGCTTTTTATATTCCAAATCGTATCTTAAAAAATAAACTTATAAAAAGAAATTTTTTTACTGATGCGTTTTACTGATCGCTATAACCGGCGTCTATCATAAAATCTATTAGACCGAGAGCCAACAGCAAAATTTGGGTGTGAGCGATAGCAAAAATTCGTTTTAAGAAAGGTCCATACTATTTATATATGCAAATATAAACGTCTGGCATGTCGAAGGGGCGGCATTTGTACGTAATGTTACATTGAAAACGCATTTTTTTCTTAAAGCCCCATGGTAACAAGTGTATTATAGGAACTCCAAAATTGTATTTAATTAAAGAGCTGAGTGCCTTAGATATGCATATGGGGATCAAGACCTTTTCTGTGGTGCCAAATGTCTGCAAGACGCTCTCAAAGCTTGAAGCTTTGAGACGCTCTCAAAGCTTGAAGCTTTGAGTGCGTCTTGTAGCCATTTGTCTCTACGGAAAATATCTTGGACCCCTAAGTCATGTCCAGGGCACTTAGCTCTTCTATTAAATATGATTTCGAATTTCCTACACTGCATTTTCAATTTTAAATGTAGTATTGCATCCAAAAGCCTCAACACCGACATACAAGACTTTATTATTTGCATATAATTTTGCTATCGATCACACCCAAAAATTGCTGCGGGCTCTTAGTCTATGTGGGTTTTCCGCAAACTTTACCATTCAATTTTATTTTTATTATTGCTACTTTCAATTTAAAAAAAAATAGTAAAACAACTAGGTATATAGTACTTAATCTTAATATATGTATCTTGGTACTTAATAACGTACTTTTTTTCATTATTTTAACATTGAAAATCAATTTTTTTACAAACTGTTAAAGCTTACAATAACTTTATTCAAAAAAAATAAAAGAATGGATTTATGGATTTACAAAAAAGTATAACAGGGCATTTTAAGTATTACCGTTATTTTTAAATAATTTGTTTCCTGTTTAAAGTCCTTTTTTGTTTTTTTTTTTAGAAAATTACACCCCACACTTAAACGGGGGAAAATTCCCCCTCCCATATCATTGTTTACTGTCTCGACCCATCTTAGGTACACCCCGCTCTAGCTTTTTGTCACAACTTAGGTGAATTAAATTTTTTAATTTGAATTAAAATTCATTCAATTTGAACGTTTGAGCAATTTTTTTCACAAAATGTAAGAAACGTTTAAGATTTTAGTAGTATTGTAGCACAGAAGACAGTACACATATCAGGCGCAGCTTGTCAAATTTCAAGATGGCTGCCCCTTGGGTAAGTACACAGTAAACAAAAACAAATTGTTAGTGATTGTTTGAAATTCAATTTTTTTACTATAGATTTTGACAACCAGCGCGAACTGAACAAAAATGAAAACTCTAATGATATTACCTGTAATTTACATATGTATCTTGGTATTGAAGTATTTTTTTTTTTTTTTTTTATTTTTATTTTCCACGCGCGCAAAATGGGTTATGGCTACTCTTAAAATGTTTTTAACACAGCACGGGCGATTAGGTAAGTAGGAGAGGATTTAGAAGGAGATACCGATGCACATTGGTTTTGAACGTTTGCACATCGAAATGGGAGGGGAAAGTCGAGTCAGGTAAAGCATTCCACATTCGTGTGGTGCGACTGAAGAAAGAATCTCTGTACATTACAGTACGTCCGAAGTTGGGCTCGAGGGTGAACTGATGGGCATTCCTAGAAGCGCGAGTATTACGGATGAATTTTTTAAGGGGGGGAATGCAACTGGCTATTTCACTAGAACACTGATTATAATAATAGCGATAAAAAAGAGAAAGACACGAAACATTACGGCGGTGTTCGAGATATGTAATTGTTTCTGTTATAGATTTTTCGCCTATCATTTTTAAAGCTCTCTTTTGAATTCTGTCCAACAAACTCAAGTGAGTTTTTGGAGCTCCTGCCCAAACATGAGAATTGTACTCAAGTTTTGGACGAATAAAGGCTTTGTAGATCACAGCCAGATCAGAAGGGGAGAAAAATTTCTTGCATCGCCGAAGAAAACCTAAACACGTAGCAGCGTTTTTGGCGACATCAAATGTGTGGTCATTCCACAAAATGTGGTCTGTGACACACATACCGAGAACTGAGAGCTATTCGGTTTCCTCGATGCAAGTGCCGTTTATGGATAGCGTTTCGCTTTAACGACAGGAGACAGCATTGAGTTTTAGAAGCATTAAATTCTACGCGGCTTTTGATTCCCCATTAGACAATGCTGTCGAGATCAGAATTTAATGAGCTTATCATTCGCTACCGTTCAAGTTCCACATCCGAAGGACATGGATGAGAATCTATAAACGAATATGAGAAGCTGAGGGTACTATCGTCAGCGAAACAATTAAATGGATTAGAAGTTTCCGACAGAAGATCATTTATAAAAATGAGGAAGAGAGTCGGAGACAAAACGGAGCCCTGGGGCACACCAGCATTTATTTTGTGGATTTCAGACTTGAAACTGTCCAATACAACTTTTATTGAACGGTCCGAAAGGTAATTTCTAATCCAACGAAGAAGAGATTCATCGAAACCAATTGCACGCATTTTCTATAAGAGAGCTTGGTCCCAAACTCTATCAAACGCTTTTGAAATACCAAGTGCAATAATCTTACTTTCTCCAAAACGATGTAAAGATTTGTTCCACTGTTCGGTGAGATATACCATCAGATCACCAGTGGACCTATTGCTATGAAAGCCGTACTGCCGGTCATTAAGAAGCTTTCGTTCCTCGAGATATTTCTTGAGCTGAAAATTAATCAGCGTTTCCATGACCTTGGAAAGAAGGGACGTAATTGCAATTGGTCGATAGTTAGAGGGTGAAGAAGATACGCCTTTTTTAGGGACAGGCTGGACAAATGCTGTTTTCCATCCATTCGGAAAGAGACCAGTAGAGTAGGACAGATGGAAAAGCTTACGCAGTGGTTTTGCCAGCGTTGAAGAACACCTCTTCAGAACAATGGGAGGGATACTATCCGGGTCAGCGGGTTTGTGTACATCGAGATCCTTTAGAACTCTAGCAACTGCACGTGTTCGAAAGAAGATTTGTCCCATAAAATCATTTACGCTCTCAAGTACAGGAGGAGTTCTGTTCCTTACCGATAAATTGTTGAATTAAAAATCAAAGTTGTTGTCGCCGCTATGTTTTATTTTTAAAGTAAAAATAACTTAGTGTTATTTTTATTTTTATCAAAACCTAAAATACACTTTAAAGCACTTAAAACACTTATAGAATTTCTGTGGTTTTCTGTTCATTTTAGTGCACAAAAGAATTAAATTTACATTGACAGAACTTTTGGACTAAAATGCATAGAAAATCACTGAAATTCAAAGTAAAGGAAACAGACCTCTTTTGCAGGAATTTTCCAGAGTGGAAATATGTACCCGATCAAAGTTAATTCAGTGGTTCAAAAACGTTCCAAAAATATAATAATAATCGAATATTTGGATTCATCGGCAAAAAAAATTATAATGGTGTAGTTTTTCGTGGTTTTAATTTTTGAAATTTTATTTTCGTTTTTTTCTCAACTTAAAAGTCGGTGGCTAATCACAAATATGATCTTATTTTTTTAATGGAAAAGAGTCGAGTACGCCTACGTATGTTCTGTTTGTATGGTGAGTAAAGAGCTACAACCTTCCACCACTCCGCGCGCGCCATCCGTTGGTATACTTCAAGCAACCACAGTTTTTCTTTGTTTATAAATCATGCTACTTAAAACGATGATATAGGCTCATTTTGTGACACAACCAAAATCTGATTCGGATAAAAATAAATTATCTATTTCCATTAGTGATAATAACTTCTAAAACTAGTTATTACGGATTATCTTAAATTTAAATTTAGCTGAAATAAATACATAACTAGTTTTATTAAATAATTAGTTATTAGTTGAAGAAAATACTCTTTTTTCTAATTAAAGTTATACTAAGTTTTTGAAAAATTAATAATTTGTTAAAATATTTTTTTCTAATCTTACAAAAAATTGATTAATTAGCCGAACTATTTTTTTATAAGAATTTTTGTTTTCCAAAAAAAATAGCAAGAAGTTGCAAAAAAATATTATTTCTTAAAAATAAGTACAGTCGACGCTGCTTATAGCGACCGCCAAAGGGACCAGCCAGATGTGGTCGCAGCCGGCGGTGGCAGTCGTTATATCAGACTTACTGATAAAATGATTGATAAGAAAAAAAAAGTACATAAGTATGCCCTTTTAAATTTTAAGAACAGAATAATAAAGAACCTAGTTAAATTCATTCGCAAAAAAAAGAATTTGTGTATATTCGAACACGTTTAGTTTCGAACTTTCAGCTACCTACTTCTTGTTTGAATTTTTTGTCATTCCGACGTTGTAAGCGGCGAAACTGTTTTTGCCTGAAATTAGTTATTATATTTGCCAAGTCGCTATAGACGACCATTTCACGGCGTTATAACCGACGATAAACTAATACAAATTGTATGAAAACCAACCAAATGAAGGAAAAGTGGTCGTTTAAAGCGACTTGTCGACTTGACTGTAGTTAGTAGATATAATTTTTATAAAAATGAGCTAGTTATGTTTTATTATTATTATTTAAATTTTTTGTTGAAAAATATACTATTAGTAGAAATCATAATTCTAGTTTTCCAAAAATTGATTAATAGCCAAATATGTATTTTTTTATTTAGTAGTACCATTGAGTTTATACATATAGAGGAACCACGTCAGAGTTATGATATCACCAATGTAGGTGGCGCCCTTATTTGCATCTAGAACAAGAACCAGTGATAGACAATACAAGAACCATTTGCTCCTTAAAGTAGACTATTTCCACCTTTAGGTGAAAATAGTGAGGAAATAGTCTACCTTAAGGAGAAAATGGTTCTTGTATTGCCTAACACTGGTTCTTGTTCTAGAGGAAAATATGGGCGCCACCTACATTGGTGATATCATAACTCTGGCGTGGTTCCTCTATGTGTATAAACTCAATGGTAATACATAAATATAATTTACCTGTTTTTTCAAAAATTGAAAAATAATTATCCAATATTTTAGTCAAAAAAATTAAAAATAGTAAAAATCATTATTTAGTTTTCCGAAAATTCAGCAACTGTAGCCGAATTTACTTTCCTTTAAGATTTTACATAATTACAGATAAACATTTCTAAATTTCTGTTAACAAAATAAAAATTTGAAAGTTGAGGTATTTTGGGTACGTGATTTGTAGGTGTGTTCTTCGTGAGAACAATCTAAGGATACAATACAATATGTTTGTTATTTTTTTGAATAATTGAAAATATTTTTCTGAATTTTAAGATATATTTTTTCTTAAATTAGGAATTAGTTTTCTTAATTATTAGAATATTGTTTGTATCCAAGATTATTATTAATTTTCTGAAGAGATGGAAATATTTGTTCTTTAGTTATTAATTTTCTAGAAATACTAGAAATATTTGTATCTTAAATTATTAAGTTTCTGAATGATTAAACATTTGTTTCCTTTAATGATTTTTTTTTAGTTGAATTTAATAAAAATTCGATTTTGTTTTAATTACTACTTCTCGAATTACTAATTTTCTGAAAAACTGAAGTTTTTTGTCTTTATTATTTTGATATGTAACTGTAGTAACCCTGCTGAATCGGATCGAAATACATCAAAGCTATAATAATAGGTACGTTTGTCTTTATTATTTAAATCGTTTTGTTCAATAAAGTGTCTTGTTTTATGATTCTTAAGTAATAAACGAGACCACAAAACAATGTTCAACCCATTTGGGTTTAAATTTTCGATTGTATTAATTTATGTTTCTTAAAGACTTTAATATAATTCAAATATTTAGATTTTAATTTGAATGAATTATTATGATTCCAAAAATTGAACTGTTTTTCCTTTGACAGAACCAAGTCGATTCTGCCCATCACATATTTATGTATACATAAATGCATGAGTTCGAGCAACCTTCCAAAAGGTTACCCTTAAATATGATATTAATCAAGTGACACAGAGTGTATACACCATCAATGAATATGTTGGAGGTATCTTTTTATCTGTCTTTCATCCTAGCAGCGTCCACCACGAAGGACCAAGGTTTTATATTTATTTCGAACGAATATGTGTACAAAAGTGGGTGGAGACGGGGCGCTTTCTGTCCTTTTTGCCTCACCACAAATGCGTTCTAATGTAGTTTATGTAAATGTTGAGGGTTAAGAAAAAAAAATACATTACAACGAGGGATGAAGTGACCATTTTTTATGCTGACTGTAATGGGAACATATTTCATCTTCTTCTGGAATACAACCGGGCTTTCAGGTTATTTCAGGCGCGTCCTATCATCCCTTTTGTCGGATGGATGGACCAAAGCGATAGAGTGGGAGAATAAACGGCTACGAAGATCGACCGAACCGGCAGGCAAAGCAGACCGACCGCCCGACCGATGACGACCCTCACGTAATGTTTTGCTTGGTCTCTAAAGGCTATTGTCTGTTATACTGTACGACATCTTTATAACCCCACCCCCTTTATAGAAACACACTATCCTTCTACTTCCACATTATACCCACAGTCAAATAGAAAAAGTGATGCGGGGGTGAAAACCGATAACAAGGGGTGATTTTTCGCCATTATTGTAGCTACTTTTTGTTTGTTATTTTCTTTTTGATTTCATGTTGTGTCTGTATAGATACAATATTTTGGAAATTTTTTGTTTGTTTAACAAAAAAAAAAAACAAAAACGCATTGAATCAACAAGGAAATATCATTTTTTATGTCATTTTGAGAATTCGCTATGGCAATGTAAGAGTATACAATATCTGGATAAAAAGGGAGGGAGCCAAGAACATATGTGACTTAATGGAGAAGAATATTTTAAATAAAATCTTTTGCCTTTTACCTTTTGTCATTGTTTATTTATTTTGTTTTTTATTTTTTTATTGACCTGACTTTGTGTAAGTTTGATCAAACAATTTAGAACAAACTGTTTGTAGTAAGTAATTGATGGTGGGTAAAAAAGTAAAAAAAGTAATACAGTATCTGCAAAGCTACTTCGATAAACTATGTGAATAGAAATTTAGGAACATTAGCAACTAAATTTAAATTTTGTTTCGTTGCGTAGGCCAGATTATACTTTTGCAATTCGAATTCATAAAATCAATGAAAACTTTAATAAAATTGAAGTTCATTCTTGCAAATTAATTCTAGATTTCAGAATTTTAGTGACCAAAGTGAAGCCTCCTGTTATCTGTGTTTTAAATTTAAAATAAAATGGCAGACAAAAGTGACACTAAGTCAAATTGACGCTTCTGTAAATTATAGACAATTAAAACCACACTTGATATTTTAACACTTGCATTAAGTTTAAAACCGTCATAGCCTTTTTTTTTTATATTTAGCGCGCGCTAAAGGGGTTGTGAATACCCTTAAAGTGAAAAACACAGCACGAGCTATTAGGTAGGTTGGAGGGGATTTGAAAGGAGAAACCGATGTACATTGGTTTTGAATGTCTGTAGATCACAATGGGAGGGGAAGATAGAGCTGGGTAGAGCATTCCACATTCGTGTAGTGCGACTAAAGTACGTCCGAAGTTGGGCTCAAGGGTAAACTGATGGGCATTCCTATAAGCGCGAGTATTACGGTTGAATTGTTTAAGGGGAGGAATGCAACAGGCTATTTCACTAGAGCAATGTTTGTTAAAATAACGGTAAAACAACGAAAGGCATGAAACATTTTGACGGTGCTCCAGAGATGTAAACGTTTCCGTTATAGTTCTTTCACCTACCATTTTAAGAGCTCTCTTTTGAATTCTATCCAATATACTCAATTGGGTTATTGGAGCACCTGCCCAAATATGGGAGTTATACTCAAGTTTTGGACGAATAAAGGCTTTGTAGATCACAGCCAGATCAGAGGGGGAGAAAAATTTCTTGCATCGACGGAGAAAACCTAAACACCTAGCAGCATTTTTGGCCATGTCAAATATGTGGTCATTCCACAAAAGGTGGTCTGTGACGCACATACCGAGGACTGAAAGCTGTTCAGTTTCCACTATGCAAGTGCCGCTCATGGACAGCAAACATTAACAAAACGATTAACGAAGAATGCACAAAGAACAGAAAAATTCACTTTAAAAGGTATTCTTTTAAACAAATCACAAAAAATATTTAAAAACATTTGTTTAACAAAAAAATTGATGAATTTATAAGAACACAACTGCAGCTGAAGTATTCATTTTAAAAATTGTATTTAATAATATTATGTAAATAATTTGTTTAAATAAACACTTTTTGTTGGTGATGCAAACAAAAATGAATGCTCTTTTTTCCGTCTTTGAACCTGTGCTGCAGGGAAACTAGTTAGAGTAAACAAACAAATTAAACAGCTTATTGATCTATGGGAATATTAGTACCGTTTGGTATAAACTTCACTTCTCAATTTTGCTTGGCGTTTGGCTTATAAATTGTTTATAATTGTCACATTCTTCCTTCGCGATGATTTATCTCAATTCGAACTTCCTGCGTATTTAGTTTCTGAAAAGAAAAAAAAGAAACCAACAAAATCATAAGTTACCTGTATACACTATACACAAACATTAAAAACATTATATTTGTTTAAATATTGTTTTTTTCTATTGCAGGAAACATAAATCCAGAAATTTCATGTTTCAAAAAAAAGGTGGAAGAATATTTGAATAATAATTTAAATTGCAATGCGAGATACTTCGATTTTCGGAATAAATTCTTCTCGCCCTGACTTAGGCCCAGTTTTTCATTGTAGGGTTAAGTACGCGTTAGTTACCTTTGGAAATAGATTTGTTTACAGTTAAGCCAGGAAGCTGTTTTTAATTGATGATGAATGCAGAATACCTTAAAAACACGGCAGATAAAATATCATAAACATTTTTTGAATTAATCCAAAGTTAGTACACCAAATTTGGTGAGTTAACTCGAGTTTAACTTTAACTCCGAACTAAAAAACTTGCTCTTAGAGTTTGTTTCATTGGAAAATACAAAACTTAATTTAAATAACTTATTAATAAAGTTTAGAAGTCCATTTAACGTTAAAGAAAAAAAAAGTTTCTTAAATGCTTTTTCTTTCTGATTTCGCAATTTATTACAATAAAACCACACAGCACTTGTTAAAATTAACGGGGTTTCCTAAAAATTTTTGAGACATCAGACTGAAGTTTTTCAGTAAATTTCAGCTTTTTTGGAGTTATTTATATAGTGAAAGGCTAACTTTATCTCATTATTTGAAAACAAAAATATTTTTATTTTTGTTTGATTTTGAACCATATCTGTTTCAGCATGGATAGGATACCAAATTCTGATCGGCCATGACCTGGCTTTTCAACAGTTTTAGTTTGCACAATTGATAATGGGTCACCCTGTATTTACAATATAAATTAAATGTTCATACAAAAAAAATTATTTATTTCAGTTTTTTCCATTACAATTTTTTTTTGGAAACAGAAAAAACCCAATAGCTTAATTGATTCAAATCAAGCCAGAAAAGAATTTAATTTTTATTACAGGATAGGTTACACCTTGTCGTTGAATTGACACAGTTTGACAGCTGTCAATTGTGTCTTTGAAGGACTCGAATGCCAGCTCATTTCCACTTGTGTCTTTAATTGACACGAATAAGTTTGTCTTTTCAAATAGAAAGAATAATGTTTGACAGATGCCTTTGTTAGTTCATTGACAAGTATTTCCATTTGGATTGGTCTTTTCCGAACTGACAGTCAGTGCAGAAGTTTTTTTTTATAAAACAAAAGGATTCATAAAGAAAAAAAGTTATTTGCATTTTTGCAAAAGCTTAGTGCCTACTTCACCTACGTATATTAAAACAATTATTTTGTTATCAAAAATCAGATACGCAAATGCAAAAATATACTCTTCGAATTTTCATTTATTTCCGCATTTATGAAAAAAAAATATATATGTATGTTGTAAAAAAAAACTTTTCAACTATGCTTTATTTCAACAAATTCCTGCACTGAAAAGCTATGCAAAATCAAAAATAAGTGTATATGACACCTGAAATTTATATTCGTCTGTTTTCCAACCAGTTGCAATTAACATTTGTAGCGCACTCTCTTGATTTATTGAACTGCAGCACTTTTTACATTAAGGATCGGGTCATCTCCGTTGTCCACTCCAGGAGTAGACTCTTTTTTTTTTAGTTTCTACAAAATTTTACAATCCTCTGAATTGGGATAACTCTGGTCACTCATTTTACATAATTAATTTTCTTTTATCCGTCAAATTACAAAAAATAACTTCAATTTGAAAAAATTAAACATTCACTTCTAATTAAACTTTATATCTGTGCTGTTAAATCAGGTCTTTCATTGAAAAGTTGGAGAAAAAATTTCTTTGTCTTTCAAAGACAAAGTGACATTTCTTTGGTCAATGTATTTGTTTGCCAGTTCAAAGACAAGCAATTTTATATTAATTCCTTGTCATTTTACTAAAAGACGCAAAAATAGGTCTTTGGTCAGTTGGTAAATGACGAGTGGAGACCAGGCATTAGCCTCTCCACACACGACGCGTCGTATTACTCTTTTCATCTTCTAAATTTGTTTAATTGGAAAGCGTTTTAGTTGCTCTATAGGGCAAGTGTTAGTTTCGTGTCAAAAAAATCATGTCGACCTTACATTGTCTGAAAAAGTGATTTTCGGCATAACTTCCGTGGGTCTCCTTATATGTTTGTATTTGTTTCAAATTTGATGTTTTTTTGATTTTAATGTGATTCCGTAGATAATAAACACAGCTGCTATACAATGATTTCAGTTTTATCAAGGTTACTCTAAGGATTTTGATTAAAATTGTGTAACCTCTTAAATAGTTTTAATAAACAGAAATAAAGTTTTTTTTTTTGAACAAAGTAATGGTGTTTTTATACTTGGTGTAGGATATTCCCGAATTTCTCGTCATTGGCTTGGTGGATTTTGTCATATTTTTGCAACTCGGTTCTTGAGTCAAGCAAAAATTGCATTTAAACTTTGTATGAATATTTTTTTTATAAAAAAAAACTAAATAAAAAAGAAAATTCAATTATTTTTTATTTTTATCCTTTTTTCCCACATTTTCTATTTGTTAGCTACAGGATCAAGTTAGTGCGATCCAGTTGTGCATTATATTTATTATTATAATTTTATGTGTGGAACAAGCCCAAAATTAAGCCCCACAATTCAATTTTATTTTATTAGAAAAAGAAGTTAAAATTAGATTTTTTAAAACTGTCCCACTAAAGGGACTTTAAAGTGATTTTATAATTTAAATCATGCACAAAATGTATTGCATTATCCAAAAAAATAGTTATTTGGCATTTTACATAATCTGGAAATAATGAATTTTGAATTTTGAATTTTGGACAACATATAAATTCGAATCCAAATTCACTATAATAAATTTATTTATTATGATAATGCTCAATATCCATGGATCATATGAACTTGCTCTGTACACAGTTAACAACTGAAATGTAACTAAACAGTGACGGTGTATTTTAATGGTGGTTCGATATGTTTGTTATCATTATCACTAACGAACAAATACTAAGAAAAAAATTTAAAATAACGATTTTTATTTTTTTTATTTTATACATTCAAATGTTGAGAAAAAAATATAAAAAAAAATATTATTTGATTGATTTTATTTGATCGATAAAAAAATATTTATAAGCTTTCTAAACGCACAATTTGTCGAATAACTTAAAAGCACCCGGACGCCAAATTATGACGAAATCAATTAAGTCACGCCAAAAAAAAGTAATTTACTAAAAAACACACCTCAAAACTTTATTACTATTATTGGATTTTTATGAAAAAAAAGCTAGCATTTATCTAGCATTATTTAAACTCTTGTAGATATTATATCTATGAAGTTGAATCAAAATTGTTATAGGTATGCGTTCTTGAAAAAATTTAATAGAACTGAAATTGTTGTATCGCAGCTATTCGTTCTAAATGAGTAAGTACAAAATCTTGAATTCCTCCTCAAGGGAATCACATAAAAATGCTTTAATAAAATTGGAAGAAAATCCGTCTATTCGTTATAAAGATCGTTCTCAATGTTTGTACATCCAGACCGACGGGAGTCATGACGAGAATAACTTTTTGTTGACCTTTCCATCATCGTTTTGATTAAAACATAGACACTTTTTTTTCAACCGGAACCAATACTTTCCTTAAAGAGCAAATAAAGAATAAAATAAGGTTTTCAAATACTAAACATTTTTATTAATACTTCAAAATCAGTGAGCTAATGTAAAACTGATTGGGGTTACGAGTTTAATTAAATTGTCAAACCACTTTGAAATCTCCACTTAAGAAATCTTCCGCGACGATATCTAAATCTACAAAAATGTAATCAAGTACTTCTTAATAAACGCGTCAACTGAAAACTAAATAGGTAAAATTTGAAATCCTCACCATCCACTTAACACTTGCCAGAGTAAGTAGATATACCTTCATCGACCGCACTTTATCATAAAAAGCAGATGTGCACCAACATAATTATAAAAAAAAAATATATATAAATTTGGGTAGGTTCGTTTTACATATATTAATTTTATACATAAGCGATTTGCCATTGTCATCCTTCAATTTTTTTTTTATTTTCTACATTATATACAACTAACCCGTATCCTGATCCTGATTGCTGACAACAACAACAACTACAAAATATCGACCGATTGCAAATTTCAGTTTTCACTTCCTTATTAAAGTAACAACAATCTATACCTACTAGCGCATTGGGAAAGCGCGCAGATGTCCTTCAAAGGTGTTTTACAAAATAAAGTTAAAAAAACACACACATAGCTTAGCTATGCAGGATTCAAAAAGAGTTTAATTTCAAAAATGAGGACGACACACGTTCCGCATGCAAAAAAGGGGTCGACCGTGTTTTATTTAAATTTTAAATTCAAATTTTTTTTTCAAGGGGTCCCATACCAAGTAGGTATAGTATCAAAAGGATAATTTAAATAATAGGCCATCACCATCACCTAAATTTTCTATTTCTATCCTGAGTGATTTGACTACCTGAGCCAATATGTACGGATGTCCCACAGGCAATAACCCAAAAACCATCAGCATTGTGTTTGCTCTAGGGTTTCTTTTTTTAATTTTTGGGGATTAGAAAAAAAGGCTTCTTTTTAGAAAGTACGAAGTGCGTTTTATTTGCGAAATTCTAGTCCGCGGTTAGGGGTAAAAGGGTCTTAAGGGTTGCTGATGCATATACAAGAGTGCAATTTTACTTTTTTGAAACCATACGAGTAAACAATGGATGCATTAAATTTTAATTTTTAATGTATTGCTGTGATGCTAACCCTTTTCTTTTTTTTTTTTTGCAAGAAGCATTTTGCACTCGTAACGGTCTTACATCATTTATTTTTGTTGCTCACTGAACATCTGACAGATTTACAAAAAGAAAAACCTAAAAAGTATCTATATCTTGTCTACGTGAGGAAGAATCTATTTTGCTGATTTCGATTTTGGTATTTGATCCGATTTTTTCTATTTCGTTAGAGATTTCCCAAATCCCAAATCCGGCGAAAGGAGGAAAATTCACACGGTGGCACTTATACATACTTATACATACTCACTTGCAGGACACAACACTTTTGGGTAATTAATCTAAAACTTCTCTCTTCTGATGCTACTTACCTACCTGGAAGGATGCAACAGATCCCTCATCCTTCCGTTTTCACACGGAGTCAATAGGGTGCCAACCTTTGGTCCTCTTTCCATTCTATCTACTATAGCTAGGTCTAGGTACCTATGTCTATACTATACATCCTACTCTCTTTTTAAATGATGCGGATGCTGCGTTGTTGTAATACAACTTGTGTACCTACCTCACCTCAACCCCTAACGAAGAATAACGATTTCATTTTCGGATAAAAAACCGTATTTTTGACACTAAATGGTAAACAAAAAAAAAAAGAAACAACAAAAAGATATAATAACACGTATAATTGACAGAGCGGATAAAAGTCAAGGACCCTTAAAATTATTTTGGCGAGAAAAATCCCTTTTTTACACTCAAATTGTATGGTAGTTGTTGCAATTTATACCTTTGCAAGAGTCCTTTGTGTGTCGAAACGTTTATCTAAATTACACAAAGGGGAGGGAGTTTTGTTATTGGTTTGTTTGGGTATTGTGTGTCAAATATTAGTCGGATTGAAATTGATTTTAAAAGGACAATAAAGCGGCTATTAGATTAAGATATTGTTATTTGGTATAGGTATATGTTATGGTTGTAATGAGTGGAGCAGTGTTTTTGTTGGATAATTATTATGTCAAATTAGCTGATTTTTTCGTAGAAGTACATATTAATAAAATGCACGACTGAATCGCCCCAACTTGATGTTATAGTAAATACATAGTAAAAATAAGATAGATATTGAGGTATTGAAGATGTTAACGGTTTTATAATGTAATGTTGAGAACAAGTGTTATCTAAAAACATGGATACTAAACAAATGTTCAAAAAAAAACATGAAATAATTTTTTTTTGAATTGATTAAATTCGAGCTAGTCTGTGGATTTCTTAAAAAAAAAAAAATTAAATCTTTGGAGCGGTGGTGTAAGAACTTAATTTTGTATATAAAATTTTGAAAACATTTTTAAGAAACGTGAATTTAAAGTAATAGAGTAAGGCCGCCAGACATACGTTATTTTATCAAAGCTAAGATTTTTCCTGCGAACAGGTACTACGGTAGCTAAGAACAAATGGATACTAAGAATCTTCAATCCGGGGGCAATTAAGAGGTAACGAGTGTTAAAGTTGCATCCAAATGTTGCAACATTGCGTTCTTTTATCAAAGCTGAGTTTTTGATATATCTTAGGGGATGGTGTCATTAACTTTATTAGACACTTGCCAGACATCTACAGTGGGGCCTAACGTGAGCCAGACACTTAAAATATGTCAAACTAATCGTGCCATTTACGTTGCAGTTTTAAAGCTAATATTTATATGTTTTATGGGCAAATGTTTAAAAATAATTCCCCATCAGCTATACATCTATAGTGGGGCGTATTCATCAGCCAGACATTTAAAAACAGCTAAAATAAGCGAAAAAATCACGTTTTAGTAACAAAGAATTATTATTTTGACAGTTTTACGGTGATGTAAGGCCCCGCTGAAGGTGGCTTGCTGATTAGAAAATATTGTAGAATATTTGCCCACAGAAAACATAAAATCTTGATTTGATTCTGTTATGTAAATGGCACGATTAGTTTGACAGATTTAAAGTGTCTAGCTCACGTTAGGTTTCACTGTAGATGTCTGGAAAGTGTCAAATAAATTAAATGACACCATCCCCTAACACATATCAAAAATTCAGCTTTGCATGATAAAATAACGCAATTTTGCAACATTTGTATGCAAATTTAACACTCGCTACCTCTTAATTGCACCCGGATTGAAGATTCTTAGTATCCATTTGTTCTTAGCTACCATAGTATCTGTTCACAGAAGATAAAATGACGTATGTCTGGCGGCCCTGGGCTCTTATAATTGTTTATATACACATACAAATTTAATTTAAAAAAAAATTCAATAACCCGTTTTTGAAAAATCGCTTTTCAAAAAAAAAGTTGAAATTAGAAAGTCAAAAATATGAAAAATGCATTTTTTCATAAAAATTCTTGGAGCCGTTTCCGAGAAAAAAATAATATTTTTCTGAACGGTTTTTAAACTTTTTTCAAATATTCTAGAAGACAATAACAAATTACTTTATGCCTAATTTAAAAAAAAATTGACAAATTCAAATTTCTAAATAATGTTAAAACTTTTTAGTAGCTTCATCATAAGAAAAAAATAAAAATATCAACAAAACTGTTTTCGAGAAAATCAAAACCAAAAAAAAAAAATGGTTCTGCTAAAGATAGGTAACAAAAACAAGACATTTTTGAAAAGAAAAAATGGTCAAAAAGTGGCCTTTTCTTGGTTTGCTTATTTAATTTTTTTTAAAGAAAATCTTCGGTGATGTCTTTGGCAAATTTGGCAAGTTTTCTAAAAAAATTCACTTTATACAGAAAACAAATATTAAAAAACAGTGGTTAAACTAAGAATGTCCTATCATATCATTCCGTTCAGTCAGAAATCCCTTTTTTATTATCTTCTTAAATAATATTTTTTTTGAAGAAATAATTTTCAAACTGAACATTTTGAAAAAATTAAAATATTTGAAACTAATTTTTTTCCAAATTCGACGTGTTTAACTACTATTTTTGTTTTTAAAATTCAATGCTCTTATCAATTTTAAGTCATATACTGAAGACCAGATGCCTCTAGGACTTTTACTTTACAAGATATTAAAATATAAATGAACCAAGAAAAATACGGTTGATGAGCATCAAATTCGATTTTTCTTGTTTCTTACTAAGAAGTTGGATTTTTTATAAGGCCCAATTTTTCAGTGACAGGTATAATTACTCTAAACTCACCAAATTCAATTCAAAGGGTTAATTCGAGTTTAACTCTGAAACTCGGATGATCTCGCACTGAAAAACTGGGCCTACGAAGTAGTAGGTTCTTTTAGGTTGCATGTGTATGTATAGGTTAATTATAATATTAGGGTAAGAATGTTTGCAAAAATATAAATCATTGAATTTCGTCAGAAAGAAAGTTCCAAATTTTATAAGATTTCTTTATGATCCTAAAATGTTCTTATTTCTATGAGTAGGCACATGAGAAGATGTTGCAAAATTGAACGTCCACAAAATAATAATAAATAAAAGGGAACGATCGATGCATCGCATCATTGAGAAGTTTCCAGCAAAGGGGTAAGATTTTTCCCATGGGATACAAATACTCACAACAATAGTTCTTCTTTTTTATTTACTTTGCTTCTTTTTATAATTTTCTTTTTGAAATTATGATCATGTCAATTTTACAATTAATGATAGGTAAGATAAAATTGTGCAATCTTTTGAGAAATTGTTATTTTTTTTTATTTTTTCAAGCGCCACAATTTACCGCAGCTGTAAGGACTTTAAGGAGCATCAGATCATTAAGTTACAATCAAAAAAGGTAAAAGTAGGATGTCGAACTAACAATGGCATCCGGGAATATTCAAAAAAAAAAAAAAAAATGAAAGCCAAAACGTCAGTAATTGGTCAAAAGAGGTAAACTAGTTTCAGATGAAAGGCTTTAAGTACCATTTAAAAGGTTCCCAAATCGTCATAAAAGGCTAATTTCTGTAATTGGCCAACCATATGTTTTTTTTAATGAATTTTTGAAATTATTTTCAAGGTCTCAGTATAACACTTTTAGCATCTCATTCATGTAAAAAAAAAAATAGTATGAAATCTAAAAGGCCAGTAACAGTTGGTTAAAAAATGTCGGTTAGTTTCAGTGATTGGATAGTGAAAGATTTTTTTTATTAGATTTTAAAAGTTTTTTCAAGGTCAATTAGCATCAGTTATTTATCAATCAAATGTTTTTTATTTTTTGTTTCAAGGTTGTATGAGACTTTAAGACCTACATTTTTGGAATATTCAAACAAATTACACTTATCAACTTATTTTATTGATTGCTCAATAGGGTGGATCGTTTTCAACATTTTTTGCCAAATCGCTGTGTGCAACTCATAGTTTATGCTAAATGGTTTTCTTAACTTATCCTCACCATTTATGTTGAGTCACCCTTGGGAAAAACAAAATCGGGAAGCCATCGAAAATTGGTCTTTTTTCACAAAAAAATAATATACCTACCTATTAAGAATTAGGGACACGAAAAGTTGGCGAAAAATAATAACTGATTCTTGTAGAGGGACTAAATACAAGTATTTTTCACCATGGAGGTAGGGGTCCATCTGCTTCCGTATAGGTGGGAGGGGAACTTTTTAAAAAATACGTTTAAATGGAATTAAAACTCAAAATAAAGAATGATACATTTTTTGAAAGCTAGAAGCTAGAAGAAGAAAGAAAAACATTGAATCTCTCATTTTTTTAGATTTTGTCCGTCAGTTTCAGCGGACCGGAAGTGTACTTTTTTAACTTAAAATTCAATTAAAAATGTACCCATAAACGTTGCAAAATTTATTTTCGCGCAAAAAATAAGCATTTAGCTTCATTTCTGGAATTTTCAATAGCTTTAAAACTAGTCGAACTACAAAAAATTTTTGGTCTTCGCAACAAATTAGAATTTAATTAGCTTCAAATACCTAAGCTTTTTGATTTATGTAATACTTCTGTTTAGAAATTAGAAAAAATATATTTTGTATATAGGTAGTTTTGAGGTTATTTAACAAGTATTTTTTCTATTAAATCTTTTGAGAATTTATAAAAGTTGATACCTATTTACATTTTTATTCAAATTTTGGGCCAACTACAAGCTTCTCTTTTAAAAATGAAATAAAATTAACAAAATTAAATTGTTTCCATGTATTATGGCCTTGTTAGTTAGAGCAAACATTCCCATTAATTATGGAAGACAAAGTCGTTCGGCTTCGCAGTTACGCATTTTGACACTCCAATTTTCCAAGACCTTGTTGATGGTTTCGGGCTGTAGCTCACGCTTGAATGATATTTGTCTTAAGTGCTTAAGTCGTTTCTGGATTGTTGGCATAACATCGGTCCTTCACCTTAACGGTTCTCTACAAAAAAAAAAGTCCAAAGGGGTCAAATCGCAGCTCCGAGGCGACCAATTGACATCTCCAAGACGGCTGATAACACGATTTGGGAATTTGGTTCGCAAAAGATCGATTGTGGCATGGGCTGTTTGCATGGGCCGCGCCATCCTGCTTGAGCCAGAGGTCTTCCAAATCAATGTCTTCAATTTCAGTAAAAATAAGCTGGTAAACATGACTCTTTAACGCCCACCGTAAGACCGAAACGTTGTTCCCAGCCTCATTTTAGAGAAAAAAATGGTCCAATGATGCTACCACTCCACAATCTGCACCAAACTGTCACGGCTTCTCATCGGTCAAATGCAGGTTTTTTTGATCCCCAGATGCGCGGTGGGTGCTGCATTTCGACCAAAACTTCTTTTCAAAAAACGCACTATTTGGGCTACACAGCACTCACTTTGGAAGTAAGTTTTCAATATTTCCCAACGTGCGTTGTTCAAGCGTAAAGCGATTCATTCCGCTGATCTATAATACTAGCTTTCTATGAAGATTTTGTGCGGGGACTTAATTCCGTGGGCGTCAATGCACTGCACCGTAAAATATATGTATTTTTACAAGGCAAACTGAATTTCTCGTCAACCAATATAAGCATTTAAGACGTTGCTCCCCTTTTTTCGAACAAACCTTACAAGAAGAAATTAGAAGATACGTTACTTTTAAACATAACGTATAACGGATGAATTATACAACTATTGGCACTCATAAAAGTACAATTATTGGCAGTGCCAATCATTGTAGCTGCATAGGATGTAACTATTGGCACCCCCTGCCAATAATTGAGCCCTAGTTTTTTTTGGATCTAATTATTGGCACCATTTTTATTAATAAAACAATAACTTTCTTAACAAGATATGTATATTTAAAACCGGCTCAT
This sequence comes from Melangyna quadrimaculata, assembly GCA_949320155.1. Taxonomy (NCBI): domain Eukaryota; kingdom Metazoa; phylum Arthropoda; class Insecta; order Diptera; family Syrphidae; genus Melangyna; species Melangyna quadrimaculata. The sequence continues at coordinate 75,036,726 of OX439484.1, read as the reverse complement.
TTAATGTATTTTTAAAACATTAAAAAATAAATTATTGAAAAAAATTTAAAGGAAGCAGTTAAAAACACACTTAAAAAATGGGCACGACTGGATCGCACAAAACTTGTTCTCGTAGCTAACAACTTTAACGTAGCTTGAAATAGACAATTTACATATTTATTGGTTCCATAACATTATGATCATTAAAAAAAAGTTTTAAAAACAATTTTAATGATTACTATGAATTATTATAATTAAGTTATTTTAATAGCTAAATAGCTAAATAGATAGAGCTCAAAAAAAAGAAGGCCATCTAATTTGTTTAATAAATATGAATTTATGAAAAAAAAAAATCAGAAATAGTTAGAGCGGTTTTTTTTTAAATTAATTGTTTATATATAAAAAATCTTGAACATTTTTTAAAATAAAATTTGGTATGTCAACTTTTAGTATTTAATAAAATACAATTTTTCACACAATTAAAAAAAAAGTTATTAGCCCGTTTTCAAGATATTGAATTTTCAAAAAAAAAAATTTCAATATTTTTTTAAAAATCCAAAAATAATTTTTTCGAAAATTTTTATATGCAAAATTGTTAGGATTGTAAGCAACCTTTTGTATAAAAATTTTGGTTGAAATCGATGTAGTAGTTAACGAGAAATTTGAAAACCAAAAAATCGGTTGTATGATAGGTACCGTTAATAACCGCTATAAAAATTTTTTTTTTTCTATCAAAATATTTATTTTAGCAATTTTAGTACCTCGTAATTTTTTTTTGAAAATCGTTAGAGCCGTTTTTGAAATAAATCAATTTTTGTATATTGGTTGTATGACAGGTACCGTTATTTTTTGAGCTAAAAAAAATTAAATTTCCCCTCTAGGGAATCACATAAGAACCTTAAGTTCAAAGTTTGAAGAAAATCGCTTCAGCCGTTTAGGCTGCAGGACAGACAGACAGAATTGCGAGACCCACTTTTTTCGCGTTCTCTATCATCTAATGTTAGGGAAAATTATTATCTCAATTTTTTTTTTTTTTTACGAATCATAAACTTGCCCTTTACTACGTAGGTATATCGCAAGTAAAAATTATAGGTCCTTAACCAAAACAATGGAAATTTCGAAAATTTTTTAATTTTGTTTAGCGTGTTTTTACTTTCACTTGTAAAACAGAGTTTAAAAATAATGTCCTTAAACTAAAAATGCAGATATATGAGAAAAATGTTAGATTTCATAATAATAAATAAATGGACTTATTCGAACAACGGATTACTGAGAAAATGACTGTTGAATGAGGGGGTGCCAATAGTTGGGTCAAAAATTTGGGATGCCAATAGTTGTAGACGTTACGCAATTTTAAACAGGATATCATGACACCTACTTAAACAATAAGTGTTACCTGTAGTTACTAAAAGTGATAAAAAATAATAATAAAATAAAATAATAAAATTTTATGCGAGCTAGGAACTCATATTTATTCTATAAAATATAAATACCTATGTATATATGTAGGCATTCCCGGAGCTGATTTTTTCTTTTACTGTGTGGCGTCAATTATTTTAAAATCGAATTATATGCATATTATAATATTTTAAAGTCGATTGGACACGTGTCTAGAAATCCAAATAAATATATTTTCGTCAACATTTTGCGCATTCATCCAAATGCCCAATGTCACAGAACCCATATCATCAGTAGAAAAACGAATATACATATCTCTATGTAGGTATGTATATTATGTACCACTACCAAGTAACGAAACTAATGATAGGGTAAAAGTTCTTCTATACGGATGTATCTACAAATAAATATACAGATATCAATATAGTAATAATATGAAATGGGCGGAGGGGTCGACACAACAAATAAGATACGTTACGATGTTCTAGGGTCCATCCTTATATTTTCTAAATTCACTCAAGTACCCGAAGCTACAAACTAATATCCTTCGAATATCCTTTTCTAATAATTTCGATTTGCCCCGGGAATGCAAAAAATAAAAATAAAAAAAAAGAAGTTATATTCACTCCACTGGACCATGAAATCCATTTTGATTTCATATCCTTACAGGTTGTTTCTTTTTATGCTCAAAGAGCTCCTTGTTAGATATTTTACATTACCATATATACCTTACCTTCATACATACCTACCTAGTAGATAGCAAATATAAAGGACGAAGGATGACTATGGACATACAAAAATAACCAAAGAAGAAGAATAATTTTATAACATACGGATAGCAAGCAGTGTACCTTTTTTTTTATTTTTTTTACCTGTGATACAAAGACGTAGAAAACCGATAACCAAGCGCAATTTTGTTGCCAGGGAAATGTGGCTCTGTGGTAACAACACAGGTTGCCCATGGGGAGTTAAGGACCTTTGCAAAATAATATGCAAAATACAATATAAATATAATAAACGTACATATATGGGATGGTACCTTTGCTATATGTGTGTATATTTTTGTTCTCTTATGTTTGTTTGTATGAATTCGATAGCAGACAAGGAAATTCACCTTCCCGTCCAGTACGCAGTATACTATCTACTTTGACTGGGCGACATGGGTTTCAGTTTTATTATTAAATAAAAGAAATATACACACAGCACAGCTTATAGCTATAGTCATACATACATACGTTCATTTTAATATTGAATATTCTTAAGGACGCTGCGACAGACCCCAATGATGTATTAAGTTTTTGCACAAAAAAAATTGAAGTGAAAGCCTTGAGCTTACTTTTGAAATGGTAGATATAGCGTATGTACTTATTTCTTTTCGGACATAGGTGCCTGTGACATTTTACTTACATTTTTTCTATATACAGTTTTGGGGTGAACAAGTAGTTTTTTGAGTTTTACTTTGTTAATTTTAAGACGGTGTTCGAAATCTCGCTAATCTGAAGGATTTGAAAAAAAAATCTAAAAATGAGGTTTATGAAATATCGAACTTTCAAAAAGTATAAAGCTTCACATATAAAATTGTATGATGATGACGAAAATTATTAAGTCTGTTCCCAACCTTCTGTCCCAGACTTCACAAATTTGGTAGTTTTCGGCAGAAGAGAGCGCTCTTGAGAGAGTAAAACAATTTCCCCTCCTGACAAATTTTGCCCAATAAATTTCTTTGACCAGACATTTTTGGTCTGTCAAATGTCAGATTGCGGTACTAATCTGTAAATGTTATTAGAGTCAAGTCAAGTTTTTGCCAACAAACCGTTCCACACTTTTTCCAATTTCATCCCCACTTTTCAAAACTGACAATTTCTGTCGAAAAATCTTGGGAACAAACAAACCTATTAATTCACCAGAAATATACCTATATGGCCAAAATACCGTAAGCAACTGTCTCCCGCTCCTCCATTTGCGAAGCAAAATTAAGTGATTTCGAAATTTTTCGACTATCAACCCTTTTCAGGGTTCCTGCCCTCTTGATTTAAAGATTGAACTCAGTTTTCACTATTTTTTAAACGGGTTAATTTCAACAGAAATAATTACAGTTTTGTGGACGATATATAACTAAACTTAAGAAAAAGTTGTAAATGTATAGCATGTAAGTTCTTTAAACAACGAAAAATAGGAAAAACGCGTTTAAAAAGATATGATCATGTATCCTTCAACTCAAAACAAATTAACGGATGTTGTTTTGATAATCTACTTAAATATAGAGCGTTATGCATGTAACATAAAATAACTCAAAAAAAGCAACCGCATGGTGTCCACTATTTTTAAAAATGAATTTTCCTGACTTTCCCTGACCAATTTCAAAATTTTCCCTGACCAAAAAATCAAAACAATTTTTTTCATGAGTAGGTACGTATTAATATTGCACAAATATTGCACAAAGTGTTAGAAATGGTACGTGTTTGAATGAAGTTAAAAGACTTAGGCAAAAAGAATTCACCTTGTATTTTTCAAAGATCTTTTTGAAGGTGTACATAACGGATTGCATTTAAATTGAAAAATAATAACTGCATGCATTTAAAAAAAATTGTTTTGCTTAACAAAAGGGACGACTATACCTATGCAATGTAGTTCATAGTAATGAATGACCATTTAAATGAAATGCTTTTAAATCATATGTATATATCGTTGCGATGTTAAAATTTAACAGTTTATTTTTTTTAAATAAATCGAAATGTATTAATTCAGGTATGCAGAAACAGTATGAAGAAATAAGTAAAAAGAAATTATCGTACTTGAAACATAAACTTGAACGCATTGGTTGAACCTCACAGTCAAAGGACAATGGGCAAATTGGGCCCAGCACCAACAAGAACGGCCTTCATATCATATAAATGTATTTTTGTATGCATTCCTTATCCGTTAACCGTTTGTCCAAATTCGCTGTGTGACAAAAGTTATTTAATTTTGATTAAAATGAGTTTTAGGGTAACAAATACTTTTTTCCTTTGTTTTGCTTTAATATTTTGTGTATTTTTCGCTCGATTTAAGCCATTTTTGGAATTAAGTTCTTTGAACCCATGATAGAATACCTGAATTTTTAAAGTTATGTTTAGGGGTCGCAAGCATCAATTTTATGCAAAAAGCAGTTTTTGGAGCATTTAATTTGTAAAAAAAAAACAAATATTAGTTTTTAAATAATATTTTTGGTGTCAAAACCATCTCTGAAAAAAATCAAAATATATCAGTTTTAACCTCATTTATCAGAATAAAAATAGGTTTTGTGTTTAATCCTTTGCAATTCGTAAAAGTAAGACAAAACAACTTACAAAACGACCCTCAAAACCACCATTATATATTATTATAAGGGGTTGAAATATTTTAAGCTTATTCTTTATTTAGTAACGAAAAAATTGGTATTACATTTATAACGGGCTGACGCACAAAATATTAAAAAAAAATATAAACAAAAAATTTAATATTTTGTTCGTTTGGTACCTACTAAAAGATTTTTAACTCAGTCAGTTTCTTACCTATTTTAAGTTACTTCTAAGTTAGTCTCTTTTTTATCATAAACAAAAATCACAAATCCACGTCCTTGTTTTACACAAAAATTACTTAATAGTCCAAAATCAAAGCCAGGTCGTCGTTTTTGAACGAGTAGACAAAAAAACCATGTTTGCACTAAATCTTCGTTTTCTACTTGATTTTGTAGCTTAAGCAAAAAATGTTTTTTTTTCTGAAATGTTATTCTTCTATAAAAACCACAAAGACACTTAAAATTGGTAAAAAACTGACTGAGATAAAAATATTTTAATACCATAAAAAGGAAAAAAAATATTCTATTCTTTGTTAATATTTTTTTGATTGATCTATTTAGGAATCATTTCGTAAAAAATGTACAATCATTTTCTTCGTTACTAAATAAAGAATAAGTTAAAAAAAAAAAAATTGAACCCCTAATAGTATATATAAGGGTGGTTTGTGGGTGGTATTGTGGAATTTTTTGTCCAATTTTTACGAATTGCAATTTAAAACCTTGAAAATAATACCCATTTTTATTACGTTAAATGAGATACAAATTGATGTTTGTTTGTTGTTTTCCAGAGATGATTTTGACATAAAAACTATTATTTAAAAGCCAATATTTGTATTTTTTACAAATTAAATACTTCAAAAAATGGTTTTTGCATAAAATTGATGGTTGGCGTAAACATAATTTTAAAAATCTGAAAATTTGCAGGTAGTGTGTCATGGGTCTAAAGAATTTAAATCAAAAAAATTAAATCGAGCGAAAAATACACAAAATATTAAAAAAAAAAAAACGATGGAAGAAAATAATAGTGACCCTTAAACTCATTTTGTTCAAAATTAATTAACACACAGCGAATTTGGACAAACGGTTAACGGATAATGAATGCATAAACATATACCTATATACGATATGAAGGCCGTTTTTATTGGTGCTGGGCCCACGCTCCATACATCTTTGCGCATTGTCCTTTAACAGTTAAGTTTTTTATTTTTTGCCTCTTATTGGCCGCTATCTAAAGGTCGATTCACAATGGAACGAGTAAACGCGACGAGAGCGTGACTTGATTCGCTGTCATTTTGTTCTAGTTATAAAATCGTTTCCCAATTCACAATGCGACGAGTTTCTTGACGACGAGTTTTTTGGTAGCATTAAATTATTTATTCCTTTTCCTCTTGCTGAGCAGTGTGCGTTCAAAATAATGAAAACATCAAACTGAAATTACTTTTATTATTTAAATATTATGTTATTATAATTTAAATATTATAAACTGTCCCCCTTATTTATAAAGAAAAAATGGATATTTAAGCTTCCGTGTTTAGGAAAACTACACTACGGAACTATAATGTTCCGGACTCAAATGGAGCAGTAAGCAGTTGCCTTTAATTTGAGTCCACAAAATTTTTATTCCATGGTGTAGTTTTCCTAAACACGGGAGCTGAAATAAAAATTTTTTTTTTCGTCGCATTGTAAATCGATCTTAAGATAGTTTCGTATCCATTTAGGTTTTCGAACGGATTGGTTCTTTTTGACATTTCGCTTGGGATAGAAGCGTTCATATATCTACCAAAATATTTCAGATAGCATGGATAGCTATCCAACATTAAAAGCTGTTTTGTCATCAGCTGTTTTTCACACGGGATTCCAACAACACGAACCTATCTAGATAGCTCTACATATGTTTCCGATCGCTGCCAAAGTGCATTTAGTTGCGTTTCACTCATTTTTTTTGACATATTCACAGGTATGGCAAAAGATGCGAAATGAATTATTTTAAACAGTGATGTAATCAAAACGAAATGTTCGATCAGAAAAAAGTTTCTTATGAGAGAAAGTGAAAAAGGAGTTCAGTGAATTTTTAAAAATTGATATGGACAAAATTTTCCCTGACCGCTTCCAGAATTCCCTGACTTTCCCTGACCAAATTTTGTTCCCTGACTTTCCAGTTTAGCGGACACCATGAACCGGAATATATATTCGAAAAGATACGTTTTTTCCAATCAGAAAGATCATGTAATATGTTAATACAAAAAAGTTATGCCTGCTTGACTTCAGAACGTCAGTTTCTTGTTAGTTCTATTCGTATGTGGAATTCATTGCCCATCAATATTAGGAAGGTTAAGAGAACTATTAATTTTAAATCATCTCTTTTAAAATATCTGGCCAACGAAACAGTCACATTATAGATGAAACAGACAGATTTTAAATTAAATTAAATTGAATTAAATTATATTAAATTATACGTTTAGTTTGTATATATTATATTATTATTATTATATTATATTAAATTTATTCATAAAATTATGTTTGTTATTTTTTGTTATATATTTTGTAATTCATTTTAGCAATTTTTTTTATAGTATTAAACTAACATATATTCAAGGCTTTCAAAATTCAAAAGATGTTTGTTATCTTATTATTGTAAGCAATATTGTCATTAATAAATAAATAAATAAATAATTAAATAAAGAAACTCAAAAACTCGGTTCTACAATCATATATTATGTATATCGAAAACGGAAAAGTAAACGTCTAAGAAAAAAATCGCAAAAGAATGAACTTTGATAGTTTCGGGAAAGTGAATGAAAAATGTTTTACCAATAATTAAGGAATTTTTACGAGTTTTATTTTTGGAGGAAATTTTTGAAAAATAAAACTTTTCGAAATGAATTTTCGGTAGTACTCAATTTTTATTTTTCAAAAGGTAGGTTTAAAAATCTTTAATTTTATAGGTGGTCATGAAAATTATTAATTAAATGTTATTAATTTAAATGTTAAATTTGAATAGACTACCTGACGTTTACCAGTCATAGGCGCCCGCAGGGGTGGAGGCAACGTCCCTCGAATAGTAATGTTAAACAATTTGATAACCTTTTAAAAATCTACAATACTTTCATAAGCTTGAGCAAATAAATTTATAATTTACAATTAAACATCATATTATAGACTGTGAATACTCTTAAAATCGAACAAAAAATGATTACCTATAAGAAATTAAAAATAAATATTTTTGATGCTTTATGTTTCTTTAAATATTTTTGTTTTTGTTATTAAGACAAAATACAGTTCCTTAACAAAAATTACACGTAACATATTTTATGGCTTATAGGAGTGATTTTTGCGCAAACAAAAATGTCTGACATTTAATTTGTTTTATCGAGCTGTGAACACAACAAGAATATTTTATCAGGCAAAACAGTTTCAGTGCAATGGTTTCGTGGAAAAAAAAGAAAATATTTTTTTATTTCACCTCAGATGTTTTTCTTCCGAAAAAAAAAATCGCGCCACTTATTTGTTTGTCGTTCAAAAGAACCAAACTGTAAACGATGTAAACTTACCTGAGGACTAAGAAAAAATGTTTCCATTCTTTTATAATTTAAAAAGAAAAAAAACAATTGTTTGCCCTAGTTTTCTAAAGATGATTTTGGCACTGCCACCCAAAACCTTTTTGAAAATCCAATATTAGTTTTTTTTTTAAAGAAGCTTAATTAAAAACTAAAGAAATTGATGAGCAACAGGGGGTACATTTTTTGTTTTTGTTCTTTTTCGGTCCACGTTAATTTTGTTACCTCTATTTTTTTTCTACAAAATTTTAGCTTCTTGGGTAGTATGCAAGGGAGTGCTTAAGTGGTCAAATGTTGTTCAAGTTTTTCTGTAAAATGCTTAACTATAATTTTACTTCATATAAGGCGATTCGCATAATATATGCTCACTAAAGTTAGGGCATGTGTTATGTGTAGATTGGTTCAGGCAACAACTAAATTGTATGGGATTCATAGACATTTCTTGGACGCGTTTTCGAAAAACCGAATTTTCAAAAATAAACTTTGAAACTTTTTTTAAAAATAAAAAAAAAACAGATTGTTAAAAATTTTGATATGCAATATTATTTATACAATTAGGAGCTTGCCTACAAAAAAAAAAAAACATTTGTATTGGTTTATTCAATAATGAAAAAGTTGAAAATATTTAAAGCGGTTCTATATGAAGTACCTACTGTTAATAAGAAGGCAAAATAAAATATTTTTTTTATTTAAAAGTAGACTGCTCTTTTTTAATATCAAATTAATATTTTCGATAAAAATTAAATGTTTCATGATTTTTTATAATATTATAAAATATAATAATACTATTTTGGAAGATAATACAAAACTACTTTAAACTAAGTATTACAAAAATTGACGAAGTCGTTTTCAAAATATGTACTGAGTTTTCAAAAAAATATTGGCACAACATTTTAGACGAATTAGTACGATGTTAAATCATTTTTAGTATGATATTAGGTTAAAAATTGTGTTTTGCTAATTTTAAATGAGTTTAGCATCGTACCTACTATCAACATTTTACTAAAGCTAAAATCACCAACTAGCTATTTTATCTTTTTAGTGTCGTACTAAATCCATATGAGAAATTTACGTCAGGTATAGTATGGACTCGTATGTTCGAGGTTCGAGTCCTCCTGGTACCCAACTTTTTTTCTTTTTTCTTTTTTAAATAATTAAGTTAAAATAATAAAAATATAAATATCAAATACTTATTTAAAGCACAACGATGGGTTTCCATCAATAAATAATTAATTTACAACGCATAAAAACAATAATTGTGTTCATCAAATTCAAACCCTACAAATGCAATTTACTAGTTAGCAAAAGGTTTAAAATTTTGGAGTAGATAGTAGATTGCTAAATATTTAGGGAATTGTTGACTAGTAAAATGTTAAGCCCTAAACAATAGGTTGTTTTAATTTTTGCGCCACCGTTTTTTTTTTTAATTTGATAACAAATTCTTTTAAATGACGGTTAAACTCTGTTGAAGCTTCTCGATTAAAAATTATGAAAATATCAACAGAACCGAGTTCGAGACTTAGGTACCAAAAATAATAATTGTTTGAAAAAATAAGATATACCACAAAGAGAATTTTTTCATTATAATTATTCGAATTTTTTTAAGAAAATTGTTGGAGTCGTTTTTAAGAAAAATATTATTTTCCTCTTACAGATATAATAAATTGTATTGCAGGTACCTACCATTATTTTTGGTAAAAAAAAAACATGTTGTGTATAATACTTATGGTTATTTTATTATGATATTAATCCAAAATTAGTTGGCACCATAAGTTTGTAGAAAACCCATTTGGCCGTTTAGGCTTTAGATGCAGACAGACAGAATTGCACAACCCACTTTTTTCTCGTTCTCTATCATCTTAATGTAAATAAAAAAATAATATTTCGATCTATTATTTTACGAATCTATCCCGGGGTTTAGACAAGCGAGTAGAACTAGTAGCGTATATGTGTGTTAGTGTATCTGAACACGAGAGAGTCGACTAGCAGGGCAAATAGTATAATATTTTTGCCTGCGAGTAGCCTGCCAGTTATCCTACTTGTGTAGTGTATTTTTTTCCATTTATTTGTTTTGTTTCCATAGTTTCCATAATTTGTATATTTTTCTGTATGAAATATTTTTAAAAAATCATACTAGTTGACAAAACGCGCAGAGAGCTACTAGTTACACATACATCCATAAAACTAACACCATGATACAAATGCTACTAGTTCTACTCTCTTGTCTAAGCCCCGGGTATAGCTTGCCATACAGTACATAACATACGTACATATACATATTATATCGCAAGTAAACAATAAGTTCTATATTATTTTTGTGCAATTTTTTTTTAATTAAGAGTTAATTTAAATTTTCAGTTTTTTAATATTCTCAAAAATGTTTGTTTGAATGGTAAAACAAAAGGTTTTCAAGTTTTCCAGTTTTAGATAAAAAACTTTTTTTGTTTGTTAGAAAAATCTCGTGTATTTAAATTAGAATTAACTCATACTTTCGATACAAACAAATATTGATAATTTGTACTTCTGCTGCAGGTGCCAGCGTTTTTGATATTTTTAGTCAAGGGACAGCAGCAGTTTGTGTGATTTTGGCTTATTTACCTACTCCTGATTTCGAGTTAATTTTCGAAAATGCTTTTGACTCGATTTGCACCCTTTTATCCTTAAGATACAAATTTTAAATTTAAAACACATAACAAGATAGGTACGTGTAAAAAAAAGGGCACGACTGGATCGCACAAACTTGCTGTCGTAGTTTACAACTTGAACGTAACTTAAAATTGAAAATGAGCATATTAAGTGGCTCTATAACATTATGATTTCATTAACAATTTAGAATATAAATAATTACTATAAATTAGTTGTTTTTAATAGCTAAAATAAATAGAGCTCAAAAAAAGTATGCCATCTCATTTGATTTATAAATATAAATTTATGAAAAAAAATTTCAAAAATCGTTAGAGCGTTTTTTTTTAATATTTTTTTTTTATATAAAAATTCTTGAAAATAAAAAAAAAAAAATGGTATGCCAACTTTTAGTATTTAATAAAATACAATTTTTCACAAAATTTAAAAAAAAAACCATTAACCCGTTTTCAAGATATTGAATTTTCAAAAGAAAAGTTTCAATATTTGTTTAAAAATCCAAAAATAATTTTTTTGAAAAATTGTATTTGCAAAATTGTTAGTTTTGCAAAGGAACTCTTACATACAAAAATTGGTTTAAATCAGTGTAGCCGTTATGAGGAAATTTGAAAACCAAAAAATCAGTTCTATGACAGGTACCGTTATAATTTTTTTTTTCTACTAAAATATTTATTTTAGTAATTATAGTAGCTTGTAATTTTTTTTAATCAAAATCGTTAGAGCGGTTTTTGAAATAAATCAATTTTTGTATATTGGTTGTATGGCAGGTACCATTATTTTTTGAGCTAAAAAAAAATTTCAATTTCCTCACTAGGGAATCCCCTAAGAACCTCAACTCCAAAATTTGAAGAAAATCGTTTCAGCCGTTTAGGCTGCAGGTCGAGGTACACACAGACAGACAGACGGACAAACAGACAGACGGGCAAACAGACAGACAGACAGAATTGCGAGACCCACTTTTTTCGCGTTCTCTATCATCGTAATGTTAGGGAAAATTATTATCTCGATTTTTTTTTTTTTTGCACGGATCCTAAACTTGCCCTATACTACGTATATCGCAAGTAAAAAAACAAAATTGAGCCAACTGTAATGAAAAATAATGAAAATTTAAAAAAACTCATATAAATTGCCTGTGATATACCATTTCAATTACAATATTTTTAGTTTTGTTTAACGAACTTGATGTTGCATACAGAATACAGCCTTCAAGTGCTCAAAATAAACCGAAAATTTGTTAATATTGATACAAATTAAAGAATACATTTTTTTTTTTCGAAAATAATCCAAAATATTAACTTCAAGTTTCAAGACAATGTTCCCAAAATTTTAGGCTTTATATGCAATGTAAGAATATTGAATGCAATTAAGGGTAAAACCAGCTCTTTAATGCAAAACTTGATAAAATTGTGCAATTTCGAAACTGATTTAAAATCTTCGAAAGTCAGATCTGTAGTACTATATAAAAATTAAATTTGTTAAATAAATACTGAAAGACTGATGCATATAAGCAGCATGCCAATAAATAAAAGTTAACTAAACAAACAAACGGTTTTCTAATGGCTGTGTATGATGCTGTAAAATATTTCATATTCAAAACGTAAAATACAAACCGTTATTCTTATCAATATAAAACAGGCGGCCAAAGCATCAATCAACAGTTTCCACTCACTGGCTAGTATTTATAGTGGAGGGATATTCCTCATCCTCGTTTATGGGCTCGCCATTTTTACATCGACGTAGTCATCGTCCTTTTGGTTTCCATAATTCTTTTGCTGTACATCACAACAAACATCAGACCAAAAGTATAACCTTAACAAAAAAAAAGAAGAAAAAAACACATCCGCCAACAAAATGGAGTGTGGGCGGAAAAGTGCAAAGTAAGTATATTGTAGCATGTAACACAGGGAGGCCAATCTTGCACACACACCCTTCTATTCAGCCATCAACCTCACACCACCCTCCACCCACGGAAAAAAGAAGGAAACGGACATGCGAGCGATGCTGTAGATGTAGAACGACCGACATGTCGTTCGCTAGTTCTACTCTTTTTGGTACAGTTGTTGTTTAGGTAGGTTGGTTGGTAAATTCATCTTTTTTTTCGCAGTATGTGTTCGGCGAACTGTAAAATCGGCCTGCACCGTGGTGCGTACGTTATACTTTCGGCTTGGGTTGAGTATGGGGGATAAGGAAATTCCATTCTCTCATGTCATTAGGTTTTATTGGCTTTTTCTTTAAATTAGAATCCATCGCTGCCACATGTATCGCTCTGGCTGGCTGGATGGCATCAGAGCTCTCTGATGGTGCTTTCGAGGATATTTCGGAATGAGCTGAGCGCTCATCCTAACTTCCTATTTATTTTCCTTATTTTGTCGAATTTATCCTTTTTGACATTTTGTCGTTTTTATAAATTTTGTTCTCATGCTCAATAACTGTGAATCCAATAGTACCAGGAACAGCATTTCATTTGGCGGACGGGGCGGGGGCGGCGGCAGCGGTGGCCATGTCGCCGAACTCTATGAAAAATAGAAACGGGTTGGTCATAAATCTTTGGTTGCGGGGGAAGTAAGAGAAGATTGTGAACAATTTGTGTGTGGCCAGATAATGCTGGGGAGCTTATAGTACGTTTTGGTGAAATATATGAGGTATTGGCTTATTTTTTTTTTTTTTGCAGATGAAAACCCTTTTACACACGCATATTATGTATAGTACCTCTATATGCAGGTACCGGGTAGCCTGTAGTAAAAGCTATGAATATGTGCTTGGTAAAAGATAAGCGAGCTCATAAAAATACGTAATTTTTGATATGTTATATACTTATGTTTGTTAGAATTGGATAAAAAGGTGCGAGGGGTGGAATTTCAAACATCACATTTCAAAACAAAAAAAAATTAAGGCAGTCTTTTTTTTATAGCTATATGTTAAAAATGTTGTTTGTTATAATATAAGGCAACTCTCTCCAATATTCCAGTAATTTTATTTATCCATATTAAAACGTCCATTATTTATGTTGATTTTTTGTTTGAAAAATCGAATGACTTAGCATTCTTAATTTGCAACTAATATTTCTAAACGAAAATGCGAACATCGTATCGCACCTCCGGTAGAACAACGACTCAAGTGCAAAAATATCGATTCTTCAGGAAACGCAATTTTTTTTAAGTTGTTGTTGTTCAAAAATTCAATGCAATTTAAAATAGTTCAAAATTTCAAGATAAAACTGCCATAGCACTTACGTCTTTGTTCAGTCGAAAATGAAGTAAAATCAAACAAAAAAGGCGGAGTTCACAGTTAGGACGTTGTCTTACAAATCGGAGTAATGTTTTTTGGAGATAAGTATTACAATTTACAACTAAGAGCTAAGACAAAGAATCTCCAAAACATTTTATTTAAAACAGTGTAACCCGCATTGGAAAGAAAAACCTTTTTTGAGACGCTTTGCATAGTTAACTTAGAAAATTTAATTTTTGCACTTGTGTCGTTGTTCCACCGGATGTGCGGTATGATTGTAGATTGTAGAATTGTAGATTTTTAAACACATCTATATTGCACAAAAATTAATATTGTAGAATTTATGGAACATTTTTAATTTAAAAATTTAAGGTTAACACCCGAGATTTTGGTCTACGAAAATCGGACTTAATTTTCAAAGCTTAAGCGATTTAAGGATTTCTCCTTACACATTATTAGTGTCTTCCTCTGTAATATAAAAAAGTGATCTTTTTTTTTTTTATTTTCTCAAAAACGGTTAAGTGGGTCTTTTTGATGCCAGTAAAAAGGAGCCTTTCCCTTTATTAATTTACCATTCTTTTTTTTATCATAATCATAAAAGCCATTTTTGAAAAAAAATGCGTACTCTTAAACTAATGAAATTATTTGGCATTTACCGTTATTTCTAAGCAAACAACTAAAAAATCTTTGAAGATATAGGTATTTCCCAAAAAAGCTTTGGTAGCAATTTTGAAGAAAATCCATTCAGCCGTATACACACTGTAGGCAAATTTGCCAAACTCACCTTTTTAGTCCCTCCTATCATCGTAATAGCAAGTTTGATCAAAGTTTCGAATTAAAATTTTGTTAAAAATCCATTTATTGCCATATTGTACTTACCTATTCATAGAAAAATTTGAAAATACTTTAATACTGGCATCATTCAGTTAGATTTTCAACAAATCGTAATACTTTTGAAAAACCTTGAAGGAAAATGTTCTTTTCCTAGAAAAAACTGTAAGAATTTTAATACAAATTGTTTAGAGTGCTATTGGTACGATTTATAAATTAACAAGAAAAGTTTTTACATTTTGGCATAGTTTTGTAGTGATGAGTTAAACCAGAATTAGCTAGCTCTGGAAATATATTTGTCTATACATTTACGTCAAGGAAGTGCAGGATGAACGCAGAAAGACTTCAAAAACAAGGAAGATCAAATATCTTAAGCATTTGCTGAGCTATTCCAGAGTTAACTGACAACATTTTGTGAGTTAACTGGCCCTAACCCCCAGTTTCACAGTGGGAGTTTAAACTTTAGGTCATCTGAACCTTGAACTGAGTTTAAATTTTTGGTTTAACTCTTCCGGTTTAGAGTGAAATCTGATCTTCAGATCAGATTTCACTTCGTTTAACTAGATTTTATGAAAAAAAGTTTGGCAGCATTGTTTGTTTTTGCCTCGCCAAGTGACTTATTGCAAACAGTACGTAGCTTTCCTTGTCTCTTCTTTCTTTGTCTCTTCTTTCTCTTTCTGAAGCAAAGATGCTTCAGAAAGAGAAAGAAGAGACATGGAAAGCTACGTACTGTTTGCAATAAGTCACTTGGCGAGGCAAAAACAAACAATGCTGCCAAACTTTTTTTCATAAAATCTAGTTAAACGAAGTGAAATCTGATCTGAAGATCAGATTTCACTCTAAACCGGAAGAGTTAAACCAAAAATTTAAACTCAGTTCAAGTGACTTATTGCAAACAGTACGTAGCTTTCCATGTCTCTTCTTTCTCTTTCTGAAGCATCTTTGCTTCAGAAAGAGAAAGAAGAGACAAAGAAAGAAGAGACAAGGAAAGCTACGTACTGTTTGCAATAAGTCACTTGGCGAGGCAAAAACAAACAATGCTGCCAAACTTTTTTTTATGCGAAACAGCAACAAGTGACACGAACTCAATTAAAAAAAAAATGGAAAATAAACCAATAATTGTGCCCAAGAAGAGAAATAACAACTTTTCAACAGCAGTCATAGATTTGCTGATGGAATTGGTTATGAAAAATAAGTAAATAAATTCCATAATGTAATATGTATGTATGTAGAGTGGTCCCACACGTTTGAACTTATAGGTTTATGGCAGAATGATCTCGGTTAACTTAAACTAAAAATTGAACTCAGTTCAAGGTTTAAACGAAACTGTAAAACTGAATAAATTGTTGAACTGAAGTTTAAACCAAAAGTAGAGTTTAAACTTCCACTGTGAAACTGGGGGTAAGAGTTTTCTCTTAGTCAAATTTTGTTCTGACTTGTCTATTATTTTTCTGCACTGCCCCTTTTTTAGAATTTCAATGAAATAAAAGGGCCATTAATCATTTGAATTTCTAAATTTATGTCCATTTCACCTAAAACATAAATATTTTAAATTCAAAATAAAATGTGTTAAATCAAAGTTTTATTTTCCAAAATATTTCAATTGTATTGTGTTTATAACAAATACAGAAAATAAAATGTGTATTGTATTCGCGACTTATATCGTGGTTTTCAATGGGTAGGTGTATTTAAAACGTTTTCCACCTGGAATTTTTTTTGTCGAGCTAGTCGAAACTTTTTTTTGCGACACTTTTTAATTAATTAGGTACTATTAAAATTGCATACAAAAATATTCGTACGCTACTTACATATATCGTGGATTTAAATAGTTTGGCGTAACTCAAAACGTCTGTAACTTATATTTTCTCTTTCTTGCGCCTAATCCTTTTAATTGGCAAACAAAAATATTCGAAGAAACGAGCACAAGAATACGATTTAAAAATAAATAATAGCATGTACGCGACTCTTTTCAGATTGGGCGCACTTAAACGTCTGTTACTTACATTTAATTATCATTTTTGGAGTCAATACGTTTCAATTGGAATGCATTTAAAGTGGTTCCTTCCAAAATATTTACTTAATTTACTTTAGATGGCGCTCACAGCCCTGGATGGACTACGGCCTCAATAACCAACAAGCCCTTCAGCCAGCTCTATCCCTAGCTAACCGCTTCCAGTTACGCACACCAAGTTGGTTGAGGTCGTTCTCCACTTGTGCGCCACGGCCACCTCCCCCAAAATCCCAAATAACCGCAATTTGTTTCACTTCGCGTCTGTCAGAGGTTTTGGGGCCACTTAGATGCCTGTTTTGGATGTGGCCATTCAGGTGGTTTGCCAAAAGTAAAAACGGCAAAAAAAAAACGCGATTCGGGGAGTTCTGTCAGGGTTTTGGCCCACCTAGAGGTCGTCTGTCATAAGCATATTTGTAATCAGGGAGTTGAGGACGTCAAGTTGTCATGCATTTGGATTGCTTTACCACCCGACTCCTATTCTCAGAAAAGTTGTACTCTTGATGCACTTTTTCGTGTTCGTTATCACTTATCACCTTCACCAGGACTACTCATAGCAGCATTAATATCTTTTGGTTTCCTTTCACACCAAAAATCTGCTGGCAGCTCTTAGACTATTTGAATTTGTATTCAATAATTTAATTAGAGATACAAAATCTTGATTATTGCTTTGCTCGGAATGAATATATTTGTTTTTGTTTAGTTGTTAGATTTACATTTTGAATTCTTTTTTCACAATGTTACGTTAAGGAGCCTTTTGGCGATATCGGCATTGGCAAAACTTTTTTTTTTATTCTTCTGAATTTGTGTTAAAAGTTTACTTTTTGTTGTTTTTTGCGGTGGCGCCCGGTCGTGGATACAATTTTTTAATTTTTTTTTATCAACAAACTTAATGCATTGACGAAAAACCCTAAACATTGACTGCCAATTTCTTGACAAAGTTCTAAGATCCTTAATCTTGGATTTGTCGAACAATTTCAACTTGATTGACTTCTAAGTCATTTCTTCACCAACTTCTAACGCTGTAGAAGTCCGATTTAGACCTCAGTTTGTATTTAGATTTATTATTAAAAAAAAAAATCACTCTTGTATTAAAGTTGATTAAAACATTATTTTTATTTTTTTTTATTTTATGACATTATATTCACACTTCTCCTTTTTTTAGTTTTTCACAGTTTTTTGAAGGAAACGCAGCCGCAAAAATGCCTGAGAGTTGTAGAAGTGGCTAAGCTTTGGTTCTGCACAAGCTATCGAACCAACAAATTTAATTTTATTTATTTTTAATATTAACAGTCACACTTAAATATTCCACAAACCACACACATAAATTACAAAAAAAAAAAATATTCCGAAGTACGAAAATCACAAAAAAAATTCTGTTAACAGTCAACAGGCGTAGCGTAGCGAACACCGAAAAATTAACTCCTCCAAATAGTAATTAAAGAAAGAAAATCGAACTTCAAGTGTTCTGTTTATTAAACGCAGGCATGATAACTTTGCCGCACAATAGTCCGCCTTCTTTTAAAAGTTTCATATTACATCTTGAATAGTAAAAGTATATTGTGCTCTGCTGTGCAAGATGATGGCAAACAATTTGCTTCAATCCCGAATCCCTAGGTACTAAGCCAAGCCTGGCCTGACTCAAACTAGGAATACCTTTCATGAAGAATCACATATTATAATTTCAAAATACCGACCTATACGTTCATGACAGAAAAGGATTCATATATGTATATCCAGAGCCCATAGAGAACTTCCTCCTTTGTGAGAACTGGGTTCTTAAAGAGGTTTTCACTCTGCTTTGCCAACTTGCGTCTATACCTAACCTACGTCCCCCTTCTTGAAGAAGTTTTTGAATGACATGCGACAACCAAGATATCAAGGGTCTATGCTGTCACTTCGACATCCACGTTCTGGTCTCATATATAATGGGACAACATCTAAGCACTTTGTTCCTTTGCTCCTTGAAAGGGGACCATCTATTACGTAAATTTAATAAAGAAAAAATAATAATAAAAAAAACAGTCTAAGGGTTAATTTACCTGAGCGCGTCGATCCCTTTTCAATTATTTATAATTTTTTTCCGGCCGTCCAAGTGCATTGTGTCGCAATGAATTCGTGCTGCATCAGTTGGAATTTGTGTGTGTTCAGAAAAAGAGTACATATGAATCCTTAAAAGGGTTAGTTTGGGTTCGTATGGGAAATGGGACAGTGAAAACAGCGCGCTCAAAGTTTTGCATCATGTCATGCCAGCGAAAATAAATTAAGAGAATCTACAATTTATATTACATATAAGATTCCGGATTCTGGCACATTCATGATGAGTGAGTTATGATGATGATCGTGTACATTATTGGAAAGAAAAAAGGGCAGAACCGTTAACCCCTTTTAGGACACAATATTCTCTTCCGCAAGCATCATTGTCAGTTACCAGACGTTATACCGGTGAGTGTACCTACAGCGCGGCGGATGGAAAAGATGCAAAAGGATCCTTTTTCACATGTGTTGCTTTATTTATTTTTATTTATAGGTTATCCTTCCTTCCCTCTATATCCATCCGCATTTGAGTGTTGTTTTTGGCATATAATGTTGTTCAATTCAAAAATTGTACAGGTATAGAAAAAAAAAATAAAGGGGTAAAGGATGCTTGGGCCCGCATGTCACAAAATTTCGTTATCACGATCAAGTTCTCACGTTCGTTTTCTGATGGTATTTTTTTTAAATTTTAAAGTGCCAGTGCCAGTAGCTATTCTGGTTCTCCGATCGAAGTTAGTGATTAAATTCATTGTTCGATCCGCACTTAATTTCGTTGGCCTTTTTGCAGTTTTAATTTTTTTTTAAGTGATCAGATTTTTGCGATAAGACTAAGTCAAGTGCGTTGCAATTAGATCAGATTGTGCTAAGAGGTTTGTTCTTTTTGGACACTTCAATTATTATGAGTGAAATAATGTGAAGTACTGTGCTCGAAAATAACACTTTTTTTTTCGACAGACTGTGTTCATAACCACCAAAGATAATTCAGGTATGCTGATTTTATGGTGATGTTCAATTTTTTCGATTGGCCCAGATAAGAATGATTTTCCGCTTTGAAGTTGCCAAAGGCTATATGCTCTCATCAAAGAAAATTATTACGTTATCTAACAGTGCTAATATTCTTCCTTAAAAGTTT
The DNA here is from genome assembly GCA_949320155.1 of Melangyna quadrimaculata. Classification (NCBI taxonomy): domain Eukaryota; kingdom Metazoa; phylum Arthropoda; class Insecta; order Diptera; family Syrphidae; genus Melangyna; species Melangyna quadrimaculata. Next base: position 75,016,594 of record OX439484.1, on the reverse strand, counting down.
AAGTTTTCACCTGATCTTAAAAGTTCGGAAATAATTCACTGGTGGTAATGTAGCGTTTGGCGAAAATTAAAATAAAAATCATCCGACTTCTCGAAAACTTAGACATATTTGAAAGATTTAAATTGAGTTTTGAAGAAGAATATTAGTAATTTTAAATTACGTAACAATTTTGTTTGAAGAAAAATTTATTCATTCACCTATGGCGACAAAAAAAATTCAAAGCCGAAAATCTTTCTTATCGGATAAAAAAAAAAAAATTAGGTGGCACGAACGGCTCGTGAAGAACCAGGGCCTTGTGACTAACAACTCGCAACTATTCCTGTGTGCGCCTGTCGACATGAATGGAAGGGACCTACAATTTTATGCCGAATCCGAACGGCTGGACGAGAAACACTTATTCATGACTAGTGATACTCTTGGAAGATTTGTCAATTCCTCGCAAGAGGCAGTAGCCCTGAAAAAAAAAACTTTTTAGTTTTTTAGTTTTTAGTTTCTATCTCATCCAATTCAGAAAATTGAATATCACCATGGAAATTTAGAATAGCTGAATGATCTTATGTGGAGTAAGAAAGATGGCTGTCGATTTTTGAAACAAGGATAGTGAATTATATGGAGTGGAATTTAGTGAAGAATGTTATTAATTTAAAAGTGATACCTTTACCTTAAAAAATTATATTTCCTAACAAAAAGAAATAGAAGTAGATATTGTACAATGTATATGTACCTAGGTTTATGGAATACCGTACTTGTAAGGTAAATACATACCTACCTAATTTAAACCATCAAAATATTAGTTCGTGTTATAGAACCAAAAAGTTTCAAACTCCAAAAAAGGACCGTCGAAAAAAAAAATACTTACAAAAAGATAAGTCTGACAGCTTGTAAATTTGTAATTTCAACTCCATAAATAAGCACCGTGCTTTCTTAAAGGTATACATAATTAAAACAAATCGACAAGAGAGCTAATTTTAAGATTTTTGTGTTTAGTTCCATCTATGTATCATATAATACCCACGAAAAATTAAGCACTTGATTTATGTGAAATTCTCGGTACATGTAATTGTGTAAGTTTAAGATTAATCGGATGGGCAGTTTTTAAAATTTAGGTTATTTTGTTTTGGTTCATAAAAAATCGAGACTTCTCTTACTTAGTTTTTGACTGTGTAGCTTGTATTGGAAATTATTAAATCAGTGCCATCTATTATAAATTAACAATTTTGATTTAACTAATTTGTTGGCTTCATTAGGAAACATGGTGTAAGTTTCAGCACAACCTGATGTTTTTGATGCGTAACACCTTAGCTCTCGTGTGTGACATATAACATGTTCTTGGTAGGGGGTATTTAAATAAAATGGCGGCTTCCGTAAGAAACTCCGTCCGGGAGCGTTAACAAAAGTTGCAATTTAAAATTTATTACAATTGATATGCAAGTGTTTAACGAATAAGGTTTAGAGGGATGGTGGCTATAGTTGTTTTGAATTTTTAATGGAAAATTCGACTTTACAACTTATCGTCATACGGAGTAGTCCTATGGATTAATTTGGTTTTTATTCCAAATATCAATAAGAACGCAGTTATTTTGATACATCATTTGCTGCTCGTTACAATCGATATTGTAAATTAATCATAAAATCGGAATAAATCGAACAAAATTAATTGGATCATCACCAACCATCGTCCACCAGTGGAAAAATCCCGTTATATTGTTTACAAAAATTACCCCAAAAGTAGATAACATTCGTAAATTAATTGTTGGGGGGAGGGTTGGTTCAACAAATTTCATACTAAACGGGTGTGTGAGGTATCCATCAATTCGATTTTATATATTTTTTTATTCCAAAGTTGTTGAAAAAGTGAACAATTTAAAAATAAATAATTATACGCGATTATTCTACATATATTTTTGTTATTTTATAACTTCTAAGTTTAACGGGAAAAGCGCTAGGGGGACTTAAATAACATTTTAATAAAATCGATTTTCATTAAAATAAAAATAACTAAAATGTTAAAAAGGTCGATTTAGACACTTCAGTTGTTATAACTTTCCCATCGTTTTTGAATGAGGTAAATATAATTATAGGTAAAATAATGACTTTATTTATCTTGTAAAAATCATTGGAAAAAGTTGATGAAAATTATAATAAAGTGATTGCGTGAAAAGTCAATTTGATGTGTTATTCAAAAGCTTATACAAATAAAAAAACTTAATTTTATTGCTCTTAGTCTCCTCTATGATAATGCTGACAATTGTCTTATGATTAGTTCAACAGAAGCGACACTGAAATTGGTTAGGTATATCAATTTTCACAAAAAAAAAAATTACTTTAATCGAGATGGTTTGAAAATATTCAACCGTTTTGAGTGAATTAGTGAATATTTGGGAAAAACTTTTAGAAAAACTATTTGAAAAACAACAATATTCTGAAAATTTAAACAAATTAAGAAAACAAAAAATAGCCTAAAACAGTCTCATAGACATAAAGAAAATTATAAAATTTGTTTCACGTAAGCCAGTTAATTATTTTATGAGTTATGCGCGAAGGAACAAAATAATTCTTTCGTCTTTATATAAAAGTTAAGATAAGATTAAGATTAACTTTTTTGTTTATAACCCAGCATCGAACCGACAGAATCATTCATTAAATTATAATTTGGTAACGAATTTTAATGAAATATTTCTACATAGCTCGCTTGCCAGCATTTAAATTTGATATACAGGGTGGTTCACATAAGGTGTGAAAAAAACGTCAGCGTGTATGTTCAGTTGAGACAAGAATAAAATCTGATGGAAGGACTATTCCACCTCGTTAAGACAAGAGGGCAACAGAAAACAAATTATTAAAAACAGCGGCAAAACTAACAATGTCCTTATATAATTTCTTGCAAAGCCAGAATTCCCTTCTTTTATTTTCTTTATAAATAAATTTGTTGTAATAAACAGTTTTTGAAGAATTAATTTTCAAACTCAAAATTTTGAAAAATAATAAATGTTCAATCTTCAAACTATTTTGTATCATATATTCGTTATTACGTACTATTTTTCTTTTCAAACCTCTTATCAATTTCTGATCAAACACTGAAAACCCGAAGAATCTAGGATTTCTACTTTTCAAGATATTAAAAAATAAAGAAGCCAACTTCTTAATAGAAACAGGAAAAACCGAAGTAAATGATAATCATTTGGTTGCTGAAATAATCACTTAGTCGGATTTTTCTTAGTTTTATGAGAAAGTTGGTTGATTTATTTTGTAATAACTTAAAAAGTAATTGTCCTAGATCTATAATGGTTTTCAGTGTTTGCATACAAATTAATAAGAGCATTGATTTTTTAAAACACTTAATAACGTAAAATTGTGATAAAAAATAGTTTGAACATTTATTTTTTTTTTTTCAAAATTTTGAGTCTGAAAAATAATTTTTCAAAAAATGTTCACTGATATAAAATTTATTTGTAAAGAAAATAGAAGAAGGGAATTCTGACTTTGCAAAAAGGTGTATTAGGGCATTGTAAGTGTTGCCGTAATGCTTTAATAATTTGTTTTCTGTTTAAAGTCAATTTTATAGAAAATTTCACCTCCTGCCTAAACGAAGGGAAATCAACCAGTGGCGTAGCGTGGATTTTTGCCGCCCAATTTTTTTGGCAGCGTCAATTAAATGAGAAATTAAGAACAAAATATGAAGAATTTTTGTACCGCGGGTGCACGTCTGTAAAGGTGGGGTAAAAGTACCAATGCAGTATTGTAGTTTTTTTTTTTGCATTTTGTTTGCATTTCTATTTCCGAGTTTGCAGTTAACCAAATAATGGGTGTAATTGACTTCACAGTAAAGTTAGCAGGTTATATAGTGTATCTCGAGAACCAAGCATGCTATAGAGATTTGAAATGAGGCTCCAAATTTGCAGTTCTTTTTGCATTTCGAGAAATGCTAATTCCTCATTTTTAAGAAATTAAAAATAAGTCAGTAAAACATATTTATGTTCTATGTGTATTATTGCTAAGACACATAATATCCCTGAACTAAAAATGGAACTTCTTGCAATCAATATTTTAAAAACGATAATTTGTTGATTTAAAAAAGAAATTGATTTTTATGAAAAAAAAAAAAAAAAAAAATTTGAATAAAATTCAGTTCTTAATACGTGCATATAGGCACCTAGCAGTTGTTTAACACTATCCAGACGATATTAATAAAACGTTGCTCATAATAGAACCAAATTAACATATAAATGTGAACAAACATAGCAAATAAAATACAATTTATTTCTCAAATAACGTAGGCCTATGACAGAAAATATATAGAAAATATTAGATTTCAAAATATGCTGAATGGCTGAAAACCCCCCAATATCAAAAATATTTTTGAGATTTTATAAAAATTCGAAATGCTTTTTTTCAAAACAAATGTACCGATTCATCAAAGTACTGCACTATGACTCATGTTCATGTATGAATCGGTGCATTTTTTTGAAAAAAAACATTTCGAATTTTTCAAGAATCTCAAAAATAGGTGAAAAAAAGGTTATAATCCATTTTCAGACTGTAATATCTCAAAAACTAGAGCTGGCGGCGAAAAACGGATGATAGATTTGAGTTCAGCACGCGAAATTACCTATGATACGAGTCTTGATTGCTCGTTCCTGAACTCATGTAGATCTTTAAAATCGAGAAAAGCTTAAAAATCAACCGATTTTTGGGGGGTTTTCAGCTATTTATCGAGTAAAAAAGGCACATTTTGAAATTTTAAGGGGCAGTTACTTGTGCTATTTTATTATAAGCATCCCTAGAAAGTCAAAAGAATTCTTTTAAAGTCGGTGAAATCACGTTTGATACGCGAAATTCTTGATCATTTGTTGACTTTGAAAAAAACGTGTTTTTACATAAAAAACGGCCGCGGGCTCTGGAAGTACCATTTTAAAAAAATTCCGGGACGTAGAAATACTTGTGTGGGTATCCTCTGCAAGATCCACGATACCCATTTTGAATATCTGACAAAAAAAATTATTAGACACCCCTAACCTACCTATTTACCAAAACTTTCAACAGACTTATCTTTAAAATTCCTATAAAATCTTAGCTTGACGTCAAGCTGGTTCGTACACAGGTTTGAGACTGCAGTACTAATTTAGCTCCTTACCATCACCAAACTTTTGCATCATTATTGACAGACCCTTTATAGCTGCACTGAAATAAATCAGTCAGAAATCAACGTACAATAAATTCGAAGAAGGTAAGGTATACTAAATACTGAAATTAATTTTGAACTTTCAACCTACCTATAAAGCCGTTTTTTTTTTTTTCTTGCTAAGTTGCAATTTATTTTTTATTTTAAACGTTAAACATAAACAAATCAATCTACTCAGTGTTTCCTTGGGGTTTGCTTTGCTATTAAAATGAAAAAGTGATTAATTAATGATTACGAAGGTAGGTTAGGTAAATAAATAAGTAGGTATCTTTGCTTTAAGTATGGTGAAACAAAAAATCTTATGGACCGAGCTAACAAATAGCTAAAAGTAATTTATTTTGTCTAGACTAAGTACTTATTATCCAAGATTAGAAAATAATATTCGAAATGTAAAGCTATATGATCATGCATAGTTCAAAACAGTTATTTATCTCCATCATCTTGTGCCACCTTAGGGATCAAAAAACGTACTACCTAACCTATACCATAAAAATAAAATAACTTTTATTGAAAATGCAAAAAATATGGGGGAAAAATGCTGGCTTTGCAAATATCACACATCATAAATTCTCCCCCGAAAATAGTTTAATTCAAACAAAGCAAATAAGTAGCTCTGTATTTAATGGTGACCTTTCCTTTAGCCCATAAGGAACCAGTCCCCCAAGCTACGGACAAGACCATCTATAAAAGAAGAAGAACAAACAAAAAAAACAGTCTCTTACCACTAAGATAGATAGATATAACGCAGTTGTTTTTCGTATCTTCTGTGCAAGCAAGGCCTTCTCCAGTGATGATGCTTATGATGGCGATGCTCAGCTCAGCTATAACATAAATGCCACAACCAACAACTCTGTACACTCTTAACTTTTGTCTTCGCCATAAAAACCGAAAATTTCATTTCCCAAAGAGTCCAAACCGAAGCAAACCTAACTCCAGCCACTACCACTCACACTCACCCTCTCTCACCCACCGCCACCGCCACCCCATCATCATCACATTGATCCACTGCTAGCCCAGCCACTATAGTGTCTCATGGTCCGGGGCGGGTATGTTTGGTCCGTTTTTTTGTTCCCCTGCCTCCTCCAGCATCCTCAGCTTACATACTTTTATAGCTAACTCATGAACTTATCCCGGGATATGGAAATGGCTATGCATACAATTTTAACGAGCAACCATTTTATCCCGATGAGAACGAGGACGAGGACGAAAACGACGATATGGACGACCGACAACAGCATCGAACATAAAAGAAGGACGGCAATCTATTTGGTCCGAGAGGTGGGGGTAAATGGACAAAGTTTCCGTATTGGCCGCGTCGCAGGGATGATTGCATGGACGTGGATTTTGCAGGACAACAAACGAATGTTGAGCTGACCCTCTTCAAATTGAACAGTGGCATTATTTGTATAGTCCATACTCTCCCACCCTGGTCCTTATTGTTGCCCGTTTGTCCATGTGGACAAGTATGTGTGTGGGTACTAGTATAGGTAAACCTTATTTTCCGTTTGACTCTATCGCAATGGGAAAAGGATTACGGAGGTGAAATTATTACCAATGCTTATATGTGTGTTAGTGTATGTGTGATAGCTGATGGTTGTTCCTGCTGTGTATGGTTATAACAGCAAAGGGTGGTGAGGGTGGAAATGGAAAACGATGTACCAGTATCTGATATACTGTGTGTATTGTGTCCTATTGAAATTTGCTTGCTTAGCAAGAAACAAAATAGAGCATATTTTCCTATTTTGTCTCTGATGAACACAATAAGGAGGGCAGTATGCGAGGAAATGATCAGAATTCAGACAGGGCATGACTATAAAATGAAAATTATTCTGGCTTCCATTTGAAATTATGGGATAATTTATATAACGAAAAAAAAATGTACACTGTACAGTCTACCTAATTTTTAGAAGTATCAATATTTAAGAAAAATCACTACACGCGTTTTTCAAAAACTCTTTATTATCACTTTATTTGGAAAATTTAACTGTATTTTATTTACAAGTACAAGAACAAGAGGGCATTCCAGTAAATTAACCTTATTTGTATTGATCACAAATAATGTAGGTACTATTTATGGAATGTTTAATTTTTTGAAGTCAATCCCACATTTAATTCACTATTTAGAGTTAACATTAATATGAAGGTCGTACCATGTACAGTTAATTAGTTAGATTCCATACCATTATGGTTCAATTTAAGTCGTCACTAAATTTAATTATTGGTAAGGCCCAAAGACAACATATGAATGTGACGTCCACCCACTTTGAATAAACAAATAAAGCAGGCAAAATAACAAAAAATTGATTCACTGCCTGACGTCGAATATATCACATTATTTAATGGAATCACACACACTGAATCAGGAAATAAATCACTTTAGGCAAAAAATCAAATAAAGCACAAACAAAAAAAAAAAAAACGGTTTTAGGCACAGCATATCTAGTGCAAATCGCATCTGCAATTTAATGAAAGTGCTCACACCGAATAGTCAAAAGTTCGCAAAGCAGTAACAAAAAAACAGAAAACATTGCACGACATAATTAAAATTGTTACAGTTTTTGAATTATTAAAAACAAACAATGAACTATTCAATACCTATACGAAGTGTATCCCCTATATTTTATGGGATTCTTCACCTATTTGATATCAAGTCGACAAAGCAGTAAATAAAAATTATCCACCTAACCCGGGGTTTAGACAAGCGAGTAGAACTAGTAGCATTTGTATCATAGTGTTAGTATTATGGATGTATGTGTGACTAGTAGCTCTCTGTGCGTTTTGTCAACTAGTATGATTTTTTAAAAATATTTCATACAGAAAAATATACAAATTATGGAAACTATGGAAACAAAAAAAAATAAATGAAAAAAATACACTACACTAGTAGGATAACTGGCAGGCTACTCGCAGGCAAAAACATTATACTATTTGGGCTACTAGCTGACTCTCTCGTGTTCTGATACACTAACACACATAAACGCTACTAGTTCTACTCGCTCGTCTAAACCCCGGGTAATCAATTTATCGATAAGCGAGTGTATGTATGTAACTTTTTCATCTTAGAAAAATATTTTTAAAAAATTAACAACGGTGTGACCATTCCTTCGTTCCATAGTGTCGAATTTAGTAGTATTTTGTTTTGAAGTGGGCTTAGGCCCAACACAAACATATTCAATAGTAAAAATTGTATTCAATTTTTCCTAACTTAAAGACATACACTGCCCGTCACTTGATTTAAGCTTCTTATTTAATTTGTCTGTGATATATCGTTGTAATAAACCAATAAACATTAGGTACTGCTTGGAGTAGAATACCTACATACATACATACATATATTTTCTAAAAAGAAAGACAAACAACTGAATGGAAAAAAATTAAAATCTATCAAAATTTCACGAATTTTATTAATGTAGCATTCACCTAGGCTATTGAATTACCGCAACATGAAAGGAACAATTACTTTCACGGGTATTTATTATTGAATATTTTTATCTGGAACTGAAGCTTGTTTAAAACACAAAATTGGCCTAAATTCATCCATGAATTTCTGAGGCACACTAGTCATTTTTCAATAGCAATTTTAGTATAGCTCGAGAACTAATCCAATGGACGAAATTCGACCACTAAAAACTCACATTTACCGAATCTAGAGTCAAACAATTTGTTTGAAAATTAAATCATACAAGATTTGTTTGTTTCAGTTTTTAATTTTTTTTTTTAATATGCACAGTGATCGGCAGTGCAAAAACAAAATTGACCAACAGTGTGTAAATGCGTGTCTCAGGTACCCAGGTATATGAAGCACATCTCTGCGCCTATGGCCTTCCAACCATATAAAATTTATCGAAATCCGTTGGTTACTTTTTAAGAAAATGGTACCACAAATTTTTTGTAAGCCTATTTATATATAGATATTCATCCATTCTTAAAATATTTAGGTTCACGAGTAAAAACCTCAAAAAAATATGGTTATTTTTAAATGGGTATATTCCGCCAATTTTTTATCAAAACATCTGTTTTTATCCATTAATATCACCATCACATTTTTGCCTATAGTTACTACATACTTACATTATATGTTTAAATATTATGCAACAAATTCCTATCTTTGTTGGCCAATAATTTTTTTTACACAGCGATTTGGAATAAGCTGCCATAGTAAGTATTCATGTACATACATAAAAATACCTTTTCAACGACATTTCTCTCGTCGTTATTGGTTATGTAGACCGTTTTTTTCCGGTTCCCCTTTGTATACACATTTTTGTTAGCAACTTAAGGTTCCATAGACAAACATTTGAATAATAAAAACACATGAACGCAATAATTGTTCCTTGCCAAAAGTTATATTCAATAGCGCAATAGAAGGTATTAATTGTTACGTCACATCATTAAAGTCACTAATATTTTTGTACTTTCTTTTAATTTTGTTGTCAAAAAAAAATTCGAGGTTTTAATGAACTGATTTTCGAGAGACGTCTGCCACATCGTGTCCGCTATTTGGCTGTTCATCCTGATGTACCTACTCAAGCTAGAGCCTAAGGAATTTATTTTAATGCGATAAATTCATGTGTTTGTTTTAGCTTTTCTAGATCTGGAAGCTGCCATACAACAATATCGGATTCAACAAGTTTTCTCGAAAACGAATCTAGCGATTTTGATTAAACTATGTAGATGCATCTCATACCAAGTCTTGTTGAAAAATCGAAGGCATATGTATCCGAAAACATTATTTTAGACCGTTCCAGCAGATATAAGGAGTTTTTTATTGGTAAATGTATAGGCAGTGCATCAACATTTTACACTGGAAACAACAACAAAGAAAAAGTGCGGATACTACTTAATGTGTTATTATTTTGTTTTGTGATTTTTAAAAAATATAAGACATTTTTTAAAAATCACAAATAAAAAAAATAACACATTATATAGTACCGGACTTTGCTTTGTTGTTGTCTCCACTGTAAAATTTTGCTGCGCTGCCTTTACATTTACCAATAAAAAAAGCCTTTTATCTAGGTATCTATTTCTAGTTATTATAGTTCTTTAACAATTCAATTCGATATTATAATGCTAAGGGGTAGTTTTCAAAAAACCTGACTTTGGTAGATATTTAAAGCATTTCAATCGAATTTATCACATACATCACTTGAAAAATTTGTATTAGGTAAGGTTTTTCGAAATCAAGAATAAATTTTTTGTGCAATTAAAATGTTTTCCTACATGTACAATTCATTACAATTCTACTCTTTTTCCTTTTCAAACAACGTACCTGTTATTTTGGCAATAGGCGAAAAACCCTTTCTTGGCTACGCACCTATTCCTTCTAAATATTTAAATCTCTATCTGAGAAAATCCCTACTTTACTTAATTACTTTAAAGAGGTAAGGGCAAGGGGCCTCGAAAAGACACAAATTAGAGATTAAAGAGAAATGATTTATCAAGTTCAATATGTGATTTTCCAAGGTTTACTGGTTATTTACTGAAAACAAAAATCAGTGATTTAACTGTTTAAGATTTATCAATGTCAACATACGATTTACCAGAAAAATTTTCAATTTACCTAGACCGACTTCCGATTTATCGCAGAAATACGTGATCACCAGGATCAACGGACGTACGCAAGATTTTGGTCAGGACCAGAGTGGGCAAACTCAACCAAGAACAAGATCCGCTGAGCTTTTTATTCATTTTGACTTTTCGGTCGAAAATTCCAGTGCTAATAATTATCATTGATGCTTCTAATTAGAAATTGTCAATATAAGTTATTAGTACCAACTTTCTAGAAATATCCTTGTCGAATTGTACGTCTTTAACACAGGACAATTGAGATGCTCCTTTTTTATACAAAAATATGAATTAAGCTGAGTTGCTAGTCGCACTCTCTTAGTCACACGGCTAATATAAGTGAGAACTTCCTGATTTAGGTCTAGTTGTACACATAATTGTTCCGCGAATCAAATATTTGAATTTGAACTCACTGATTTAAGCGGATTAACTGAGGTTCAACCACTAGCCGAGTTTAGAATTGTTTATCATGGAATTCTCAAAACTTGCACACTGATCAATGAGTATGCCCACCCAAATCGATAAGCTAAAACTTAAAGATAATATTTGATCAATGGTTCAAAGGCTGATAAACGATTGAACAACTGGCCCTATGAAAGCCTTAGAACTCTCGAAGTTTTTTGCATCACAACTAAGTCGACTTCGACTTAGTGGGTAACACTTAGTTGAAGTCGACATAGTTGTGATGCAAAAAAAAAAAAAAAACACAATGAAAGTTCAGTAAAAATCTGACAAAATATTAAATTTGTCGGAATGTTTTCCATTTTATTTTGACTTGTTTTATAAGTATTAAAGTAAAATCAAGCGATTTTTCTAAAGAAAAAGTATCTACCGATAAAAGAATTTTTTTTTTAATAGTTATTTGAAACATTATTTAAAGTTTCTTTTGGATTCCTAAAACAAAATTGGAGGAAATAAATTTTAACTAATATTAGACAGAGAATATTGGAATCCGACGATAGAAAACAAATCACATACCTATATTTTGATTATATTTCATTTTAAGTTCGTACAAAAACATGCTTAAACTTCACACAACCATACCATATATCCTCAGCCATTCTACTTCGAGTATTGTAAACAAAAAGTATAAAACATAATCTCTATTGTAACCCCAAAAAGAATCATAAATTCTTCGACTTCTTATTCCTGTCAAAGGGGCATTTTACTAATTGCCAATCTTGGACTGACAAAGCACATTTTCTTGGACAATAACACAAATCCATTTACGAGTTATGCATGTTTGTATATCTATCTATCTAAACCTATATCAACTATTCAAATTCAGAGGACCTTAATGTTATGGGCTAATTTCCTGTAGACGATGATTTCACCATCGCACTCATCCACTTATATCTACTACAATCCAACGATGTTTCACCCCTTTTTATCGTTCAGAATTTCATATGCTTTTATATTTTTCTAAATGCCTTAGCCTCTACTTTGGTTTAGGTAGGTTGGTATATTCTTTTTCGCATGGAATTCTACTAATGGAAATATGTCCTCGCAACAAACGTACAACTTAACAAAACAACAGACAAACAAACTTATTCCTGGCGACATAATATCCCATTTGCATATACTATTTCGTTTGTTATACACCATAATAAGACGACCAAAGGAGCTCTGACAAATACAAAAAGAACACACAAAAAAAAGATTACATTTGTTAAAGGACCCTAGCTGAGCGTCTCCAAGTCTACTTAATATTTGCACATATCCGGTGTGTTCGGTTATGGGGCGCAAACAAATACACAGCCATACATATCTGTCTATTTTGGTATCCATGGTCACACAAGAATCCCTTTTATCCTATAAGTTCGTTCAGGATGGACGTTCGCATGTTGTATCTCTTTGTATAGTCTTTTGCATAACTCCCACGTCCCACTGTCACCCCAATCAAAACCCACAAACTCTCCCATACACAGAAACATTTATTCATTTTTTATTTTCTTACTTTTGCTTTGTCCTTCTGGTTTTTATTGAAACTTTCAGCTATTCATTGGGAAAGTATCCCCACATTAATAATAAACAATTTCGTCCCTTTTTTGCCACTACCACCTCCGCCCCCTCTCTAACCCCATCCACATATGCGGTCCGATACACACTACCGAACCGACATACGTCCTTTCCTTACTTATTTTCTTATTTTCTTCGTCAAGCAGAGAAATATTTCTTCTTATAAGAAGGCAATTCCATTTATAGTTGCAGCAGTTTGGTTGTTAAAGTTTTTTTTTATTTTATTTATGTGTCGTCCTCGTCAGTTGATGTGTGTTGTGTTTTGATTTTACATTAATTTTTCCGAATATGTGTGTTTTTGCGAGCTCAATGGTTGTGGCAGCGCACGGACAGGATACAGCGATTGAACAAAGCAGCAGCAACCAGCGCAGCGGTTTGAATTTTGGGGTTTTTGTGGGAGGACACACAGTGTTTTTGTGTAAAGTGCCCGGATACATGTGTCAGTGACACAGATTAATGTTTTTTAATGGAAGCAGTTGAGTTTTTTTTTTTTTTTTTTTTGTTTTGTTCGGGGATCAGTCGCTTTTTTTTGAATTGGGATATGAATGAATAGATGAAAAAAAATAAATATCAAATATAAGCATATAAATTTGTAGGTAGATATTAATATGTACCTACATAAAAAAAGTATGTTTGCAGATGTATTACAATTTTAAAAGGCACTTAAGTGAATCGTTTTATATTACAAGTTTAAGTTGCTTATAAATTTCATAGTTCTTATTTCATGGTTAAGATTTAGGTATAATGTTAATCCTTGCAGATTTTATTCAAAAATGGACATTATTTTAAATTTTAATCTAGAATTTTTGTTGAACGTATGAAAAAGCTTCGTTAGCAGAAGACGTAATTTTAAATTGCAAAAAAAAAAAAAACGGAATCATATTTAAGGAATAAAAAGGATCGAAGTTTCATCATGTTTAAAAAGCCAATGATTTTTTACTTAAAGGTAGGTACTATACTATATGGCAAGTTATGGATTTGTAAAAAAATTTGCTCTAAATTTTGAACAGAATTTCTTGATGATCTGTCACAGCTGCAGCCTAACCGGCTTGATGAATTTTCTTTAAACTTATATACCTAGTTTTTTTTGGGTTATATGCCCAAAGTCTTTTTACTTTTTTTTGTTGAGGATACAAAATAACGGTTCAATAGTTAAAAGCTTTAGGGGAAATATTTTTTTTTTCTAAAAATAGTTTCTTATCATTTTTATGCGTCGTTTATTTTGTCGACCACTTTATGGGGGAATTAAAAACTTGGTTAACGTCTTGGCTGATTAAATGCTGATTTGGTGCGCAAACCAACAATTTGGAGCTCGCATAGCTTTTATTTTTTTTTAAGCGTAGGTAGGTAAGCAAATTTGGAAAATAATGCCCAAATAATTTATGTCCAAAATAGTAGCTTTTTAATGCAGATTTAATGCGCAATTCTGTATTTGAGTTTCAAGTTTAATAAAAAGTCCATTTCCAGTCTGCTAAAGGTCGCGGACAAAATTTAAAAAATGGGCACGACTGGATCGCACTTACTTGCTCTCGTAGCTAACAACTTTAATGTAGATAGAAATTGATGATGAACAAGTACATAGCTATAGGTTCCAAAATATTATGAAAGCATTAAACAAATTTAAATAAATTATTACTATAAATTATTATAAATTTATTATTTTAATAGCTTTGAGAGTAAAAGCTCAGAATCAAGTATGCCATCCGATTGTTTGATAAATATGAATTTATAAAAAAAAAAAATAAATAATCGTTGGAGCGGTTTTCTTAAGAATTAATTTTGTATATGTAAAATTTTTCGCTCATTTCAAAAATAAAATCTAGTATGCCAACATTAAGTATTTAATAAAATACAATTTTACACAATTTTACGCTTTCAAGACTGAATTTTCAAAAAAAAAAAAAAAAAACAATATTTTCTTAATAATCCAAAAATTATTTTTTTGAAAATTCAGTATCTTGAAAACGGGAAAATAAATGAACGAGAAATTTGAAAACAAAAAATCGGTTCTATGACAAGTACCGTTATTAACCATTATTGGTAAAATTTATTTTCAACAACGCACTTTTTTTTTTCAAAATTCTTGGAGCCGTTTTCGAGAAAAATAATTTTTTCTTAACGGTTTTTCAACATTTCTATGGAATATACCGTTATTTTTTAATTTAGAAAGATGATTTTTTCAAGTATTCTAGAAAATAATAAAAAAATATCTTACGCCTAGGTTTGAAAATAATGACCAACTCGTTTTCAAAATATTTAGATTTCAAAACAAAAATTGATTTTTTTTTAATTTTCAAAAAAATATGTGACATTTTGTATTTATTCGTCCAAAACTTGAGTACAATTCTCATGTTTGGGCAGGAGGAAACTCAGTTAAGTTAAATGGACCGAATACAAAAGAGAGCTTTAAAAATGATAGGTGAAAGATCTATAACGGAAACAATTACAACTCTCGAACACCGCCGTAATGTTTCATGTCTTTCTCTATTTTACCGCTGAGTGAGTGTTCAAGTGAAATAGCCAGTTGCATTCCTACCCTTAAGCAATTCAACCGTAATTACTCGCGCTTCTAGGAATGCCCATCAGTTTACCCTCGAGCCCAACTTCGGACGTACTGTAAAATTCAGATATTCTTTCTTCAGTCGCACCACACGAAGGTGGAATGCTTTACCCGGCTCAACTTTCCCCTCTCATTTCGATGTGCAAATATTCAAAACCAATGTGCATCGGTGTCTCCTTCTAAATCCTCTTCTACTTACCTTATCGCTCGTGCTGTGCTAAAAACATTTTAAGGGTATTCATAACACCTTTTGTGCGCGCGGAATATACAAAAAAAATGCTCTGGATCTTCGTTTTACAAACCCTAGCATACACAATATACACATGCTTTTAGAGTGTATTTTGTCTACATGGTGCTTAAAACTTAAAAGTAAGTTTTCTGTCAAGAACAACTCCTAAGTCGTTAATAATGTCCTTTCTAATTAATTTTTGCGCGAAAATTGAAAAAAATGAAAATTTTCAACTTAACTGTTTTCGAAAAAATCAAAAACCCAAAAAATGGTTGTACTGGAGGTACCCAAAATATTCAATTTATGAAAATAAAAAAATTACTAAAGCGTAGCATATTCTTACTTAATTTATTTGAATTTTGTTTAACAAAATCCTCGGACCCGTTTTTGAGAAAAATATTATTTTCCTTTTTGGCGAAAAAAAAAATTGCATCGCAGGTACCGTTATTTGGTTGATATTGAAAAAAAAATGGAAAAAACGTCTGGGCATATTAGTCAAGTTTACGCTGTACGGGCGAGGACAGACAGAAATGCGGGACCCACATTTTTCGAGTTCGATTTTTTTTACGTATCCATAACTTACCATGTATTTTTATAAGTTGTTGTTGTTGTTCAAAAATTCAATGAAATTGCCGGAATAAAGAATGGTCAAGCCTTATGAGCTGACATTCTAGTACGAATAGTACAATAATAACAATAATAACTTAATAGTCTGGTTCGTTACCGATCTTCCAACCTCTCCCCCTTTGATACGTACTGCGAATTGTAGTCTATCGAAATAAGGTATGGAGAAAAATGGAGGCGGAACAAGACAGCATACTTAAAGGCGCTTATAAAAATGCTGATGCTCCAAATGCATTTGATAAACAAATAACACATCTCGACCTGTGACGTCAGTGGTCTAAAGCGGTGGAGTGCGTATAGTGCACACGACTGCTAAGACTGAGTAAATCTGATATGCGTGGGATCGAATTTGAATCCTATGGTGTGCATAAAAAGTTTTTTCAAATAAAATTGGATTAAAGCTCAGCACAACAAAAAGGAGACTGATGAGTGCAAAAGTGGCAAAGCACGAAATAGCTATATCTCCAGCCAAACAATTGGTGGTAGCGCCTTTAAGTTGTTGTTGTTGTCTAAAAATTCAATGAAATTGACGGAATAAAGAATGTTCAAGCCTTAAAAGCTGACATTCTAGTACGAATAGTACAATAATAACATAAATAGGATTATTTTATTTTCTATAAAAACGAAGACAGTTATGGGAC
This sequence comes from Melangyna quadrimaculata, assembly GCA_949320155.1. Lineage (NCBI taxonomy): Eukaryota > Metazoa > Arthropoda > Insecta > Diptera > Syrphidae > Melangyna > Melangyna quadrimaculata. Next base: position 74,999,774 of record OX439484.1, on the reverse strand, counting down.
TCTACGGCGTATACGCACTTTTTTATTTTATTGGTTTCTAATATTTTTCAATCAATTCGATGCGGATGATTTTTTTTTTAAATTACCTAACAATTAAAGATCGAAATTGGACTAAATGTACATTCAAATAGAAGTCCAAAAAAGTTATTTTTGGCAATAAGTCCGTAGCGTCGTCGGCCTATTTTTCTCTGCGTCTTGATCGAGCTAGAGTCTTAATGAATGGGCGAATTTGCCTCAAATTCGGTGTGCAGCATTTTCATGTAATTCCCTAGATGGTAAATTCAAATCTTTGTCTCGGCTCATCTAGAGTGAGTAGCTGCCCTATAACCATTTTGGTCTTATCAAGTTTTCTAGCGATTTTGATCAAACTTGGTCCTTGTGATTTGTAGAAATGTTTAAATAATACTCTTATACCAGGTTGTTCAAAGTAAATTATAGTAATGGAAATAAAGTTTTGTGTTTTTTTTGAGCAAATTACCTTTTTTGGAATATTTTGGAATAAATCGTCAATGGTTTGGTTGATATTGAACTTAAAATGTGCAAGAAGAATATTTTGTACAAACAAATAAAATCAAAGAAAAAGCTGTTTTTTTTTTATTTTTAACTTTTTGTCCACATTTTTTGCATTAAATCAAAAAAAAAACTTAATAATGTCTATTTTAACTGGTTTTTATTATTTTCGTGGATATACATCACATATTATCGAAACATAATTATACATCGTTAATGTCTAGCCACATTCCTATCCAACACTATATTTTAGCATTCCAATCAAATGTTCGTAAATAAAAAAAAACACCCTAGTTATTCATCCCTCGATTTCAAAAATTTCAAAATTATAAAAACTGCATTTTCATGGCAAACCAAATTTAAACTAAATTTTAAAATTAACGACACGGCCGGGCCGGCGGCGAAGCGCGTCGTCAATGCCGCATTTGTTGCTTTCGTAACGCCTCCATATGCATCTAAATTTGCTATGAATAACAGTAAACCTAGTCATGTAGAGATCTCAAACACATGTGAACCGTACGAAAATCCATTGGCGAAAATTTCACGCAAATTTATTTAAGGTCATGGCGCTCCCTGCACACAGCGTAAGCGTAATTTAAAGTGCATCCCATTTGGATAAGTAAACATTCGAATTATGTGTGCTGTGTAGCAGCAGGATGTCTGTCCGCAAAACAAGCCCTTTCTATCCTCATCCAACATCCACGTCTACACACATATCTATATACCCATAGCGCGAGAGGCACAATAATTCATTTGCTATCTCACACCATGTCCTGTTCTATGCGTCTTCTGTCTGGTGCAAGAGGGCTGTTTTCGAGTCCTGAGACTGAGATGCCAATGCTACACAGAGGACACAGGGAATTGAATACGAATACCTACTGAAAAATCGAAAGGTAAAATATTGATCGAACTGAATCGATTTGAAAATCGAAAAATTCTTTTTTTTTTGTTAGATTTTTAATTTTAGAACGGTGGCGTTGAAGGATAATGGCATGACAGGGTTAAAAATTGAGAATAACGAGGGAAAAGGAGTTTCACCCTTTTCTTTTCTTTTTTTTGTATTCTACTATGTGTGGATTGTCAAAGCATGTCCTTTCGACGAAGTCAAATGCAACTTTGGGAATTGTTCGGATTTTGATTTATTTATACTGGTGCTCCAGATATCTGTCCACGTTATCCTGGTATTATCCTAGATTTTTGGTTTTGTTTACCCCTTTCTTTTTTTTATTTTATTTTGCACCATGTATCTATGTATCTATAGGTACACTGAATCATCGGTTAATCCACTTTCTTGTGAATGGGTTTCGATTTTTTTGTTTTCAAATTTGAAATGAAACATTAAATTTATTGAACTTCAAATAAAAAGAATTCAAGGATAACACCATTATTTGGTTGTGTTTCAATTTTTTCTAAATGTCCCTTTAAAATAAAAGAAGAAAAATTGAGTATCTTTAAAATGTAATTTCAGTTCATGGCCTTGTTAATGGCCGAATTGGCGGTGGCGATCCTTTTTTCCTCTTTTTTTTTTGTTTCTTATGGATGTATGTTAGGTATAGAAGGTACATATCTATACAATTTAGAGGATAATAAAAGCATGTGGTATGTATCCATCAAGTGTGTCCCTTGGGCAGCATTTGCCACCCCATTTACAGATAGTAATATACGATGAAGATTTGACTTTGTGTTCGAATGCCGGCCGTCGTTGTGTGGAGTTCTTGCTTTTTTTTTGTTACTAGGTATTTGACTAACCACTTGGATTTCCCTGGCGATGCATGGTCGGTTTTTTTTTTGTTACTGAGATATGTAGGTAGGTATAGTATATGCTTAAGGACTTCCTACAAATAGCATACACTAGTTGGCTGGATTTTGTCGTTGTTTGCTATTGTTTGACAAAACTTATGCAATGGAATTATTAAGATACCAGAATAAGAAATTAATACAATGAGTCATACCAAAATCAACTGTTCGAAAAATTGAATGTGAATTTTAGCAAGAATTCTTAAACATTTCTCACAAAGACTATACCAACCTTCTTAATTTCGTAATGGACTTTTTACTTTGGGGGGTGTTGAAAGATGCCAATTTAACTTATTTGTAAGCTTCTTAAAAAATATCAGTACCTACCGCTACCGCACCTAGAAATAAACATTTATGTATATATATTTAAATAAAAGCCTTGAACTTATCAAATCAAATCAAATCAAAATGATTGTTGTTGTTTTGATTTATTTTTAGTTATTAATTATTAAATTTAAACAAAAAATCAAACATATTAATTGTATTTAATTAAATAGATTTTTCATTTTTAAATTAAAACATCAACCTTATAAGTCAGTAAAATCCGGACCTTTTATTTAGACAAAGTACAAAAATTACGAAAAAAGCCTGATTAGAAATTGAATAAAATCTTCAAAAAATTGGTCAATTGAATATTTATGTACAATTTCATTGCACACAAAAAAAAATGTTGACTCTTTTTTTGTAAGATCAACCGCTTTTGAGGAAAACGTGCACCATTACCACTGAGTCTACGCACAATTAAACTCTTAACTTAATTTGCTTAGGCTACAATTTTTGCCTTGGTTTAAAAAAAAAACATTTTTGTTTTTTAACCTGAACAACCATAGTCCTTACTGGTTTAAATTCTTCGCAAGAAATGTTTAAGGAATGCGAACAAATCATTCTAACAATTTTTTTCAAAGTTTTATTTTCAAGCGTAGGTAAAAGTTTAATTTTACTTGGACATTTTTGAACCTTTTAACTTATTTTTTTTTTGTTTTTATAAATATTCACTTTCAAAAAGAAAGTACAAGGAGTTTTAATAGAATCAAGGGGATTTTCGTAATAAGAAAATAATTTAAAAAATTGCTTATAATCTCGAAAATTGTTTAAAAATTGTATTTAAATTAAAGGTGGGAGTGGAAGAGGGAACCACTATCCTTAAAGGATAATGTTGATGACCCAGGTTGGTAATTTGGGAAAGATAGATCCATTTATATGAAATGGGACCTATCATAACATTATAATTCTAAAACGAGGCGAAAACGAATAAATTGAGACCATTTTTTCGGCCTTCAATATCCTCTGCGGCCGTAAAATTGGGACATCCTCTATAAATACCTTTATAATTATGTATATAACGTATGACGTAACTTTATTTCAGTCTTAATAGGCCATTCCTGTTAGTACAAAAATAATGGTAGTTTTGAATTTTTGATTTTTGTGTTTTGGGTTGGTAAAATGTTGTTCCAATAACCCAAATCTACTTCACCATTTGAATGTTATCGTACGAATGTTATTCGAAAGATTCAGGTCAAAAACTAAGTTTGGTCAAAATTCAAGATTATTTAATAATTTCTAGCCAAATAGTGGTAACAAAAATTCGTTGTTCAACAACGTTTACTAAGTGCAAAAATTAAAAACAAAAATCATTTATAGGTGGTACCAACAAACTGGTTCATTCAAAGTAAAGTTTTATTTAAAAAAAACATCAACCTGTTTTCAAGATATTGAATTTTGAAAAACAAATTGTGAAAGAGCTCTTGTATACAAAAATTGTTCGATATAGGTACGGTGACCATATTTCTAAGAGACCCTGGACAAAAAGTAAAAAGTTAAAAAACGTAAAAAAAATATAATGTAGTCTTTTAATTCATTTTTATTTTGATACATATCTACATAAATACATACATATCACTTTCAGTGAGAGCATAAGCACCATTAGAACCTGGCAAACGAAAAAGGTTTGGAAAGCCAATGTTTTATCTGAGAAATGCGTAAATTTAATCAAGCAACTGAGAGTCATTAATTCTTGTGTCCCTTCGCTTTTGGTTCAAAAAACCAAACATGCTTCAATTTCTGGTCAGGAAGGTACATTGCAAAGAATTAACCAACTAAAAATGTCCAGTCCTTTAAATGATCTATCCCACTGATTTAAATATTCGTAGCAAGTGTTATAAAATTGAAAGACATTTTCTTTTATTTCTTTTGGTTTATTGAAAACGATTCACAAAACCACCCTTATATAATATTATTAGGGGTTGAAAATGTTTTTAGCTTATTCCTAACTACGCAACGAAGAAAAAGGTTGTAGGTATATTTATTACGGACTGATAGTAAAAAATATTTAAAAAAAATTCTCACACCAGAATTACTTGATTGTCATTAACGTTAGAGTTGAACGGATTTTTAACTTTGCACTTTCATATACATACATAATGTTAAGCTGGTATATCAAAAATTTTGTTTTATAAAATATAAAAATATTAAATCAAACAAATCAGAAAATACGGGACAAATAAGGAAACCTGGGACACTCGTACGTCCCGGGTTTCTTAAATAAAAAACCGGGACAGGCTATTGAAATACGGGACAGTCCCGGGAAACCCGGGACGGATGGTCACCGTGGATATATATATGTATATATATATATATATATATATATATATATATATATAGTCCAGTAACCTTGGCGTTTGTATGGAAGGCACCGTTTGCGTAAAATCTGGTATTTCTGATTTTTGGCTGATTTGTTCAGGATATTGGCATAGTGAATAACCTAAGTTTTCGACCTCGAGCGCCAACCGCTTCATGGTCAAAAATTCAGAAAAACCACGATTTTTCACGCTTTTTTAGTTATTGGTGAATTTAGTCCTAAATAACTATACCTAATTATGAATATAATGGCAAATAAGAAATGGTTGGCATAACTGCATTAAAGCACTGGAGCGTTTAGGCTTTAGGACAATCATGCTGGAAGGGGGTTCTATATACCCCCGTTAAGATGGGAGGGCAACAATGGCTACCTACAATATGTTCTCCTATAGTTTTCCTGAAACCCAGAAATCCATTCTTAAATTTTCTTTTTAAATAAATTTATTTCAATCGACAGTTTTTGAAAAATTAATTTCTAAACTCAAAACTTTGAAAAAGAATATTCTACTATTTATTTAGTAGAAATAGGATCCATGAAGCAAATAAAAATTTAATTCAATTCATTTTTCAAAAACTATCGCTAAAAATTACTTTATTTAAAAAATTAAATTGAAGAATGGGTTTCTGGGCTTAATCCTTTCGGGACGGAATGGTAAAAGACAAAGAACATTTATATGGAATTGTACCACATCCGTACCGAAAGGGTTAAGATAAGCTATAGGAGAATGTTGTGGGCGTTACCATTGTTTTTGAATAATGTTGTTTCTACCTTAAATCATTTTCTTAGATAATTGCCCCTCCCATCTTAACTGGGTATACATACCCCCCTTCCAGCATGATTGTTCTATTATTTTGGCTCAACCTACACGCTCCAGTGCGTGCTTTGATGCATTTATATCAACCGTTCTTTATTTTTCATCATACTGTTTGATAATACTACTTTGTTATATTTTTTTTGTTATTGTTAAATTTTGAAATGCTGTATTTTGGAAAATATTCGGTCTACAGAGATGGTTTTGGGCTCAAATTGGAGCAAAGAAGGTTACTTTGAAATCGTAGAACAATGTTTTTATTTAACATTACTTCTTTGGGACTAGAACCACCAATAACTGAAAAAAGCGCAAAAAAATCACGTTTTTTTTAATTTTTGACCATGAAGCGGTCGCCGCTCGAGGTCGAAAACTTAGGTTATTACTAGGCCAATATCTTGAACAACTCAGAAATAAATCAGAAATACCAGATTTGACGCATACGTGAATGTATACAGTTACTGTACTAGTAGGTGAAACCGGTAACGAGAAATTATGAAAAACAAAAATCAGTTCAACGCCTGTTACCGTTAATAACCGTTACTGTAAAAACTTAAATTAGGTACGTACTAAAATAGTCATGGTATTTTGCATCAAAATCGTTTGATTCATTTTTGAGGAATATAATTTTGAATGTATCGGTTTGTAAGGCATGTACCGTTATTTTAAGATCTAAAAACGATATTAAATCTTAGAAATTTCCTAAAAACCTTAAATCCAAAGTTCGAAGAAAATCACTTCAGTAGTTTAAACTTTAGGTCGAAAAACAGATAGACAGACAAAATTTCGTGATCCACGTTATTCGCAATTCCATTAACGCAATGCTAAATTAAATTGATAGTTTTATTTCGATTTTACCTAAGTATATCGTAAGTAAAATTATATATACTAACCCCCTTATTTATTAAGAAAAAATTGTTATTTCAGGTCCCGTGTTTAGGAAAACTACACCATGGAATAAGAATTTTGTGGACTCAAATTAAAGGCAATTGCTTACTGCTCTATTTGAGTCCGGAACATTCTTATTCCATGGTGTACTTTTCCTAAACACGGAAGCTTAAATAACTATTTTTCCTTTATAAAAAAGGGAGTAAATGTAGAACTCTGTCGGAGGGGCATTTAAGTACGAAAATACGTAAATACAAGCAAATCATAATTTTGTGTAATGTGCCATAGTAGTCCAGTGCAATTAAAAAAATTTATATTGGGGACCCAGCAGTTTGTACCACCCCCAAATTTGTTTTCTTTATTCGATAGAGAGTTGATTGAATAGGATAAATCTCGGTTTTGTATTCGTAACATTTACCGTTTTGCCCCCATCTTGGATTTTATCTTTTTACCTAATATCTCGGTTCGTATTAGTCCTACAAACAAAATTGCAAGACATAAAATGCGAAGAATAAAATTTCCTATTTTATGTGTTAAGAATATGTACGTTATTGATAATATTCAAAAAGTTACATGCCAACAAAAAACTAAATTTAGTTTTCCTAAATTTAGGCCATTTTAAATGAAAAATTTGAAAAACTTTTTACGACGAGTTTGTTGGGCTTAAAATTTCAAACAATTTTTTTCTGTATTACAATTAATAAAAAAGTTATAAATATTTTTCTATAACAAAAATGTATTACACCAGAACTTTTTTTAAATCTGAGATCTTGGCTGAAAATCTTGATTTAGGCTCGCTATAGTTAGATTTTCTCTTTGCTAAAACCAAACCGTTTCTAAGATTTAAATTTTAGTTTATCGCTTTTCTTATGCAAAAAGACTTTTCGAAATTTATTTTATTTTTGGAAATTTATTTAAGGCTCCATACGCAAATTAATTTCTCAGGTATATCATTTTGTTTTGGAGTCTGTTATATTTTACTACACGATCAAGAAATCGTTCAAGGCGCGATTCAGTGAAATTTTCCTACCTGATCAATTCTCTCCTGCGACTCATTTTCTGCTGATTCTACGCTTATGAAGCACAAGTGTTCATTGAATTTAGAATTATAATCTAATGGCTCTTCCAATTCCAATCCAACTATGGCGATGGTTCTTGTGACAACGTCGCACTTCACGACAATGCCGAAACTCGACGTAAGTCACCATATTTTTTCCAGCATGCCACATGGATTTCTATGCTACTAATATTTCGTAGCATTTCCTCATGCTGTTTCAGCCTGGCTGATAAGATTTGTATGCCTTTTTTTAACATAAGCAGTCTTGCCAAATTGTAACGGTTCACAGCAAATCAAACACGTGTTCATTTTTGTCACTGTTCACTTATTTTTTTTTTTTTTTTTTTTTTTTTTTTTATATTGAGCGCGTGCAGAAGGGGTTGTGACTACCCTTAAGATGATATACACAGCACGAGCGATTAGGTAGATTGGAGGGGATTTAAAAGCAGATACCGATGCACATTGGTTTTGAACGTCTGTAGATCACAATGGCAGGGGAAAATTGAGCTGGGTAGAGCATTCCACATTCGAGTAGTGCGACTAAAGAAAGAATCTCTGTACTTAACAGTACGTCCGAAATTGGGCTCAAGGGTAAACTGGTGGGCATTCCTAGAAGCGCGAGTATTACGGTTGAATTGTTTAAGGGGAGGAATGCAACTGGCTATTTCACTAGAGCATTGTTTATGGAAATAACGGTAAAATAACGAAAGACATGAAACATTTCGACGGTGCTCAAGAGATGAGAATGTTTCCGTTATAGTTCTTTCACCTATCATTTTAAGAGCTCTCTTTTCAATTCTATCCAATAAACTCAAGTGGGTTATTGGAGCACCTGCCCAAATGTGAGAGTTATACTCAAGTTTTGGACGAATAAAGGCTTTGTAGATCACAGAAGGGGAGAAAAATTTCTTGCATCGACGGAGAAAACCTAAACACTTAGCAGCATTTTTGGCGATGTCGAATATGTGGTCGTTCCATAAAAGGTGGTCTGTGACACACATACCGAGGACTGAAAGCTTTTCGGTTTCCTCAATGCAAGTGCCACTCATGGATAGTGGCATGGGGGGTGGGTTTCGTTTTAACGACAGTAGACAGCCATGAGTTTTTGAAGTATTAAATTCTACACGATTTTTTATTCCCCAATGGACAATGCTGTCGAGATCAGAATTTAGTGAGCTTATCATACGCTGCCGTTCAAGTTCCACATCCGAAGGACATGGATGAGAATCTGTAAACGAATATGAGAAGCTGAGGGTACTGTCGTCAGCGAAACAATTTAATGGATTAGAAGTTTCAGATAAAAGATCGTTTATGAATATAAGGAAGAGAGTCGGAGACAGAACGGAGCCCTGGGGCACACCAGCATTTATTTTGTGAATTTCAGACTTGAAACCATCCAATACAACTTGTATTGAACGGTCCGAAAGGTAATTTCTAATCCAACGAAGAAGAGATTCATCGATACCAAATGCACGCATTTTCGATAAGAGAGCTTGATGCCAAACTCTATCAAATGCTTTAGAAATATCAAGCGCAATAATCTTACTTTCTCCAAAACGATGTAAAGATTTGTGCCACTGTTCGGTGAGATATACCATCAGATCACCAGTGGACCTATTGCTACGAAAGCCTTACTGCCGGTCATTAAGAAGCTTTCGTTCTTCGAGATATTTCTTTAGCTGAAAATTAATCAGCGTTTCCATGACCTTGGAAAGAAGGGACGTAAGCGCAATTGGCCGATAGTTGGAGGGGGAAGAAGACACGCCTTTTTTAGGGACAGGCTGGACAAATGCTGTTTTCCATCCACTCGGAAAGAGACCAGTAGAGTAGGACAGATGGAAAAGCTTACGCAGTGGTTTTGCCAGCGTTGAAGAACACCTCTTCAGAACAATGGGAGGGATACTATCCGGGCCAGCGGATTTGTGTATATCGAGATCTTTCAGAACTCTGGCAACTGCACGAGTGCGGAAGAAGATTTGTCCCATAGAATCATTTGCGCTCTCAAGTACAGGAGGAGTCATAACACTTTCAGGCAGCGACGAATTAACAGCAAACTGTGCTGCAAGCAAATTGGCTTTATCGATTGAGCTGACAAAAGGAGTATCGTTGAAGACGAGCGTTGGAACCGAGGACGAGGTGGTGTTTCGTATGTTTTTTACAAATGACCAAAAATTTTTACTACCTTTGGGACATTGTAGAATTTTTTGCCGTAATATTTGATCATGTAAAAATTTGGTTCGTCGAATATGAACGTTACAGGTCTTTCTAGCTTGTTGAAACTTTTTCCGGTTTTCCTCAGTAGGGTTGGCTTTATAACTTCGGAAGCTTACTTCTCTAACCCTAATAACCTCTTTACAGCTCGAATCAAACCATGAGTTTTCTTTGCGTTTGATAGGTTTCACCCTATTCGGGATAAAATTTCTCATTCCACAAAGAATTAAGTTTGTAATCATATCTGCACTGGAATCTACGTCACTATCGAGGAAGCATAGTGACCAGTTAAAGTTCCTGAAGAAAACATTGAGACCGTCCCAGTTGGCTTTCTCATACTGCCAAACGGTTCTCTTGGGAATTTTTTTTTAACTGTGTTTTGGTGGCACGAGAAATTCGCAGATATGACACAATGGTCTGATGTGCCTAGGGGCGATAATACACTTATAGTGTATTTATCAGGGTCAGAGGTAAGAAACAAATCTAGAGTGTTGGCGGATTGACCTGCAACGTCAGGAATCCGAGTAGGCTCGTCGACCAGCTGAGTTAGGTTGTTTATCTCAGCAAAAATCTCGACATACCTTCCTTCGGGTGTTGTCTGACCCGAATAACGTAGCCACGAAGAATTATGTACATTGAAATCGCCCGTAACAACGATTTCACTGTGCGGAAAATGGGAAATAATTCTCTGGATGGAGTCGGATAGTGCATCGAATTCGTTGGAAGTCGAATTACTATCCAAACTAGGACTACGATAAATAAAACAAGTATGGATGATGCGCTTATGGATGGTGAATTTAAACCACATGAAATTAAAGTTCGTATTCAAACATGAGCCATATTGGGGTTGAAGCTGATAAGCTGCATCACTGCGAACATACACGGCGAGACCATGATGTGGAAAAAATAGAGGCACTAAGCTATAACCATGTAGGCTGAATTCCGAGTGATCGGTATTTTCCCCTACCTGGGTTTCACTTAGTGCCAAAACAGCTGGCCTGTTTTTCACAGTATGGACATATGCAGCACAAAAATTCTGCCTCAGTCCCCGAATGTTGCTGTAGTCAACCCTAAATTCACCCACCATTACAATAAACAGACATAAAAAACCAAATCAGACAGTTATCTATGCTGATATCAAGTTTGGGCCCCAAATGACTTCACAGTACAATACTACTAGTGTTATGCCTAAAAAAGCAGTGTACTGATCCGCCCCTGGAAACACAAAATCAATAACAGCAATTTATCTGATATGCTTCGGCTTAGTCCATCATAAGAATTGCATGTAATGATACATACATATACTACATATAATAACTAACTTTGAATCCCGCCTTAAACTTTTTCTTAATTGTGCAGTAAACAGACTCCAAAGCAAAATGATATAGGTACCTGAGAAATTAATTTGCGTATGGGGCCGTAAATAAATTTCAATATTCGGTAGCTACTCGGGAAAAAATAATTGCTGGGTTCAATTAGAAAAGCCGTTTTGCATAAGAAAAGCGACAAACTAAAATTTAAATCTTAAAAACGGTTTAAGCAAACAGAAAATCTAACTATAGCAAGCCCAAATGAAGATCTTCAGCCAAGATCTCAGATTAAAATAAATTAGTTCTGGTATAAAACATTTTTTTTTTATAGAAAAATATTTATAACTTTTTTATTTATTGAAATACAGACAAAAGTTCAACTAAAAAATTGTTTGAAATTTTGAGCCCAACAAATTTTTTGTAGAATGTTTTTCAAATTTTTAATTTAAATTGGCCTAAATTTAGGAAAATACTAAATTTTGTTTTTTGTTGCAATGTAACTTTTTAAATATAATTAATAATGAACAAATGTTTAACACATAAAATAGGAAATTTTATTCTACGCATTTTATATTTTAAAATTTTTTTTGGAGAACTAATACGAACCGAGATATTTAGTAAAAAGTAAAATTTTATTCTACGACTAATACTTACCGAGATATTTAGTAAAAAGTAAAATCCAAGATGGCGGCAAAACGGTAAATGTTACGAATGCGAAAACCGAGATTTATCATATTCGATCAACTCTCTATCGAATAAAAAAAAAAATTGGGGGTGGTACAAACTGCTGGGTCAGATTATAAATGCACTAGACTTATTAGTTACGATTGGAACTTTTCGTTTCGTTCACAAGAAGAAGCACTCCCGAGTTTGAATCCGGTTACAAGAACTTTGCTAGTTTTTGGCAGAAATAATCAAACGTATTTAACTTTCAGGAGTATTTTTAAGCTTATTTTCGGCTCCATTTTTCTGCAGATATTTAGTGTACAATATTTATATTCTTCTTAATGTGAGATCAATTTTGCCGAAGGTATACCCAATGCGGCATTGTTTTTTTTTTTTATTACACACTTTTCTTGCGTTTTTGTTTGGATATTCCTATTTTCTTTTCTTTGTGACTTCCTATTCTCTCTTCGATTTTTTTTTTGCTGGGGGATTACAAATTAAGAGGACTATAAATAGTTTTCTTTCTGTTAGAATGTACTAATGCAGAACCATGCGGTTAACGAGGATTTACGAGGAGATACCCGTTCGCATCTAAATATCAAAATGGCAGGGACCAATAGTGTTGGTTTAAGCATTCCAGATTCGTGTTGTGCGACTGAAAAAAGAAATCTCTATACTCAGTACGTCCGAATTTGGTCTTGAAGGTAAACTGATGTGCATTATTAGTATTAGTAACTCAATTTTTGAATGAGTATTGTGCTTGTAAAAATATTTGATCTTGAAATCAAATCTCAAAGTCAATATTACATCGTTTCGTAGAATACCACATCTTCACATCACATCAAAACTTTCACGTAACTATCCAAATGATGTAACAAAATTGTTTCTTCCTTTTCAGTACAAAAGTAGCCAGCCCACAAAAACAACAACAAAATTCCATAAAAAAAACGGACCCTTCTAGGTCCACTATAAAATTCAAATAAGTATACAATACAGTTAACGTTCATGGGTTTTTTTTTCCGGTCGCCATTGCCCAGTATAAAGTAAAAGGTGGTTGGTTGCTGTCCTGCTCCTGAGTCCTGACATGGCCGCGGCGTAGATACAGTTATAGGTTTTCTGTGTAGAGCTTATACGTTGGACTATACAAACATACATTTACAACCTCGTTACATATGCATGTATAATGTATACTATTTGCCTTCAACTCAAATAGAAATGGCAACAACAAAACCATTACCTTTTTTACAATACACATTATAGTAGTACTAGTACGACAAGGACGACGACGGAGACGACCCAACATGACAGGGTATTTACATGTCTTAGAATTCTCTTCTTTTTTTCATTTTTTTTTTTTTTCAAAAATAAAAGGACAAAGGACCTTTGGTAGACCCTTGGATACTTTGACAGCCTGTGGGGGAATGAATATCGAATGAAGGACTAAAAAACGTATATTCATAGAAAGAAATAATATAAAAACTTTGAAGAGGGTCAAATGGAGATAAATGCGACTGTTTGGTTTTTTCTTGAGGGGTTTTCCCTTTTAACCGTTAGGGGTCACTTCTGGGAGATTCGTGTGCTTTATTCCTTGAAGATACAACCACTATTGCTCACACATATGGACTACTGAATTTATCAAAGTTAGGGTAATATTTTCCTTTCTTCGATGTATGTTGATATGGGCCTGAGATATATTTGCTGGTGAATATTATATAACTTTAAGTAGTTACAATTAACACTTTACGAATTTTGTATAGGTATATGTGTAACTTGATACTATTCTTGGATTCTGTGCCATCAAATTAAGAAAAAAAGAAACTGATATACAATATTTCAGCCTTTGAAATCACATATCAATTCAATAAGTGACCGGAAGGGTGATTGCTTTTGGATTGTGTAATTCAATAGCTCCTAAATCAACTGCGCTGTCGGGTTGGTAATAAATTTGCAAGCCCCTTACAATCGAATTTTCTTATACCTTTATATGCTTGCATTCTTTTTCTATCTTGAAATGTTTAAAGAACAAGTTTGTGAATTAATATGCCAATCACTTTCCGGAACCACTTATGGTCAAACACATTTCACCCATGGAAGCAAATGTCATGTCGCACATAAATAATATAATAACTATAGCCTTTTTGGTCAGTTGATGGATGAAATTGTTAAAATTTTAAGAGTTCTTAGGTGATTGCTATAATGTTACTTACAAGACGAATCAACCCTTTCTTGAGGATTCTATATAGCGAGTTTGGAAGGAAGGAAATATAAGAAATCCCCAGAGGTGTCTCCTGCAGGAGTATCATATTTTAAGAAAGTAAAAGTAATTTTATACTTTGAATTTTATGGGTTCAAGAGGTTGACCAGGTAGTGTGCCGTTAGGGTTCAGATGGTGATTTCGTAGTAAAATACTATTTAGAAAGATTGTGGTTCAGAAGAAAAAAATAACAAAACACGTTGGAATATACCCAGAGTAGCTTAACTTTTTGTTAAGATTTTAATGGAAAAATGTTGCTTTTAAGAATAAGAATAAATTATATTTTTCTTATATTCTAGGTGGTGACGGACGAGCCACTTAGCTCAAGAGGTTAGAGATTTTAATCCAACTCAGTCGATGGATAGGTATGCGTATAACCCATATCGGGAGAGAAACAATATCTCGTGACATGAGTTCTTCTTCGGTTCATTTCTGCTTTTATGATGCTTTTTTCGATCATTATATAGCTTATGTGATTGAAGGTTAAGAAAAATAGGGCTGTCTTTATTTGAAATGGTAGAATGGTCCTGGGAACTCTATTTGAATGACGCTGGTTTTTCGATCATGACATAGCTCTTTGGGTCTGAGGATTAAATTAATGTTTGGTACTAAAAACAAAAAGTAATACAAGGTTACCAGGCATGGTAATCCTTTTTTAAGAAAATAAGTAAAAACACATTTTCAGCATAGCTTCGTATAATCTTGTCAAACCTATCTTTTTTCCGCCACTGGGTTTTTTTCCTTTTTAGAAGGACCTTAGAAATAACGGTAGGAAGTTTCTTGCCACAGAAAATTTTCAGCTGTTTAGGAAAATTTTGTTTATCACAAACGATTTTAAATATTAAGGATATTCGTGCAACGTCGTAAGTTTACAAATTGTGTAAAACGATAAGTTTACACAAAAGTTTGCATGAACGACCTTTTTATTCATTTGGTTAAATGCTGTAGTGTAATTGAATCAGCTGTTCGCTTATTTGACAGATTTGGTGTGTGAGACATTAGACGTGTTATTTTTCAATGAAGAACCTCTACCGAACCAACGCGAAATGGAGCGGAATGTCTCGCAAAGATAAAAAAAAATTGTAAAATAACACGATGGAACTACAATAGTCGTATAGGCTTACGGTAGTGGTCGGACGAAAATGAGCGAATACAAGAAATCATATACCAAGTGCGCTCATAATTTCAGTTTCTTGATTTGCACCTCTGATGTAAATGTAGTTTCTTCGCATTGGTTGGGGAGAACCTCTATAATTCTACCTTAATAGTTTACGAAAAGGAGTTTTCCTTATCTTCGATTAAATGAAGACGTTCTTATTATTTTTTCTTGCATAACCAACGTTTTAAGTCACTTTTATCGCCAACTAAGTAGTAGCCCGTAGCGTAATAGTTAGTGCGTTCAACTGTGACGCTGGAGGTCTGGGTTCGCTTCCCATCAGCCTCGTCCACCTAAAAACTAAAAAGTTTTTTTCAGGGCTACTGCCTCTTGCGAGGAATTGACAAATCCTCCAAGAGTATCACTTGTCACGAATAAGTGCTTCTCGTCTAGTCGTTCGGATTCGGCATAAAATTGTAGGTCCCTTCCATTCCTGTCGATAGTTACAGAACACGGCCAGAGTTTGTTTTAGTTCTCTGAGTGAGATATCATATTATGTAAATCATATTTATGAATGCGCCTAATTCTAAAAGTCACAATGACGTTTGGATAAGTTTAGCCAAATAAATTTGGTTAATTTTCCACGTCAAAATCATTTTAACTAAATTGTGTAAACCATTTCCCATAAAATTTGACAGTTCATTTACCAAATGATAAATTTAACAATATCGTAAACTTATCTAGTGTTTTACGACGTTGCACGAATACCCTTATTATGTATGTTATTTGCGTCGTTAAGTTGCATTTCGCCCAAGCACCCAATCGGGTCGATCAGTTAGTACCTGTCGTGCTTTACTAAGGCACAATAATAACCAAGCTGATCGATTTGGTGATTTTCGGGACGGTTTTTCCACGAAGGAAAAATTAAATAGTAATCTTACACATCTTTTGATGTTGCTTAGACAAAGATGACATTTTTGTAAAAATATTTTTTATAATTTTTGAAATTGTGAGAAAAATAAAAGGCAATTTAAAGTTTCAACCATTTACTTTTTAAATTTTGAAATTAACCAATTTTTAGGCATTGCATAAAACAATTTTTTTAAAAGAATATGACCAAAAATTTAAGAAAAAAAGTCAAGAATTGACAAGAGTTAAATGTTTACTTAAGAGTTAGCTATAATATGCATATGACTTCATCGTTTTTTAAAATATAGCGATATCTTAATACGCCTGTTATTATTTTGTTGTTATTCTATTTTATTCCAGTTTTTATTCATTTTTTTTTTGTTGAAAAAGAGGATTCCAACCGATAGTTTTAGTCTCACAATTACTATATACATATATGACTCACTTGCTTACAGCTTGCAAGACCATTATTTATACAGACGTAAAAAAATAGAATCAACGTCCGAAAATTCAACTAAACCTATCTTTAACTAAGACCCAGCTCTAAAATGACTATGGGGCGTATTCATAGTCACTTTAGACCTGGGTCTAAGTTAAACATGGCTTTGGTTGAATTTTCGGACGTTGATTCTATTTTTTTAAGTTTATCATTTCAAGATATTTGAAGCTATTTGTGTAGTATGCCAAGTTAATTATCTTATAAAAATATAAAACCAACAATTTGTAATTAAAATCGGTCTGTATTCATTGAGCCCAAATTATCTTAAACTGTAGTTTAGTTAAACCTGGGTCTATCTGCGACTATGAATATGTCCATATGAATAGGCCACAATATGTCCCGCTACATTCATTATGTAAAAACTATACTATACTAATGAAAAAAAGATGATAGGCAAACATTTTGAAATTTTTTTAATATTCTTTGTTTCCCTTTTTTTATGATATCTTTGTTTAAGGTAATAATAAAAAAAAAAATGCAATAACGATATTTTAAAACATTCAATCGATTGTTGTTAAAATTTCAAAAATCCAACAATATTTACGGATTTGGTCACAGTCCAAAACTTTTAAAGGCTTTTTTTATAGGTTATTTTTACTTTTTTTCATGATAACTTTCAGGTTACCTACGGCAAATAAAAAAAAAAATAAAAGAGATGTATCGAGATTTTAAGACGACCCATCGATTGTCTTTAGATTTTTTTTTCAAATTCAACAATTTTTACGGTGTTCGTACTTTTAATTTTTTCTTATTGTTGAGTTCTTGACCAATAAATTAACAATTTATTATAGTTGTTTGAAATTTAAAAATGCATATCCTTCGGTGGTTTTGGTCGTGATGATTTGTTAATGAAACAATTTCATTTCCTTTCCCGACGCCGACGTTTCGAGGTGGTTGCCATCTTCTTCAGGGGATCTTTTATTAACAAAAATAAATTGAATATATTATACACATGAGAACATTTGGTGTAACACAAGCAAACTTATATAAGGTAGATGTTTACAATTTACATAGATAAATTAACAATAAAAGTAGAAATAATAAATACGTGACAATGTATTGAAGCCTGTAAAGACAATTTCAAAAAAAAAAATTCTAAACAAATAAAAAAGTTGTTGTGAAATAATAAAATTACTTTGAAAAGGCTCCGTGAAATTAGGCCCCAGGAAATAAGGCCCCAAAAGAAAAATTGAAATAAGGTCCCAAATTGGGGTATTTTTTCATAATGAAATCACGCCCCAATGAAATAGTGCCCCACTGAAATGAAAAAATGGCCCAAAAATAAATGAAATAAGGCCCCAACTTGTTTTGACTTTTTTTTGGAAAGTGAAATAAAACCCCAATTTTTCTTTTTCATATTAAACTTTATTCCAGAAAATGAAATAACAACCCAAACTGTTAAACAAATACTTGAATTGTATCGCGCGATTTTTTGCAGCTATTCTGGCCTTATTTCATTTTTCAGAATTTACATGAAAATGCTAAAATAACATTGTCTTTCACAAAAAAAAATGTGTGAAAATCCGCTAATCGGGGACCCAGAGCTGATAAAGTACCGCAAACTGTTAAGCAAGTACTTGATTTGTATCGCCCAATTTTCTGCAGCTATTCTGTTACCTACTCATGCTTTTCTTTCAATGTAAAGATCGTGCTGCAAACCATCAGGGAGTAACAGAATAGCTGCGAAAAAATCGCGCGATTTTTTGCAGCTATTTTGTTACTCCCTGATGGTTTGCAGCACGATATTTACATTTAAAAGCATTAGTAAGTAACAGAATAGCTGCAAGAAATCGCGCGATTTTCTTGCAGCTATTCTGTTACTTCCTCCATTCCTGTAACAAGCGCACACAGGAATGGTTGCGAGTTGTTAGTCACTAGGCCCTGGTTCTTCACGATCTGTTGCGCCACCCAATTTATTTATTTTTATTCTGTTACTCCCTGATGGTTTGCAGCACGATCTTTACATTGAAAAGCATTAGTAGGTAACAGAATAGCTGACAAAAATTGCGCGATACAATCCAAGTATTTGTTTAACAGTTTGCGGTACTTTACCAGCTCTGGGTCCCCGATTAGCAAATTTTCACAGATTTTTTTGTGAAAGACAATGTTATTTAGCATTTTCAAGTAAATTATGATAAATGAAATAAGGCCCCAAATTGTTTTTAAAATAATATGAAATTAAGCCCCAAATCTAGTATTGGGGTCTTATTTCATTGGGGCCTTATTTCATAATGAAATTATGCCCCAAAACAAAAATGAAACAATGCCCCAAAAAATGAAATAGCATCCCAAAATTTTAGAAATTTCGTTGTTGTTGTTTTGTGTACTTTTTATTGGGGCCTTATTTCATTTTGTTTTTGGGGCCTTATTTCCTGGGGCCTAATTTCGCGGAGCCCTTTGAAAACATTTTTCGTTTTATTTAAAACACTTCAAATGAAGTTTAGTTGGCTTTAAACTGTCAGAAGTTCTGCCCAGTCACTAATGAGCAGTAAACCGATTAAATATTTTGGCTGTCTGAAGTATTTCCAAAGTATACCAAGTATAAAGAGACATGTTTCTCCATTTCCAGGATTTCCACTCCGTCAAAATCTGGTTTATGTCCACCGCGACGCTGTGTTAGTCCAGTGCTGTTTTCCCGGTGCTCTTTAATTAATGTCTGGCTTGTGGTTTGAAATTCGGTTAACTGCTCATTAGTGACGGGGCAGTAATTTTATTATTTCACAACAATATTTTTATTTGTTTAGAATTTTCTTTTTCAAATTGTCTTTACAGTTTTTAAAACATTGTCATGTATTTATTGTTTCTACTTTTATTGTTAATTTATCTATGTGAATTGTAAACATCTACCTTATGGCTTTATCTTGCGAGCTGACAGCAGGTGTGTCGTTGAAGACGAGCTTTGGAACCGAAGACGAAGTAGTGTTTCGAATATTTTTTACAAATGACCAATTATTTTTACTACAATTGGGATATTGTAGTTTTTTTTTGCCTTAATTGTTGGTCATGCACAAATTTGGTTCGTCGAATATGAGCGTTACAGGTCTTCCTGGCTTGTTAAAACTTCTTCCGGTTTTCCTCAGTAGGGTTGGCTTTGTAACTACGGAAACTTACTTCTCTGACCCTAATAACCTCTTTACAGCTCGAATCAAACATGAGTTTTCTTTGGGTTTGATAGATTTTACCCTATTCGGGATAAAATTTGTCATTCCACAAAGAATTAAGTTTGTTATCATATCTGCACTGGCATCTACGTCACTATCGATCAGTTAAAGTTACTGAAGAAACCGTTGAGACCGTCCCAGTTGGCTTTCTCGTATTGCCAAACAGTGTATTTATCAGGGTCAAAGGTAAGAAACAAGTCAAGCGTGTTGGCGGATTGACCTGCACCATCAGGGATTCGAGTTGGCTCGTCAACAAGCTGAGTCAGGTGGTTTAACTCAGCAAGAGCTCAACATACCTTCGGGTGTTGTCTGGCCAGAAAAGCGAAGCCAAACAGAATTGTTACGATTGAAATCGTCCGCAATGACGATTTCAGTTTTAGGGTAATGGGCAACAATTCTTTGAATGGACTCAGACAGAGCATCAGACTCGTTACAAGTTGAATTTCTGTCCAAATTGGGGCTTCGATAAACGAAACAAGTGTGAATGATGTGCTTAGTTACCGTACATTTTAACCACATGAAATTAAAGTTTGTGTTAAGACACAAACCATATTGTGGTTGAACGTTGAAGTTGGTATGCAACATCATTACTTATATAAACGACAAGCCCATGGTGGGGAAAGAATAATGGCAATAAGTTGTACCCAAATAAATTAAATTCTGAATGATCAGAATTTTCACCTATCTGAGTTTCACTCAGTGCCAAAACAGCTGGCATGTTTTGAACAGTATAGACATACGCAGCATATAAATTTTTCCTAAGCCCACGAATGTTGCTATTATAATCAACCCTTAATTTCCCCGCCATTAAAAAATTCAAAACTAACTAAAACCCAACTCGAACAATTTTAAACAAACTTGACAGGAACACGTTCAGACTTACATCGAAGATATCCTGTAAATTTGGATTCAATTGGTTGGGCAGTTTCGGAGTCTATATAACATATTTACCAACATACAAACATCCGTTTTTTTATATAAGAAGAAGAAGAAGATTCACGTAGGGAAATAATTAATATTCATAAGAAATCGTAAGTATTAGTCTAAGAAAGACAGGATCACACCGGGAACAAATTAATTCATGAAATTTTATTGCTGGTATCGACGCAGAATTGTATCCTCAACAACATATCCAAAGTCCCCCAAATCCCCGCATTGGTTTTTTGTATAGATGCATTAAAGAGGTGGAGAGGGGCAGTAGCGGATCTAGGATTTGGCTGTGGGGGGGGGACTTGGGTCTCCAGTTTTAGACATACATATGAACTTTAAAAAAAATTAAATATCTTTGTTCCAAAACGGAATATTTTTGTTCTTATACAAATCAATCAAAAATTATTCTACTCTTTTCTAAGTAGAAGAAACAACAACATCGACTCGTTACATGTATTCGCTTTATATACATATTGACATTTTTAAAATTACATCTACATTACATTTTATATTTTTTAAATAAGTTTAGTTTAGGAAACAAATGCACTCGAAAATTTTGTGTTTTTTGTTATTTTAAAAATACATATTGAGTTTTTGAAATAAATAAATTTGTATCAATTATTCTAAGTAGAAGAAACAAAGATAAGTGAAGTTTCATTAGTGGAAGAAAAAAAAATATGTACTGAAAAATTATGTTGTGTTGTTATTTTATGCATATGTATTTACATTTGTAAATAAGTAAAGTTTTAGCGATAGAATATAAATTAAGTGTTTTTGTTATTTACATGTTTCCATATTTACAGTTTTAAATAAAAATAAGTTCTAAATTCAATATTTTGAACATAAAGCTTGATAGACACGAAGAAAAAATCAATGTTCTAGAATGCCAAATAAGAAGGAAAAATATATTTTTTTTTTTGAATGGAGGAAAAAGAAAGTTGGTTGTCGGAAAACACCATTTTACAATGCTATAGTATTATTTTCAACTAAAGTATTTCGTTAAAAGATTTGGACTTTATAACATAGTGTAAAATCGCTGATAACAGAAATTTTTGAATCCAATATAGTAACAAAAATAATGAACAAATTTCCATATTTGACGACGAAAATGTCGAAAAAAAGAAATTGTGAAAAAAAGCTGAAGCTTTTAGGAACATAGATATAAGTGCAACAATCAAAATAAAATTTAACCATCTGATACTCCAGGTCAAACAACTATCAGAACATTAATTTATCAGCCATAAACGTCAATTTTAACACAATCGAAACGAAAATTATCTAATAAAGACGATAAAAAACAATGGACTGAGCATCAGGTACAATCAAACTCAACAAATTACCACAAAAACGCAAAACAACAGCTTGAAAAAATATCAGCTTTCGTGGAAATTATTGAGCCCCAAATTCGTATAATGAAAATAATGTGTAAATTGTCTAGCCCCCAGTTCGTTTATTTTTATAAATTTTCTTGGGGCTTATTATTTAGCCCCAATTTAGTTTTTTTTTCAGAAAATAGTCTTGGGCTTGAAAAAATAACAGGTTTCGTAGCAAAAATCGATCCCCAAATTCGTATAATGAAAATGAAGTGTAAATTGTCTAGCTGCTAGTTCTTTTTTTTTCTACACTATTCTATTTTCTCTGGATGCTTAGCCGGAAACTTAGGGCTAGGGATTCAAATTATTCAGCCCCAACATAGTATTTTTCACCAAAATGTCTTTGGCTTGGAAAAATACCAGTTATCTTGAAAATTATCTAGCTCTTACATCGAATAAACAAATAATGGTGTAAGGTGTTCAGCCCCAACCTCGTTTTTTTATCAAATTTCCTTGGGGGTTGAAAAAACACTGCAAACATATTAATTGCTTAGCCCAGATTGTAAAACCTTTCAGGCTATTATGAATTGAATTTTAAAAATTGGTGGTGGGGGGGGGGCTTCAGCCCCTATAGCCCGGGGAGTTTATCAAGCTGAAAAAAATTGTTATAATACAATCTAATCATATGACACATGTTTTTATGGTGCTTTTTATAGCTGATGATTCTTAAGAGACGAACACTGAAAAGATACATGTATCCCGTAGAAAGTTCTACTATTCATAACTATAGTACCTACCTATATAATTTTTTAATTGATAACCAAATAAGCTCAGCAAGTTCTTTTGTGATAACCACGCTATGAATATTAAAACATTATTTTATTTTTGGAGGTAAGTACTTATACATTACATAGGCTATGTACAGTACATGTGCATGTACATGTAAATACATAAATATTCGTATTGTCCCATAGACCTAAAAAACAACTCCATTAGAACTGCTATCATCTTCAATTTATAAAGCTTGAACATAACGACTTTTAAACTGAACACACGAAATTTAACAGCCTCTTTAGCTCAGTGGCAGAGCACTGGTCTTGTAAACCAGGGGTCGTGAGTTCAATCCTCACAGGAGGCAAATTTATTTTATGTGTTATACAGTTAAAAAGCTTATAATCTATTGTTTTTTTTTTATTATTAAACACATTTAAAAACTTGTTATGTTGTTTATACATACATTTGTATGTATGCTATACGAAATAGTAAATATAATCAGGAATCACGAATAAATTTATTATCTACCTACTAATTAAACTTCTATAGAAAATGCGTGTATTTAATTTCGTTGTTTGTCGTTCATCAAGCAAGCTGAACAAATTGATTTGGTTGAAACAATACTCTTAGAATGATAGGGTTAAGTTGAGTCGTTGAGTGAGTTTTGTTTTAGTCTAAGACTCTGCGAGCCTGTTGTAAGTCTCGTCTCGGTCTCGTTAAAATAGAAAATTTTCAGTCTCGTCTCGGTCTCGAGTTGGTCTCGTATAATTAAGTCTCGTCTCCGAAAAATACGATTTCCGGCCAACTTGTTGATTATATTGGAACGAAATATTATCGATTATAGTTTGAATACTAATTATAGAAAATATACTGAAATTGGATTATTTAATTCTTTAAAATATCTGTAAATTTCGGTCCAAATATACAGTCTCGTCTCGGTCTCTTTTCGGTTACTTAAAAGCCAGTCTCGTCTCGTATCGTCTCGGTCTCGTCATGCAAGTCCGAAATCGAGACCGAGACTTTTCTCGTCTCGTGGCCAACCCTAGGTCTGTGCGTTTGTTCGTCCGCTGCACATTCAAATATAAGTAGCTTGAGCAAAATGATTTCACCATATAATTATTTACACATAGCCTGAACTATAGCCGGTTGTTTCAGAGCAAAAACAAATTTTGAAAGTTTAAAGTTAAGACTCTAAACCAACAAATATGATGCTTATGAAGACATATGAAATTAATGGCAGTCATTGCTCTTACCTTTTTTTTATTTAGATAAAGCAATATTTTTTTACATTTATGATTGTTTTTAAACTTTCCCATAACAATGCAATTAAATTAAAAAAGTTAAACTTTTTTGTGTCAACAATGCTTAGACAAATTATATAGACTCCCTTGCAAGCAAGTTCGTGCAATCCAGTCGAGCATTTTGTTTATTTTCGAGAGTTATTATCGGCGAAACGGATTAAATTTAATTTTGTTTGAAGGACTAATGGCTTATAAAAAGTTTGAATGTCTTATGTTTAAAAGTTTTGAAGGTTAATTTTTTATTGAAAAGTTTTAACATTTTTATATTAAAAAAATCTTCAATGGTTTTTAAATTTTTTTTTTGTCATAAGATCATTATCTGTTCCAGAAATGAAACGTCATCTTTAAAAAATAAAATGAGTTCCATATGCTTTTGAATAATTTTTCCTAACATCCATTTTTTGAAATAATGCACTTATTTATAACGTTAATGTGCCTTCCTACATATTTAAATTTTAGAAAGTTAAATAAACTAATTGCAACTTGGTAGGTATAAAATAGTCGTACTTACACTTAGAGTTGATTGACATTAGCAACAGGCAACCAAAATAGGACTATTTGAAAAAATAATAATACGAATTTATAACATTGATCGGGATAGCATTGCCAACAATAAAAACAAAAAATCAATAAAATGGTCATTGTAACTTATAAACAAGCCTCGCCTGATTCTAATAAGAAATAATGCCAACCAACCCGAAGGCATTTTAGGCACTTATGCTGCAATCAAAAAAAAAAACAGACATTTAAGGGATGAAAGGCAATTCAAAATTAACAATAGCTCAAACATGTTGCATAATTCTTAATTGTATTGTATTTTTATATAAGGGATAGTTAAGGTAAATAACAGAGCTCAGATATAAGCGGTAGACAAATCTATGTATAGGTATATGTATAAACTATTAAGGCAGTATATGTGAATGTAATTTTATTTTTATCCTTTTACCTTGGGCATACGAGTCCTTTTCTATATATAAGTGGGTCATTCATTGGTAAGACACCGTATTTTTGCGAAGGTTTTTTTAAGGTTAGAAGTTAAATATGAAACCAGAATTTTTAAATTACCGGTGTCTGAGATGTTATAACTAAAGATACAAATAAGAACTGCAAAATATTATGCACATGATGAAAAAATTGTTTTTCAAAAACATCGTCGCGTCGCTTGAAATTACACACTAATCTTCCAGTTCAAAATTAGTTTTGAACCTTACCATCAATCCAGGTGTAAGCACAGGGAAGGGGGGGGGGTTGAATTCCCCCAAGAAATGTCAGTAAGAAAACCAAACAAAACATTTAAGCAATATGAAGTTTTAGAATATTTTTCTTAAAAATGAATTAGTTAGACATCTTTAGTTTGTAAAATCAGCCATCCAGAATAACTTTGGTCTAAGATAGATAGATATATGTTTATTGAACAAAATAATATTTACAATTTGACTTATAACTAGTTACATACGATGATATTATACATTTATTGGCACACAGGGGGCCTGGTCTTATACTTTGTCTTAAATTTAAAGGATGATAAAATATAAAATACATGTCAAAAAATTAAATCTAAAAATTGGCTGACTTTATGGTCCTCGGGGTGTTCCGTCCCGGTTGTCAAGTTGTGGTTTTGGTGGGGGGATAGGTTGACATTTAGCCGCGGTGATATGCTGACATTGTGTCAGCGTAGAACGAAACTGCTGGCTCGTTGCACGTTATGATGTTGTCAACCAGGATTTCCATGGTACTGAGGTATCTTGGCTCCTTCTCATCAGTTGATTTGGGTGACTGTAAGTGAGTCCAACAAGCTTCTTTGCTTGAAGCAGTAGGTACCTGTCCAGAGGGATGATGCTCGCCTCTGTGTAAAGACGCTCGTTGCTGTGATGTCTCATTCGCTGCCGATCAAAATGTAGTCCGGTACAAATCCTTAGTCATTTTCTTTCGAACATTTGAAGTTCCTTCCTTCCTTGGGAAGGAATAGCTGATTACAGGCCGCAGGAGTTGCTTGTACATAAGTATCTTCGTCTTCTGGCTAAGTCCGTTTCTGCGTCTCATCAATGGGTGGAGTCGGTGGAAGGCCCAGTTGGCTTTTTTGAGGACGCTTCGTGAGTGTGGGTTGAACCTTTACAACTCGTTGAAGTGGATGCCTAGGTACTTCACGTTCTTTTAAGCTGCTATTGAAGATCCGTCCGGAAGTTTCAGAACCAGATTTCCGCACTTGGCTGCGCTGCAACTACCTCTACTGGGTCTTCTAAAACACACAAGCTCCGATTTGGAGGTGTTTATCCGGATGCCACATTTCTTGTAGAAGGCATAGAGTCTATTGACGGGGTGTTCAACTTTTCGTAACGCTACCAGAGGAGACATCGAGGCGGCATACGTAAGGGAGTCATCAGCATACAGGAGATTTTCGCATCGAGATGGCAATGGTTGGTAAGATGTCATCAGGCTGTAGAGGAAGGGACCTAGCTTCGAACCTTGGGCAACTCCGGCTTTGATGTTCTTCACTTGTGATTTGCAGTTGTCCATTTGTACGTAGAATTTTCTGGAAGAAAGAAAAGAAAATAGAATTTTTATTAGTGACGGGGATAAATGTAATACGCTTATGGATAAGGGCTTCAATCCATACGCTGTCGAATGCTTTCTCGACATCCAGAAAGCATCCAACGGTGACACGATGGTTGTTGAGCGCTATGGTTATGTCTGGCTGGAAAACTATGGTCTAAGTACACTATACAATTGATGGTTAGAAACTTAATACGTTAATGGGGCTATGATATGATTTTAAATTAAAAGTACCTACACTACAAAAAAAATTTCAAAAAATGAATTTTATTCTGGAGTTATTGCTAGGTAGAGGCATGGACTGATTTGATTCAAATTTGGTATTTAAAACTAAATGATACCTATATTCAAATTTTTCCTTTATCTCATCTAGAGCGGATAACTGGCATACAACCTAGCTTACTCGAAAACAACTCTACTACTCTACAACTGCATTGAAATTGACTCAAACAGAATGGTAACAGGGTTTTGATGTCTTTTTTTTTTTTGAATTTGTTGGTTTTTCCCGCATAGCTATCACGTAAACGTCTCAGATTATTTTGCATACAGGACCTTCTAAGTAGAAGGTACATAATTATCATACTTAATTCCTAACATTTTACAAAAAAAAATGTTTGTATAAAAAAGCTAAACAAGAAAATAAATAATTTGTTGTTACTTTTGACATTATGGTAATTTTATACTTTCTTATGTATGAAATGCGATCCAGTTGTGCATTTTATTTTTTTGAAAGAACTGTTTTAAACAGCATACATTCCATAGAACTGTTTTGTACGTTTAATCTTCGAATTTCCCTGAAACGGCTTAATTAATTTTATTAAATTTTTATGCAGTCGCCTCTGGAAAGTTTAAGCATTCCGTACCAATATTTTAAAACGACTGTTATTTGATTTAAAAAAAAAATGTTTTAAGTTAATACGTTAATTTTGATATGTGTATAAAGCAAGCAGGGCAACTCTGAAAATTCATAAAAAAAATATATATAGCCCTAAGGTGCTAATTTATTGCGAAAAAAAATGATTGCGCTATTGGAATTCGAGATACTGGGTTACCTGCTAACTTGATGTCAAGTGAGTGGATAAATGTTTAAAAATAATTTATTGCTAATTTATTGCGGAGAAAAAATATTACTTTTTTGTGCGTTTGCGAGATACAGGGTTACCTCTTGACGTCAAGTTAGCAGGTCAACTTTCTCCAAAATGTAGATAAACGATCCGAGAGTGGATAAAAATGTTTTCTAATTTATTGCGCAGAAAAAATATTATATTTTTTGTTTTGTTTGTGAGATACAGGGTTACATGCTTACTTAACGCCAAGTTTTTTTTTTCGCAATAAATTAGCAATAAAATAGCAACTCAGGGCTAGGTATATATTTTGTTTAATGAATTTTCAGAGTTGCCCTGCTAACTTTATACACATCATTTTGATAATAACTAAGAGCGAGTTCGTACCAGATATCTGCAAAGTTTGTGTTCGTAAACAATAATTTAAATTTGGCTTAAGTAGGTCTGTAAAACAAATCACGTTTGTAAACATCAAAAGTGTGTAGAAATCAAGTCGGCGTCGGGCAATTTGTGCCGAAAAAAAAAATTCTGCCGAAAAAAAGGAAATTCTACTGAAAAACCAGTAGATAGGAAACAAAATTTGTCGTACACAGAATATTTCGTTCCAAATGTCACCCTAAAATCGCCTTTTAATCTGAAAACAAAAAATGGTTTTTTTAATAATAATTCTAAAAAAATGGGATTTTCTGCCCTGCCATGTTTACGAACACAAATTTATTAAAAAACTTCCGCCTGCTTGCTTTCTGCCGGCAGAAGAAAAATCAAATCTATATGCAGATGCTAACAGGCATGCGGCAGATTTGCAGCAGATTTCTGCGATTACGAACTTGCCCTAAGTTCTTAAGAATTGCAACAACTTTTTTTTTTTTTTTATTTTCGACTTTCATAATAATAAACTGATTATGATTTGTATGCAAATGACTACGTAATAATTAGTTTTTTTTGACGATTTAAAAAAAAATCTTGTGTAGTCTCAGGCTGGCAAGTAGTGCTTTAATTCAGAGTAAATGTTTTTTTTTGTACAATATTTTTTGTCATTTTTAAAATAGTTTCATATATTCATTTTTATTGGAGTTGAAACATTATTGTCCTTAAAGTCAAAATTAAGACTTTTCGTGATATAATAATGAAGCTGAAGATCGCTGCATTTTTTTTTCTTTTAAAGTAGTAGAACTCGAAAAGTATCATTGATATTGGAAAATTTCAAATACCAAAATGTTGTGCAAATAATTTTCCAGGGGCGATGTCCGTAACTTTTTCAAATTTGCATCCCGTTATATTTTTTTAATTAGTTTTTTTAACATTTTAAAATTAACTTTATTATTCATGTTTATGTCCATGTTCTTAAGCCATTTATTTTAGCTTAGCAACTAATAAGATATAACAAGACGAAAAAATAACAAAAAGGTTTGCTCGAATTTTATGATTGAAATTGGTAGATGGGTTATTTAAGAGTACCAATTTGAAATTTTCCAATATCATTGATACTTTTCGAGGTCTGCAACTTTCAATGAAAAAAAAAAACTCGGATGCAGCGATCTTCAGCTTCATATATAATATTATATTTATGACTGTCTTAAATTTTCCAAAAACTATCCAGCCCCCTCCCGCACAAAAATTTTTCCTGCGTTCGCACCTGCGACTTTTTTAATTCTCTGGGCAAAATTTCAAATTTAACATTTCGTAAACATTTTTTTTCGGATTGTTACGAACACTTGGTCAATGAAATACCCAAATCAGTTCAATCGTTTTAAAGTGATGCGTTTGACAGCATTTTAGTTTTTTAGTATGTCTTTATAGAAAGATTTTAAAAGTTTAATTAAATACTTAAATGCGTATACGCCCTAGTATAACACTATGTTCAAAGATCAATTTTAAAAAGAAAACAAATAATAAACGTTAAAAACTGCCAATTTTTTTTAAAATTTGTTATTAAAACTATTAAATCAGAATGCTGTTAAATATTGGAAAATGTAACACATCAAATTTTAGTACAATTTCATGTAATGGATGTAATAAATCCGTATACAAAACCCGACTTGTGTCTAAGAAAAATCTATTCATTGGAAAGCAAAAAGGGTCTAGCGTCTAGCTTAATATTTTAAGCTTTTAGAGTTCTTTTGTGATTAAGATATTTTATTTTATTAGATTCGATTAGAAAAGACTGCGAGAGACTTTTTTCAGTTTGTTTATACTGAGTTGAAGAGAGAATTAACAAACACATACTGATGATATACTTCATGAATCTTGAAGCTCTTAAATAGTATCTGTTTAACGACAAATATTAAACATTTTGTTTTTGGGGTTAAGAAAGTCACTATTTAAAAAAAAAGAACATTTTAAACAAATTCTTCTCAAAGTCACCTGGTTAAAATAAAAAAGGTGTTTTGAAAATAAAAACCTTCCCATGATGCCTGTACTGACTATTTCAGTTGAATAGAGTAGAATATGTTTTATCGATTTTTTTCTCTGGGCAAGTTTTTTAATTTACCGTCCGGTTGTTCTTAAATGATGCGCTTAGCACCGCCCACCATATTAATTTAAATTATGTCCTTATAGAAAGATGTTAAAAATTCAATAAAATAAAAAGTGCGTATA
This sequence comes from Melangyna quadrimaculata, assembly GCA_949320155.1. Taxonomy (NCBI): domain Eukaryota; kingdom Metazoa; phylum Arthropoda; class Insecta; order Diptera; family Syrphidae; genus Melangyna; species Melangyna quadrimaculata. Next base: position 74,969,437 of record OX439484.1, on the reverse strand, counting down.
CGCCCTAGTGTATCACATTCCTGTCGACAGGCGCACACAGGAATGGTTGCGAGTTGTTAGTCACTGGGCCCTGGTTCTTCACGAGCCGTTGTGCCACCCAATTTATTTTTTTTTATTTATGTATCACTGTTTAAAGGTTAACCCAACTAACAATTTAACTTCTGTAAGGGTCTTTCGAAGTTATTTCCTAATCAGCAAATTTGACTCTTATAAGGCCTTAGAGAAACACATTTGGCCCACATTGAGAAGCTCGAAAGGCTTTTAAGCAATCATATACAGGTTTATTGGAAGTACTCAAATTATTTCGCTAAGGCCTTAAAGAACAAAACTACACTCAAACATTGCAAATGTAGAAGTGTAGTTTTGTTTAAGTATTTCGATAGGCACATCTAAAAACCCTTATATAAGGCTTGTCGAGACCTAGGAGAAGCTTTTTCGAAGCACAATGCCAAAAACATAAACAATTACGACCATCATTATGTTTTTTCAACCGAAAGTTACTTTGTAGTAAAGATATTAAAAAACGTTTAAAATGTAATTAAAAAAGTACTGAGAAATGAAAGCTTCATACTAAGATAATTTTTGAAAACATTCGAATTTCTTAACGTGACAATATTTTTTAACTATGAAACAGGAACTATACTATGGTAACCTCGTTTGTGAATAATTCAGCCAGCAGTAGCTTATTTTCACATCAATACTACTTTCCATGCGAAGTACCAGCTTTTAATGCTTTCATGTTGAGTTTACAACACTTCGCTAGGACCAAATAATTAGAATTATTACTTCCCGCGCATGCGCCTGAGAGGATGATTAAAATTATGTTCGCATAACCACCTCTTCACAGGTCTTATAGACACAAATTAAGCTGACATCACTTCGCTGAGGCAAATTCATCGAAATAAATGCTTCTCGCGCATGCGTCTGACAGAGTTCACACAATTATTACGCTTGTGTCGGGCTTGTGTTTGATGGGTTATAGAACTAAGATTGGATGTCATTCTTAATCAGAGTTACCACTGCGATCAAATTTAATTCTGAGGAAATCATTTTTATTGGTGGGATCCGGGGTATTATTTTGTTTTATAGAAATTAAAAAAAAAGACAAACAACGAATATGAAAAAAGTTTATCTGTTTTTGTTTAATCATTTCTAATAAAAAATGATTAAATAATTTGTATTTGTACTGCAATTCTGAATATAAATTACATAATTATAGTTCGATGTAAAAAAATAAATATATTTTTTTTTTTTTCAAGTGAATTTAAATTGTTTTCTTTTTCCATATTTATAAATGTATGTACCATTTTTGTTTTGCAAAATTTAAAGCTTTACCTATACTCAATGAATCAGTTTAATTTAAATTTTTAAGGTGATACAAATTTACCTATTTTTATTTTCATAAATAATTTGACCTGTAGTAACCCTCTCTCGGCAGTAGAAACATACATGCCGCGAACAGTATACAAGATAATGCTTGCATCAGGCTTTTCCTCAAGGGACTTACAGAAACAAAATAAATTGACATAATTCCACTAACAATTATGCTTCCATTAGATTTTTGTACACATAATAGCTTGTTTCAGGCCTTTGTCAGCAGGCCCTTCCAGAGCTCTTGGCTGTGCTTCCTAATGAAAGCTAGCTTTTTCTTTGCTTTTATTTCGCATGCCTCTCAAAACTAATTTCTGGGAAGCCTTACGAAAACTATAATCAAATTGTAAATATTCAGGCTTGCAGAAAATTAAAGATTCTGCTTGTAACAGGTTTGTAGGAAGCTGTTTTCAAAAATATAGCTCAGAAAATTTGCAACTTCGATGTCCAAACTAAATACAAGCCTTGTAGAAATAATAACTTATAGAAATTCAAAAAATGAACTTTATAGAGGAAAAATTGTTAGTTGGGAATTCTAGAGAGAATACAAGTACGACATGCTAACGGCATAATTTTGTAGTTTGCTCTTTCTTCTAGGAGGGTAAATCTCTTGATTGTCTTAGGTACTTTTGTTGCACTAATTCAACATAATTTATATTTAATTGTCAATATGAATATATGTAGGTCACTTTTGCTCGACAAGTATAGAGATTTTCAAGAAATGTAATACAGTGGCACTTCGGATCGGATCCAATGTTTGTTACACTCATAATTCGGACTAAAACAAAAATTTAAAAGAAGCTATTCGCCAAACTTGATAAACGTTATCAATATTGATACGCCTTTCAACTCATAGAATTTGATTTGTATTTACTTAAAATGTTCTTGTTAACAAAAACTCAAATAATTAGATAGTAAAACTATGTATACATAAATTGATATGTATTTACTTTGTTACCATTTTGTCATTTTTATTTTCAACCTTTAAAAACCCCAAGCTTCATAGTTTTAATCTCATAAAAACCCATTTTGAGGGTAAATTGTCATTTGTGTGATATTCAAATATAAATGGGAACGTGTTCTGCAACATAATGTCCCCAAAAGCATATATGTTTTGATTGAATTCTCTAAAGACATCATCCATGTCCAATAGGAAATAATTGGAAAGTGACTTCCTCTTTCCCTTCATAGGTACCTAGGTATTCCTGTGTATTTAAACGAACTTTTGGTATATACTCCTATAAGAGAAACTCAATCTACATCGATTTATCTTAAGTCAAAGAACCTATCAGCTATACCATCGCCAATGACCAAGATAAAGCATCGTTCCTTACCCATTTTAGTTTCCCAACCCATCAGGCCGACATCCAGCAAAGTCCTCGAAATGGCAGGTCGAGATGGTATACGGTATACCTCTATACCATACTTGCTGAAGAATAAATGTGCGGGTGACCGAAATTCCATTCGAAACAGCAGCTCTACCGGACGACAGCAAAATTGTTTGCTTCCATCACCATCACTATATGTAAACGTACCTATAGAAAATATCCCATGAAGGACGAAAAGGACAGAGGACGCAAAACCGGGACAACAGAATGGAAGGCAATAAAATAAGTAGACCGAAAACTAACTAACAAGACAGGAACAAGTGAGCTTTTGTTCGAATCAACATTGTTGGTTAGCAAAATCAATCCTAAAAGTTCATCACCCCAAACCATCCCCTCTCATCTCCCCCCACAATTACCCTCCCAATCCGAAGGATACAACATTGATGTGTACCATCTCACACCAGGCAGGCGGGCCTTGCAGGCAAAAGAAGACACATCACATACAAACCAACGAATTTTATATTTATGGCTCGGGGTAGGTACATCTACCTACACATAAATATACACTACACGCTCTCCTCGTTCTTTACCAGCACTTTACCTTGGGGGCTAACACAAGGCGAACTGGCGAATAAATACGAATGGCTAGAACAAACACTTAAAGAGTGGTTAAGGAAGTTCGAGGAGAAGGACACACAAATAGAATCGGCTTGCGGTTTATTAGAGCCCAAGTCTTGTGTCTGAGTCCTTTGTGATTTTCCCGCAAAGAAAAGTGGAATAAGACGGTGCGGCGCGGCGACAACGTAGAAGACGAAGAAGAATAAGACGTCCAACAGTGACGCCGGGCCGGTCCATGGCTAGGACCATACTCTTAAAAAGACTCGTCCTTATTCGTCCTTAAATAAATATTTGTGAACGCACTAGTGGATACATATGGAACACATATCGTTAGAGAGATAATAAGGGATTTCTTCGTTTAAATTTCGTTTTTTTTTCATTTGCTCCTTTTTCTGCGCTACTGCCAAAGGACTTGGGTTTTGCCAACTTTTTATAGACTCAACGTAAATATCAACATTCCACCTGCGTCAAGGAGTGATGAGGGGGTGGGAAATGGTCTCGGCCGCCGTGAAAGAACACATATCTACCTCTAAACCTTCATTTATACGTGATTCGACTGTATGTGGGATAGTTGTAGTACCTTACCTTCCTACACCAACGGTTGTAACGGTGATGGGCTAAACATATCCTTCAGTGAGTGCTCATTCCACGCACACATCTTCAAAAGGATGTATCTATGTTTGTTCAATTTTACGAAATTCCTATGTCACAAAGAAAACAAAAAAAAAAAAAAAGGACGAAGAAGAATATGTTGCCATTGCCATCTATTACCAAACATCCGTAAGACCGTGAGGCTATGAGCACCGAAGCATCTTCCCCCGCTGCTGTATATATTTTTGTATACTTTTCCATCATGGACGCACTTCACCGTGAGTTTTACGCTCACCTGATTTTCGTATTCCGATTAAAGTTGTCTTAGATACAGATGTTGAGGGAAGACATTATTATTTGTAAAATGGAAGATATAACACTGGAAAAGGATATCTATTCCCATAATATAAAACCTATACCTATACCTCGTCGACAGGATTTTAAAGTTGAAAGTTTGGAAATAAAAATTTTGAAGTTGAAGGCAATCAAATGGCTAACGTCTGGAAACTTTAAAATAGTAATTTAGAAAATTTATTATATAGGTACACATGCCCAGCCCATATACATACATACCTGCTCAATTCGCGTCTGTGGGTTTTGCTATAAGAAAGTTCAGCAAATTTTATGTTGTTCATGATAAAAAAAAGTTTGCTCATAAAAAAAAAAAATCAAATTCTTGACCTTGAGTGGAAAAATGTTCATCTTTTGTTTAACGAAACAAAGCGATACCTACAGTTATAGATTTGTAAAAATATTGACCTCGTGATTTTAACAGAAACCAATAATATAGAGTATGTTGAATGTATGTCCTTCTGTCTCTTTGTATTTAAAACTTTTTATTTTTATTATTCAAAATTAATTTTTCAACTTGGTATTTAGTTTTCTTATAGGCTGAGAAAATCTAGAGTGGAAATTGAATTTTTTTGTTAGATTAAAAAATTCGTTTTATACACGGTGATTTATCCGAGGTACATTATGTCAAAGAGCTAAAGCGTGTAGGTAGCTTGGGTCGAGTAGGCACAAATATCGTGTTGGAGGCAAATTTTTAGAAACAATTGACTTAAAACAGATTTTTTTTTAAATACAACGGTAATATTTACGATTCCCTTTTATACCTTTTTGTAGAGCCGAAATCCCTTCTTTTATTTTCTTTTAAAATAAAGTTCTTTTAATATGAACAATTTTGGAAAAATTATTTTTCAGACTAAAAATTTTGAAGAAAAAAATGTCAAATTTTGTTTTTCAAAATTGTACGTAGTTTAGTACTATTTTTGGTTTAAGAATTCAATGGTCTTATCAATTTTAACCCGGGATTTTAACAAACGAGTAGAACTTTATAGCGTTTATGCGTGTTAGGCCCAGTTTTTTAGTTGTGAGTTAAGCCAGAGTTTCTTAACTGTGGAAATAGACTGGTCTACAGTTACGTCAAGAAGAAGTTTAAGAAGAAGTTGAGGTGAAAGGATAATGCAGAAAGTCTTAAAAAAACAAAGAAGATAAAATAACAAAAGCATTTGTTTTTAGTTAATCCAGAGTTAACTTACCAAATTTGGTGAGTTAACTCGGTTTTAACTTTAACACCGCACTGAAAAACTGGCCCTTGGTGGCAGTGGCGGATCCAGGGGGTGGCTTTAGGGGCTAAAGCCCCCCCCATAGCCGTTTGCTAAAATAATTTGAAATATAGAAAGCAATACATTACAACGTGTAATGAAGTGAAGTGAATTGGAAAAAAAACAATTGGGGGCTATGAATAAACGACAATTTTCCCTTAAAACAAAACCCAGAAACTTGGAAAAAAAAAACAACTTGGGACTAATAAGGTCTGAGAATATTGGACAAAAAACGTGGTCAGGGTTAACAACTAACTCCCTAAAAACTAACCTTATTCCAGAGAGCTTTTGGGGCATAAGTCTAAGGATTTTCAAAGTCCGAAGTTGGGGCTAAGGCTTGAAGGTATAATTAAAAAAAAACGTGGTCGGGGCTTAACATTTATATGTCAAAAAACAACTGTTTACACTAAAAACTTAGCTAATTTAACGAAAGAAATGCAATCGAGGCTAAAACAATAAGAGAACACCGGGGTGTAAAGCTTAGTCTAAATGTTTTTATACAACAGGAATTGTTTCTTACGGCCTTGGCTGGGCTTAGAGCATTTTGGGGCTTAGTTTATAAAATTTCAAAGGTCCAAGGGAATACATACAAAACATTTTTGGGCTAAGCATTTCAATACAAATTCTTTAGTCGAGGAGCCAAATTCCAAAAGCGTGAGAAACTCTGTGAACTCAGAAAAATTTTGCAGGTGCACATGAATATTTACAATCTCTATAGACTCTTGAGTGACTTACAAATTTATCGACACATTTTTTGAGCAGGAATAGAAAGTGTATGTAGGTGCAGTGTAAACGAAAATTCTTGACACTAACTTGGAGAATTGGGCCGTGCAGCTTATTTTTTAGAGCAGCTGTTTCTTATGCCCGACATTTGAAATATTTTATTTTTCGATCCACAAAATATTATTTTCGTGCTTTCCAGTGACAATTTGACAATTTGAAGAAAACAGGTAGGTTCGTTGATTTGGCTATAATTTAAAAAAATGAGATATGAGCTTTTGCCAGTAAGACCACCTAAATATCATTTTTCTGAACTAGCATTACAAACAGTTTTCAAATTTTGTTAAAAAGGTGAAGTTCAAAGCATACCTTCAGCTAATTTAAACAAACACTTACATAATGTACATATGTAGTTGGGCACTTGATACCTAATCAATTATTAAGCAATATACCTATAAATAAACGAATTTGTTCGTGTGGTTTGAGGCTAGAACTTAAAGTTATAAAATTATTTATATTACCATGTTTTGCTGAGCCTTAAAATTGGCTTTTAAAAAATAATTCCCATGCTTAACACATCAATCCCGAATTCTTGTTATTGTGCTTTATTTTGAAAAATTTTTAAAGAGCGTTAGGAGCGGATATAAAGGCACACAAAACACGGCTATTATTTAAGGAAAAGTGATGTCAAAATTCGTTTTCTGTGATATAACTTCCTATGTAGATACCCCCCCCCACAGCCAAATACTAGATCCGCTACTGCTTGGTGTATCTGAACACGAGAGAATCGACTAGTTGCAGAAAAAGTATTATATTTTTGCCTACGAGATGCCGGCCAGTTATCTTGCAGGGTAGTGTATTATTTTCATTTCTTTTGTTTTGTTTCCATTGTTTCCATATTTTGTGTGTTTTTCTATATATGAAATATTTTAAAAATATAATGCTATTTGACAAAACGAGCAACTAGTCACACACACATTCATAAAACTAACACTATGATACAAATGTTACTAGTTCTTCTCGCTTGTCTAAGCCCAGGGTTAGTCAAAAATTGAAAACCAGATGATTCAAGAACTTTTACTTTTCAAGATATTAAACAAATAAATAAACCAACTTTTTAGTAAAAATAAGAAAAATGCAAAGTAAATTAATGTTTGCTGAAATTAAGACTTAGCTTGATTGTTCTCAGTCTTATGAGAAAGTTGGTTAATTTATTTTAAAAATATCTTGAAAAGTCAAAGTCCTAGAACCATACGGTTTCCAGTAATTTAATACCAATTTACAAGAACATTGAATTTTGAAAGCAAAAATAGTACTTAATTATTTTAAATGTTTTAAAAAATATTTTTCATTAGTTTTTTTTTTCTTCAAGATTTTGAGTTTAAAAGTTAATATTTAAAAAAAAACTGTTCATTGAAACAAAAGCTATTTAAAAATAAAATAAAAAAAAGAGATTTCAGGCCTTATGTAAAACTATAACAACGCATTCGCATTAAAGTGTTAATTTTGGAAAATTTCTCCTCCAGCCTAAACGGGAGAAATATAATATGGCATTTACTTTAAAAATTAAAATGCAAAATACAAATGCATTTTTAAACAAAATACATCCTTATAATCAAAAGAAAAAAAAAATGTTCAGCCATATTAATAGCCATATGCAGATGATAGGCCATAACCAGACAAACATTTTGAAGGGGAGGAATAATAGGTAACGTTTTCCAAAGTATTTAATATTTTTAAGTATGTACTAAGTCGGTAAACCTAATTCGAGTTTTTCTTAAGATCAATTTCCGATTGAGAAATTGAAAAAAATAATTTCATAACAATGAATATCATTTTACTTCGATTGTAAGATAAGTTTTACAAAATCAAAGAACGCCTTAATTCGTCAAATCTGACTTCAAATTAATTACATAATTCAACATACAAAAATGTCATTAAATACATTTTTTCTTGAAATAAAATGAAACAATATTTCACAATTTATAACATGAACATTGGAAATGCATACAATGTATGTCTTCGTCTTCATTCTTGCGTTAGAAAAATGCTCGTTAAGTATTTTTTTTTTTTTTTTAAAACGATTGATTGATTAAATGATACTCAAAATTAATTTAATTACTCGTAATACATACATTAAGGAATGCAAAGTGTCCCCACAGATTGAAGTTCCTTGTTCGTTTTTATATTTTAATCATCTTTCAAAAATCAACAACTTATATGATATCATCCTTTCTCTTATCTTAAATCAAACTCGTTCGGAGTGTTGCAAACCAACAACCAACTAGACAAAGACAACGCAACGCTTTGTAAGGGAAAATAGAATTATTGTATGAATATAAAGTACATTCGTGTGACTGCAAATTTTAAAGAAAAAATATTTATTTGCTTAAGCCTTTAATAACCAGTTTTAATTTTGTTTTGTAGATACAAAACATGAACAAATTATTCATTTATTTGAAGTTATTCATTAAAATTTGAGAAACCATTTCGAAATCTAAGTTGAAAGGAAATTAAATCAAAAAAAAAATTATCATTTGCAATACGATGTTAATAAAAATCAGTATTCATATAAATTTATTTTGTTTCAACTTGCAACTGAACCACTACTCTGTTGTTCTCTCTCTTTTGTATTCTATTATTTCTCTTAAAATATTATTATCGAATACTTGAACAAACATAAACTTCTTCGAACTTTATCATACATGGTGGTGGGGTACGTATAAGAAACGTATGATATTTAAGGTATTACAAACCAAATCGAAAGCAACCCTCTTCTTTTGCTTCCAACAAAATCATGTCTCGGTAAGTGAGGCGACAGGGTTCGGATTTTTAAAAACTCTTTGACAAAGATCTGATAGTGTGAAAAAAAATGTGTGTGTTATTAAAAAGTGTTTTAGGAAATAAGCATCGATAACTAAAATAAATATGAGTATAGGTGATTTTACAAAATTTTATATTATGTTATTTTTGATGTGTAAACATCTTGGCGCTAGGTATTAAGAAAAAAACTAACTCTCGGTATGGGTAAACTTGAAAGAGGAAAGACAGAATGTAACTCACTCCATTTTACCGGAACATGGGAAGCCATTAGATTTTTAACTAATGGATGCGAATGGTTCGTGCATTGAATAGAGTAAATTGAGTTAATGTGGTAAATGTCGGTAATGTGGTTGGGTATAGTAATACACCAATGAAGCCAACGGCTTGTGCATTAAATAGTGTCGGGAAAATTATCATTATCATTATAATTGTGCAAAATGCAGTTTTTTAAGGCATGAACAACTGTTATGATTTTAAGTTTTTTTTTTTGTGCCTATTTTGATGCAGGTTTTGGTGACGTTGAGACGGGACGGTGACGACAACCTACCGTTCAAAGTTGGAACTTGAGCTTTTTAGGTTTTGGGGGATATTTTTTCTTTTTGAACTTTATCACAAAAAAAAAAAAATAACTTTGTTCCAACCAAAATTAACTGTTTTACAAAAAAATATTAACTTTTTGCAAAATTAACTTTTTTACAAAAAAAATTAACTTTTTTACAAAATAAAAAAACATATTTGCAGAAAAAAAAAAAACATTTTCACATTAAAAAGTGATGAGAAATTATTCAGCTCCGGAAGCTACTGAACGAAAAATCAGAAAAATACAGGTGATGTGTCGAAAGGTATGCCTTGAATAGGTCTAATATTTGTAGGGTTGCCACTTTTCTAGAAGTAAGATAGTAAAGTAAAATCGGAAAACAGCCTCCTGCACCTTTACGCAAAATCAAACAAATACGGGCAATATGTCAGAAGATAGGCCATAAATAGGTCTAAATTGAGTATGATTTTAAGAGTTGCCACATTCTTTAAAAGTACCTTTTTTTGAAAGTGGAGGGTGAGGTTAGAAACAAAATTAAATACATATTTACGCTCAGCCCTGAATCACAAATAATAACATAACATGTTCGACGGGCGCCTTTGGCTATATACTGTATACTGTATGCTATAGTATAAACTGTACACTACACTGCCTTGAGTCACGGTACTCACACATTTTTGTTTTCATACATTTCAGTGGATGAAAAAAAGGAACATAATTGAAACCAAACGTGGTGCTGGTAGTTTGTAGATATGAGATATTGTAGGAAAGTACTATGCTACCTTAATTAATTTTCGACTCTTCATGTTGCTTACTCTTTTATTTGGGTTCAAAGTTCGAACTTCGGTTCAAACTCCAAACCCTATGATTTTTGCTTGCTCTCACTTTTGAATTGATTGAAACAATTTCAAAAGAGAAAATATGAATATGTATTCTCTTTCATCTTTAGGTATTATGAAATTATGATTTTATAATTTTAGTACTTTAGAGAGTATAGTTAAGGCGTTGACTGATAGATGGCTCTTTAGATCAGTTAGGTTATTTTAAACAGTTTTGATTCATCAATTTTTGTGTGCTTGTAAGTAGAATCAACCCCTGAGATTAATACATCTTATCGTATTAAAATATCAAGAAAAAATGGAAATCAAAATGAGCTTAGTTTTGATTTAAGATGTATGTGCATATGTATGTAACTACATAATTATGTAACTACCTAGAATAGATTTGTTGTCTTTAAAATAATATTGTCTGTTAGAATTAAGTGTGGTATGGTAGATAATTATGTACATTTTTTGTTTTGCAACAACACAAAACTATCATAAGTAAAAGAAATCACATACGAACAGTTACACTAAGTTTAAATTTTTGAAATAATAATTTTGAAACAGAAACCAGACTTGGCTAGAGTTTTTAGTTTTGAATATGTTTGTGTGGAACCTAAAATTTAATAGAACACACAATTTACCTGTGCATTTTTGAGAGAATGAGTAAACTTAAGCTTATTTGAGAATTTAAATATTTTGTTTTAAATAAGATTTTCTATAAATTTAAAATCCAAACATTTTATTTTTTATTTTCAATTTGTATTCGGAAAATTGTTGAAATTGTGAAAGGATTCTTGTTGAAAAAATGTTATCAAAATTGATAAAGCGTTTACCAGGAATTTTAAAATAAAAGAGGATAATTATCTTTTCGGCTAGCTCTGCGACTGTTCAAACAAATAAGAAATATAATCGTGTGGACTTAAATCGGTTGTAGTTGAAATTCATACATTCTGAATGGAAGGTAAAGAAAACAATTTAACAATGTAAGTTTTATTGGCAATTAATTTTTCAATAATTTTTTTGTTTTACAATTACAATTATATATTTTGATGTTGGTGACCTTTTGTTATTATAGATTATTGCTAAACGGGCTTTAGGTCAAATGAAACAAATAGTTTCTTTTTGTCACAACGTTTCGTCCATGTATATGGACATCATCAGGTGCAAAATGGTTTCTATATTAGCATTGATATGTATGTTAATAAATGTTTACAAAGATATTCACAATACATTAATCACTTACAATAATTGTTGTTACATTTATGTATGTTCAATTAATAATTTATTTTACGACTACACAGTATAAAGTTTGACTGACAAGTAACATCTCAAATAAACTGAAAAAATATATAAACATGAGCACACAGCACATAAAGATCATATTGTAGAAAACAAAATTTACAAATCCTTTACGTACGTTAAAGAAATAGCAGATCGGTTCAAAAACGCAAAACTCCTAGATACAGAGAAATACAAATTAGCTTTAAAATCGACAAACACAACTTCACAACTCTACACCAACCTTAAAACAAAAATAGACAAATTGGAACATTCAAATTTAATTTACAAAATTAATTGTAATGGAAATTCTGACGAAGAATGTAACCAAATATACATAGGAACAACAAAACAAAAACTTAAGAGCAGACTAGCAGGACACAAATCCGATATAAAAAGCAGCGCAATACAGAAGACAGCCCTGGCATCACATTGCATAGCTTTCAAGCACTCCCCCGACCACTCCAACGTCAAAATAATGCAGCGAGAAGAACATCAAAACAAAAGGATGATAATCGAAACCCTGCATATAATCAATGCTGATAACACAATGAACTGAAAACTCAAAATTAAGAGTGAAATTGTATGGCGAGGAAGTTAAATTCATACATTCGGGGGGGGGGGGGGGGGAGGGTGTTGAACCCGCAACCCCCCCTGCGTTCGCGCCTGTTGTTGTCCATTTCATTCAATAATAATTCACAAATAAGATTGAACACAACTTCATTCGCGGTTATTTCTGATTTTTGTGTGACGTTTGTGAACATTCAATTTTCAATGACTGCTTAAAATTGACACTTAAGCAAGCCTGCACACGTTCTGCAGAATGAGTGCGTTCATTAATGTAACAAAGAAGAAAGGCGATTGTCTAGCGCAGTTTCAATGTTTATGAAAACACCCAATATCTAGTTTGGCAATATTCCCGAGTGGAGTTATTTTGTAAAAGTAATCAATTTCATGTTTTTTTTTTTTTTTTTTGAATATTTATGTGATTGTGTGTAACAATTAATTATTATTCATACTGGCAACTTAAAATTTATACCTACTAAATCTATTTTATATTTATGTAGGTATGTTTAGGTATCCCTATATTTTTTTTAAGAAACATCTATTGACATGCATTTCACTTAAATATACATACATATACGTTTTCTTCAACTAAGGTGCTTGCTTTAAATAATAAAGTGATAAGAAATCGTAGAGAGTCTGCCTAATCAATTAATTATCAATGCAAGACAGTGGGCGCATTCAATACAAAATTTGACAACTGCTGAAAATAAAGTACTTAGTTTTTTGTCGTTCAACGTAAAATTATATGAAATGTCAGTTTTGTATGGAGAGACTTTTTTTTGTATAGAAAAGCTGTCAGCTGAATTTTCAGTTGGGAATTTCTTGCTGAAAATCAGATGAAACGTAACTAAACTTCACTAAACGAAACTGAATGTCAGCTAACTTTTTATGACAGCTGGCCAATCAGAAGCTCTATCTGAAAATAAAATACTGAAAATTTTGATGCGTTGAATCCGGCCAGTGAAAAACAATGTGTGAGTAAACCAGTTTTTACATTTATATTCTCGTTGTTTGTTGTTTGAGTAACAACGATCAACGTAGGTACACCGACTTTTACGAGCCCATTTGAATTTGCTTGTTTTATATTCGTTCTGAGTTCGTTGTCCGGTGTTATCATTTACACTTTCGTTGCGCGTATACGACCAACAATATCGTTTTTAGTTCAGAGCAGAGCCTGAACTGTCCAACAAAAAATTGTGTTTATTTTTTACCTCTGAACGTTCAGAGCTTCAAATTTGTGTTTCTTTTTTCGTTCTGAACGTGTTCTGAGCTTGTGAAATTGACAATTGAGACATTGTGAAAGAAGCCCAGAAAATATATTATTTTTAAATCCAAAACTTAAACAAATTTAAATATAAGTATATACAGGGTGTCCAGTAAAGAATGGATAATCTGGGGATGCCTCATAGAAGACTTTATGGCCGTCCTGAAAACTAATACAAAAAAAGTCTATCCCAAACACAAGAAAAGATATGTGATTTTTTTTGTTCAGAGCATTATTTTTTGCGTTACTCAACGTTTTTGAATACCACGACTACGAGTGAATGAATTCTACCGTTTTTTTCTTGTAGCTTTATTTAACATTGTTTGTGCCAAAACATAAGAAGACAAAAATTATAATAACTGTTGGAATTCTTGGAGAAAAAAAATATTGAACTTTGATTTTCGATGCAAAATTCCAGAGAAAATAATTTTTGAAAAAGTTAAATCATCTTTGGTATGAAAAAAAGCATGAATACCTAAGTGGCCAACTATTTTTAAAATATGCGTGTCAAATGCGGATTTCAAAATGGTATACTTTATTACTGTACCTAAGACCAATAGCAAGTTATTTGTAAAAATCTGCAATACTAAAGCCAATTTAGCAAAAACAAAAGTTTTCAAAATTAGCACATTAAACGTGAAAATAATACTATGCGTTGAACATGGTAGATTTTTGATTGATTGCCTTTCTTTATAATGTTGTCCTAATGATAAATCCAAGTCCAAGCTCTTAACTTCTAGGGCCGAATGCAACATTACCAAAAATGTTAACAATGTGCAAAAAAACGGCTACATTTTCGAGCTTGTTTTGAATTATACCTCTTCAATTGGCCTTTTAAAAAACCATTAAATATTTTAGTAGTGGTTATTACCAAATTAATTTTCTTATTAGAGGTGCAATAAATAAATCGAATACAGCAACCCGATCAGCTTCTCAGAGGAGGTATGAAATCTTGTGCAAGCCGCTGCATTACAAATATGCCAGAGATACAGGCAGATGGACCTAAATAAACTTGATTTTTTTATTGGGGCTGCATTAAGAAAATCGTGTACAGCAAGCCCATCAAGTCCTTAGAGGAGATGAGAAATCTTGGGGAGGCAGCTGTATTACAAGATTCTGAGCAAAAATTAACAAGATTATTATAAGATTTTCATTTATTCGGAGGTGCATAACCTGTATTAGAATGGGTGGAAAACAGTTTGAACATTTGCTTTAAATTAAAAAAAAAATATCTACTTTTGTTTTTGTTTTCTAACAAAGTGATCAAGTGATTGAAAGTTGGCTCAAAACTCAAAAGAATATTTGTTTGAAGAAAATAACAAATAAACGTAAAGCAGCTGCGAAAATATTTTATGGTTTTGTTAGGGCCCAATAGACCAGGTATAATTCAAAACAAGCTTGAAAATTTAGCCGTTGTTTGCACTTTGTTGACATTTTTTGTAATATTGCAATCGGCCTTAGAAGTTAAAAGCTTGGATTTATCACAAGGATAATATCATAAAAACAGGCAATCAATCAAAAATCTACCATGTTGGAAGCATGATATTATTTTCACGTTTAATTTGCTAATTTTTAAAACATTTCTTTTTGCTAAATTGACTCTCTTGTTGCTGATTTTTACCAATAACTTCCTATTGGTTCAAGATGCAATAATAAATTATACCATTTTGAATTCCGCATTTAATGCGCATATTTCTAAAATAGTTGGCAACTTAGGTATTTTTTCATACCAGAGATGATTTAACTTTTTCAAAAATTATTTTCTTTCACATTTTGCATCAAAAATCAAATCTCAATTATTTTTTTCCCTAAGAATTCCAACAGTTATTATAATTTTTGTCTTCGTTGGCACAAACAATTTAAAATATTTCTACGAAAGAAAAACGTTAGAATTCATTCACTTGTAGTCGTGGTATTCAAAAACGTAAAGTAACGCAAAAAATAATGCGCTGAACCAAAAAATGCACATATCTTTCCTTGTGGTTGGGATAGGCTTTTTTTTATTAGTTTTCAGGTCGGTCATAAAGTCTACTATGAGGCATTCCAAGGTTATCCATTATTTACTGGACACCCTGTATGTATGTATATTAAATTTGTACTATCAGAAGTTAAAGTCACTACATGAAAAATAATTAATTTTCTGATGTTTTTGTTGATTATCTTAATATGGCTTTTGGTATTCCATCACTAGCTTTTCGAATATGTTTTTTATTCTACTAATACGACCCAATTTGAAAAAACCATCATTATACAGTTTTAAATTAATCACACTAGAAGTAACCAAAGTTACAAAAGACTCATCAATCATGTCAAAATTATTATTAAAACAAATTTTTAGTTAACCTCCTGACCGTGCTGTCAGTATCTAAGAAAATATTTTTCCTTCAAAAATTCTATAGTCATAGAGTGTCCAAATATTTCTGCGGCACGATGGTAAGGTCTCAATATATACAAAGTTCACCATTATTTGACACATCGGAGCAAACTCGTGGAGTGTTGTTTTTAAGAATGTGAAATCTGGTTTTACTCGTATTAACCCTTTTAAATTAACTTCGTTGCGAATGCCCAATACATGTATACTATCGAGAAATGCCAAGAAAGGGTTAATAACTATAGTTGAAGGGTTGTTGAACTACTAATTTGTTTTTGTTTGTGTATATTAATTTAATATTTTCTTATAAAAATTTGGAACGGTAAGTGGTTAAGATTGAAATTAAGTCAGAAAGCACCGTATGAAGTAGAATTTTTAAAAGGTGAATTTTGTTCTTACAGGGTGGTTCACCTAAGGTGTGACAAATAGCTAGAGCGTGAAGGTTGTGTTGAGCCATTTCGTATGAGAGGGGGGTCTATTCTCCTCCATAAAAGATAAACTAACCAAAAGGATAAACGAAATATTACCAGCATTGTTACAAGTTAAGATTTAGATTTAGATTTAGAAGTATTTTTTATTCATTTCAAACTTAAAATTAGTATAACAATTAATTGATTGATAATGAATAAATAGTAATCATTCACTAACTTAAAATTTAGTGTCGAATGATACAGCAAGAAAAAATTCACAAAAATAAATCTGATGTGGGGTGACAGTCAGAACTAAAATAGTTAAAATTCAAAATAATAATGATCAACAAAATATTATACCTATTTATAAATATAAAATAAATTACATCTTTTGATTTTAATTTCCCTTTTAAAACCTCGACAAAATTGAAGCAAATGTTGGATAGTTTATAATTAATAATGTAACATCAATTGAAAAATTAAGAAAAAAGTGAATTAAAGGATTATTTTATATTAACAAAAGTAATTTTCAATAAAATAAAAGTCCACCGTGAAAAGCCAGTTTTTTACTTTTTTTAAAAATGAGTTAAAGTTATGAGTCTTTCTTATTGACACAGGAAGTTTATTAAAACATTTAGGTGCAGAGGCAGTATAAAAATGAGAGAAATGTGTTTTATTCGCAACAGGTTCATTAACTAGGTGCATATTGTTTATACGTAGATTGTATAATTGAGAGTTTCTGCTAGGCATATTATCACTTTGCTTGAAAAATTCTTTCAAGACTTTAAAAACGTTAAGATGTCTCATAGGCAGAATTCTTAAGTCTGTGTATAAAGGCCAACTTTCAGAGAATCGATTTTTGTTGCAAATAATACGTATCAGGTGTGTTTGTGCAATTAACAAGGTCTTAAGAGTATAAGCGTATGAACCTCCCCAGCTAGATAATCCATGCTGCAGTTTTGAATGTGCAAGACCATAATATACTAAATTTAAGACTTTTTTTAGAACAAAAAGGCTTTAAGAGATACATTTTTCGAGTGACCAGCATTAAAATAGATTTAATATTTCCGATGTGATCTTTCCAATTAAGTTTTGAATCAATAATTACGCCTAAGTATTTAGAGCTTGGTACTCCGTTTGGATCAAAATAAGATTAACCACAAAAATGTATAGGAAAGCTGTATTGTCTAGAATTCGAAAATGAAAATACAGATTGAAGTCAGAAGGTCTATAGCCTGATGTTTTGAAGGTCATCAATTTAGTTTTTCCACTAAGGATTAGCTTATGAATAGAAAACCATGTCCTTAAAGTTTGGAGGTCTTCTTTAATTTGTAATACACAGTTAAGTTCGGAAACTGATTGGTAAGTGAAGGATATGTCATCCGCAAAGGCAGTCGAAAGGCCATTTAACTTGAGTTTGAAAAGTGAGTTGATATATATTAAGAAGAACAAAGGGCCAAGTACGGATCCTTGTGGTACGCCATTTTTCAAAATACGGGCTTCACTTGAGATTCCCTTTAGAGTTACTGTTTGGCCTCTACCCTTCAAATATGACTTCAACCATTCAAAAACAACTCCTCTAAAACCAGCATTGTAAAGTTTGCTTAGAAGAAAATCATGATCAACCATATCAAAAGCCTTTGTCATGTCAATGAAGAGAGCTATGGTAAATTTGTTATTATTTAAACTATCATACAACTGACTGCATAACCTATGAATGGCATCTTCTGTTGACTTACCAGACCTGACACCAAACTGATTCTCACTGAAAAAACTATTTTTGTTCAAAAAAGACGTAATTCTGTTTTTCATGAGTTTTTCAAAAATTTTGGAAACTGTGGGAAGAAGAGAAATAGGTCTGTAGTTTGAAATGCTTTTCCTGTCTCCTTTCTTAAACAAAGGTATAACCTCAGCACATTTAAGGTTTTGTGGGAAAAAAGAATATGCATTTAAAAGAGATAAACTCTTCACTCGTTAGATAATAGGCACAATACAAAGGTGTAAAAGAATTAAAGACAGTCTATTTTAAAGGTCTTAAAGTGACAATCGTTAGCTATTTTTGTTTACTTTTTTTAAATTATGTATATACATTTTTGAATATGTGGGTTGTTTGTTTTTGGCAACGAGAAAGCCATTTGACCAACTATACCAAATTATAAGTATAATTACATTAAGTGTGGTGCTTCTACCATTTTTATTACAAAAATTCAAGTTGAATACGCATGTTATAAGTCAATGACAGTTCGTGTAAACAAAATATAAAACACCCCCAGTTTCACAGTCGAAGTTTAAACTCCACTTTTGGTTTAAACTTCAGTTCAACAATTTATTAGGTTTCACAGTTTTGTTTACACCTTGAAATGTGTTCAATTTGTAGTTTAAGTTAAACGGCAGCCAGTGTTCGGTGTTCCGTTTAAATATAAGTTCAACGTTTGAAACCACCATGCATAATACATTATGGAATTTATTTACTTATTTTTTTTATAACCTATTCCATCAGCAAATATCTGTCTGCTGTTGAAAAGTTGTTCTATCTCTTTTTTTGCACAATTATTTGTTTAATTTTCTTTTTTCTTAAATTTTGTTCGTTCCACTTGAAAAAAAAAAAAAAATGTCGACAGATTATCAACGACACAAATTCATTGGTGCTGTTTCGCGTCTTCTTTGCTTAGAAAGAGATTCTTTCTCAAGACAAGGAAAGGTACGTACTCTTTGCAATACGTCACTTGGCGAAGCAAAAACGTACCTACAATGCTGCCAATTATTTTTCATCAAATCTAGTTAAACGAAGGTCATCTGAACTGATGTTCAGATTTTATTGTGAATCCGGACGAATTAAACCAAATATTTAAACTTATTTTAAGAATCAGCTGATCTTAAGTTTAAACTTCCACTGTTAAACTGGGGTCTAATGTTATAACCGCTAATGCCACAGTCAACAAAAAATTGTATTAATACAAGAGGCGACAGCAAAAAATATTAAAGGTTGTATCTTGTATGTAAGTAACCAATATATGAGTATGAACAAAGTGGGGATGGGGATTGGTGTTGCTATTTAAAAAATAGTCAAGATTTCGACTATTCGTAATAAACTAATATTTTTGTCTGCTTAATAGGTAGGTTCCTACATGTTAGTGTGAAGCGTTTAAATGTAATTCCATATTGAGGAAAAATTCAGATTTTTGTTTTATCATTTAAAATGGGTAGCTTAGCTGCTATACAACGATTTCGGTTTTATCAAGTTTTCTGGAAAACCGCTTACAGATTTTTTATAAAACTTCGTACTTATACATGTTATCTCTAGAACAGTTTAAATAATACTGTATATCAGGATTTTGCCATGGAATCACTGAAAGAAACTTTTGATATTCTTTGAGCGAATTATAAATAATTGGAAAATTCCAATTTCTCGTCATTGAGCAGGTTGATTTTTTTTATAATTTTGCAATTTGGTGCCTTATTGCATTTAAATTGTGTACCCATCATTATTGTTGAAGTAAAAAATTAAATCCAAGAAACACAATTTTTTTTTATTTTTAACTTGTTTTCTTGTCCAATCAAAGAAAGAAATTTGCTTGTATCAAATCATACCTCGTCGTTTGCTTTTTTTTAAGTGGTAAGGGCTATCCCCAAGTTTAATATACACAAAGTCCCTAGCCCAGGGCTATAAGCTACGCCCAGGAGGGGGTTGTTAAGGTCCCCTTTTTTTAAGCTTTTCGTGAGCATTTGCAAATGTAAGCATATTAGAAGAAAAGTCTATTTGATAAAATTGTAGCAAATTCATTTTTCTACGAAAAAATTTATAACAATATTTTAGCTAGGATCAATAATAAGTAAGAATAGAAATAGAAGAAGAAAAGTCAACTAATCTGAAAAATCATGTTATTGCCCCTGAAATAACGAAAAATGTAGATTTGTAAATTTAAAATCAAGTTTAAGTTGTTTTTATTTTAATAAATTAGCTTTCAATCTTTTCAGGGCTCTCTTATGAATTATTTCAATCATTTGGACTGCAGATTAAATGAATTTCCAACCCCAGACTTATATTATTATTATGTATATTAGTATTTCAAAAAAAAAAATAATGTACCTTAGAAACAGGCTCAAAAGTTTTGTTTTGTCAAAAAAACACAACTGTAAAAATTTTAGCTTATAATATTAACGTTAGGACCTGCCTCACCGCACTTTTCGTTTTTCCATACGTTTTGTATGGGAAAAAACAAGTTCTTGCATATGATTTTTTATCTTTAGAATACCATGTTTCCAAATCATGCTTTTTCTTAAAGGAAATTTAACGTTCTACAAAAAAGGTTAAAACATATTTTATCGTTAAATCAACCGTTTCAAAGTTACAGCCTCTCAAAAAAAATCTAATACAATAAAAAATTAACATAAAATTACCTTCTTTTGTATTTAACGTATTATTTTCACTATTATCAATCTTATCAAAAAATTACCCAATTTTTTTTTTTTGTAGAGGACAAAATTTCCTTTCTCACAGTTCCCTTTTCTTTAGTTATAACAATATATTATACGAATTATTCGTATAATAAATTTTCTATTGAAAATAATTTAAAATCGCATAATTATTTAAAAAAAAAATATAAAAAACGTTACACAGCTGCAGTTGATTTGATAATTTACATGTTATTAATTTTTGGTATCAGGTGCACCAAAAAGCTGTAACGAGTAGGTTGGATTAAGTCAAGAAAAAGATCGTATGGGGGGGGGGTCAATTGCCTTTCATTTAGGCGGGAGGGGCAATTTTCTAAAAAATTGCCTAAAAACAGAATACAAAATATTTAAAAATAATGGTAAAACTTGAGTTGCCCTGCCATACCTTTCTGGAAAGCCAGTAATATCTTCTTTAATTTCCATTTCAAATTATGTTGCATTTGAGAATTGTTTTTAAAATATTAATTTCCAAACTCGAAATTTTGAAAAAAAACAAAATTTTTATGTAATTAACGGCCAATTTCTTCACAAAGTTCTAACCCTTAAAACTCGGTTTATCGAGAAATTAGAACTCATTTGAGTTCTAACTCATTTCTTCACCAATTTCTAAGGCAAAATAATTCCGATTTAAATCTTAGTTTGAGTTAGAACTTTGTTATATTTGGACCCTCAAATTTGAGGGTTAAGGAACTTAGAACTCGGTTTAAAAATATTTTCATTTCTTCAAAACACTTGATATTGTTCGAAATTTAAGCTTGTAACATTAAAAAGGAATGCAATTAAAATCAATTAGGGATGAATTGGCAAGTACCTACAAAAGTACCATTATCCTGCAATGTTCAATGTTAAATTCCAAGAAAATTAATCGCGTGAATTTAAGGTGAATACATTCATTAGTTTGGCTTGTGTACAGTTCGAAGTTGATAAAATAGATGTAATTTCGAAACATTTCCAAAGATTGCGCAGCAGTGTATGGTTTATGCAAAACTCATTGCAAAACCAGCACCTGTGCAATGCAATTATGTTTATTTATGCGAGCTCGCAGAATATCAGTGCTGCTGGTATCCTACTGAAGTTGGCGAAGCATATTTGACATCGCACCTAGTTTAAGTTGCATACACAAGACGTGCATCTACTAGGTTTATTTTAAAAATTTAATTTGTTTTTTAATGCGTTGACAAACTTTTGTTTTTCAGCGCTTGATAAGATCTTGCAAATGGTTACATCTCGCGACACACTAAATTTGCACCTGAGACACGCACACGATTTGTTGAAGGATGCTTCATCTAACGAAACATTGTTTATTTAATTGAAATAAAAAGATGTCAAATTTTGTTGCATCTCATTGGTGTTATGTTTTTTATTTGAGTGTTGGTTTTAAATTTTCATTTGGTGGTTTTTGCATGTTTTGATTTTTGAGCTTATTTTTTTACTTAAAAGGAAAGGAAGCCGAAACATAAAGGTTGCATGTGCAAGCTGCATCAAAATGAAAGGTACTATTTTTACTTATATCCATGTTTCAAAAAGATTTCCGCAAAATCATGCATTACCCATCACACACTTATTTTTGTCCCAAAAATGTTAATTTTGATGCACTTTGCATATGTTCACTTAATATATGGAGCTCCCGGCCCTAATAACACTTTTGTACACCATACTCAAAAATCATAACACGAATAGTAACGCAGAATCACACAAATCCAATTTTAAAATACCAAAAATAAAAAAAATGTCACAAAATTCAAAAATGTGGTATTTATTTCAAATGAATAGACAGCATAACAGAAATATAAAATGCCAAAAAACGTTACTGCCAAAGCAAAACTGATAGATATTGTTAAATTTGTCAATAGAATGTCAGAAATTTGTGTCAAAACAATCTACCGGGTGCTACGAAAAATTTAAAAAACACGTTAGAACTCAGTTTCACTAAACCGAGATCTATAGTTCTAAAACTCAATAATGATTTTAGACCGAGTTTTAGGGAAATGATTTGAAGTGAACAAAATGCTCGAGTTCTAAATAATTTAAAAACTGAGTTTCAAAAATAAACCGAGAATTACTAGATCGAGTTTTAAATTGATTTTAGAACTTTGTCAAGAAATTGGCCGTAAGCATAATATTTGTTTTCAAAACTTAATGCTCTTGTCAATTTTTAGTTAAAGACTGAAAACCGGATGGTTCTAGGACTTTTACTTTTCAAGATATGAACAAATAAATGAAGCAACTTTCTCATAAAACTAAGAAATCCGGCTAAATGATCATTTCAGCAACCAGCTGATTTATCATCAACCTCGTTTTGAAAACAAAAATTATGCTTAATTACATTCAATTTTGAAAAAAATTAGTTTGAAATTTAAAAAATGATTTAAACAGCAAATATATTATACGAATAATTCGTACAATATATTGTAATAACTAGAGTAAAGGGCACTGTGAGAAAGGAAATTTTGTCATCTACAAAAAAAGACTTGGGTAATTTTTTGATAAGAGTGGTAATATTGAAGATAAAACGTAAAATACAAAAAAAGGTAATTTTATGTTAATTTTTTATTGTATTTAATTTTTTTTGGCAGGCTGTAACCTTGAAACGGTTAATTTAACTATAAAATATGTTAAGACCTTTTTTATAGTACGTTAAATTTCCCATAACAAAAAGTTATGCTCATGATTTGGAAACATGGTATTCTAAAGATTCAAAATCATATGCAAGAACTTGTGTTTTTCCCATACAAATCATATGAAAAAACGAAAAGCGCGATGAGGCAGCTCTAAACGTGAATATTATGAGCTTACATCTTTACAGTTGTGTTTTTTTGACAAAACAGAACTTTTGAGCCTGTTTCGATGAAAATCAAAAATAAAAAAAATCAATTGAAACACTGTAATGTATATATTAGTAAACAGCAATTTAATTTAATTCGTACATTACCTATTAAAATTTACCTATGTATCTTCCTATACATCGCATGGATTTATATGTTAGTACAACAATTAAATGTGTAGGTTATGGACAAACAAAAAATAAGCAAGAAAGAAAATTATAACTCTTAGCCAAAATCAAAACTGAAATTTAAACAATTCAAAATGGCCGAAAATCGTATAAGTATGTGAGATTTCACATGTATGAACAGAACATATATTAAAAGAATACCTTCCATATGTACCAACCCAACAGCCCACGATAATCATAACCTCGCACTCACCATCAAAATAGAAGGACAAAGGCACTCCTTATGCCATAACTAAAATCTCTCCACAAAACAAAAGGTCCTATTCAATTATTCGCAAAGAAATTAACGCTTATCCTGCATCATATGCATATATATGCAGCAGGAGCTGATACCTTGCCTTTGCCATATTATATTGCCTTTGGTTGGGTAGTTATGTATAGCAGCAAAAGCATCATCACAACAATAACCCGGAGAAGAGTTCGCAGGACAAAAAAGGAACAAGGCGGACTCACACACAATGGCTATGGCGATATGGTGATGGTGGCGGGTATAAGTCCATACAAGCTGGGCCAATCTCACAATGTGGTAGGTGGTATTTGGCGTTGGCATTAACCCTTTTCATTCCTGTCCTTTCCAGGACTCAGAGTCTCTTATACCTATACGTCACGCCAGCCATATCGAACGAATATGAAACCCACCCCGGCGGCGGCGTCGCTCGTCGTCGATGTCCTTTGACCATTCGAGAGTGAATTTAACCCTTTGTTTTCAATATGCCTTTGCTTGGCAGCACCATCATCAGACATATATGACACAAGACACAGTAGGTACACTTGTGTGTGATTATTTTCGTTTCGAGAGCCCAGCAATTGAGATCGGTCCTGGGCGCTTCTGCTACCGCCTGACGCGCTGACTACTATGCCCTTACCAGTATATCGGGGCAGAGAGGCATACGGTTTCTTTTGTTTTATACGCAAGGAGCCATCACCATTAGCTATTTTATTGTGTGAGCACTGTTCGTCCTGTGGATATGTTGGCATCGGAAAGGATTGAAGCCATGCAGCGTTTGAAAACAACGTACGTGTCACAAAAATAAGCTCAAAGTTATGAAAAGGACGAACAAAAAATATATCAGATTTTCCATACCTACATGCTAGCCGCACACCAGGTTGCCACCCAACTTCAACTGTCACGTCCTTTTTGCAAAAACCCTATATTAATGAGTGTGTGAAGGGTGGGGGGGGGGGTTTGATGTTGTGACTGAAGAGGGTGTCCTTGTCAGTGTGTGGACGACTGGTTAATCGCCTATTCCTCGGCGAAGAGCCAAATCACAATCCAAGCCGTGTTCCACAAACATGGCGAGAGGTCCTCCTTTGCTAATTATTAATATCCTGGCTTATGGGTGTCGAGGAACTTCGACTCTTGCGGTTGCGAGTCTTGCCATTCTGACAGATTGATTGATGATTTTGTACGTTTCCGTCGTAGGTATACCTGAATGATGTTGATGGTTGGCAGCGAGTATATGTGCATGTGGTAGCGAAGGATATTATTTTAAATTTTGATCTTAATGCGGAAATTCGGGAAATGCCAACTTATGGCCGTGGAAATTAAAAACGCCCTTAGAATAATTGCAAAATGTTCAAAATTCCCGGGCGTGATTGTACCTATACCAAATATGCTTGATGGGTTATTTGATTTTACTTTTATGTTTAAAGTCCGTTTATTTTGTTTCGAGGTAAATATATGTTACATACATACCTACATTGAATTTGGATTATGTTAAATAATTCTATTTAGATGTAGAATCTATAGCTCTTACACGAAAACTTAATTACTAACGCCTTTTTCAATAATTTCATTTGATTATTCAATAAGGCAATACGTTCTGTATTGAAACCAAAAATGAAAGGCGAAAATTGAATGCAATAGTAGAATTGATGATGAAAAAAAAATCTCTTGAAATAAACTTTGCATAAAAGGCACAAACGGTGTATACCAGAGACAAAATACAAAGGTAAAAAAAGGAAATAATTTAAATACAGTTTTTTCGGTATCAATGATTATTTTGAACAAACTGAGTGTTCCTAACTAAAACAGTTGAGGACATTCATTTTAAATAATAATTTTTGTTTGGTTGTCATATTTTCAACTCTCTTATTATTATATAAAACTATTAATGTGTCTGAAAATATTTTGTATAGAAAATTCAATACTTTCAACATTGCAACCAGTTCTTAATACAATAAATGCACGACGACGTTTCCAAGTAAAATTAACAATACGCAGAATACTGTCAATGCGTATGCGTTAACGGCTGCGTTCACAGACTTATCTGTTGCCTTAAGCTAGCTTTAGACTTTCGGTGTTATCATCGGTGTACGTTGTTCGTTGTTGTTCGTTCGCGGAACAACGAAAATGTAAATGAGAAAACCGAACAACGAACTAAGAACGAATGAAGAACGTGCAAATTCAAATCAGGCCAGAAATGTCGGTGTTCGTTGTTACCCTAACAACTTGTGTTTAAATGCTAAAACTGTTTAAATGAACATTGTTTTGGAGTGTCGTACAAATTGTAGGGACATTTTCGAAGTTTTTTTTAATTACTGAATGGCACAGCCTATTTGATGAAGCCTATTTATATAAATAAACAATTTTGTAAATAGAGTTTAACTTTCGAATGTAAATGATTTCTTCGTTGTTCGTTGTTGAGAGAAGAACGAACACCGAACAACGGACAACGAATGAAGAACGAAAGTCTAAAGCCAGCTTTAAAGTCACATGAGTTGACCTTTTTTGTTCGTTGATGAGAATAGGGGTGTTTACACGCATCGACAAGTCGATAGACCACCGCCTCATCAACTTCATTTGTAAATAAATTTTCAGAAAGCAAACACGGCGTGGATTTAACTTTTTGCACCATTTTCAGCAAAGAAAATTTATTTTTCCTTTTTCCTTTTGTAATCTTACTTCTATTTCAACCCATTCTCCATAAATTTCACATACAAAATTAAAAAGAAGCACAAAAAATCGAAATTTTCAGATATATCAGTGCTTCAACTGGTGTTCACATAAGCTTTAACAGCTTTCGTATGTGACGTTTCGGTACGAGTAGTTGATGAACTTGTCGATTAATGTGAAATCCCCTACTCAACAAGAACGAACAAAAAATCATCAAATAAAAAGTAATTGTAATAAATTTCTCTAGAACGGCTAGCCGCAATTCCCATCGATATTGAAAAATTGGGTTTTTATATCGTGCAATACATTGAAAGATATAGCGATTCAAATAAATTTGGAAACAGGGCTGAAAACTAAATTTTTGTCGACTCTGGCATCGTGACTTTTTGATGAAAAAAAAATGTCCCCAATTTGGAAAGATTTATTCATTCATGGACAGGTATGGAAATTCTCGATTCAGAACCGTAAACCGCAATGTCTTAGGACGTTTCGTTAGCAAGATATAGCGATTCAGAGAAATTTGGAAACAGGGCTGAAAAGGATGTTTAGTTTGGGCGTAAATCAAGTTTAAAGAAAAAATTTCGTTTTCTGTATCGTGCGATAAATGGATTGATCCTGGATAACGAATGTGCTTTCAAGAAAGCGCACATTTTTCGCGAACGTTTCTGAAAGCAGAAGCGATTTCTGAGAGTGATTTTATTTCTTGAAAGCAAGAACCAGTCACACAGTGAAAGTTTTTTTTTTAATTGAAAGCCTTTTCAAGAACGCAAATTACTTTCAGAAAACGCTTTCAAGAAAGTACTTTACTGGTCATAAAAGTTCTTATAGCTTTTTGCTGTCTGAAAGCACTTTTCCTTTCAGTATATGGAGTCACCTTTATAATCATTTTTTTATACATATTCCCCCTATTTTAGACAGACAAAAATATTAAAAACACAAAGGCTTTACTTACAATGTCATTTTATACTTTTTTTTTGAAAAATAATTAAACCAACTTCTTAGGAAAAACAAGAAAAATCTAAGCTGAAGTTAATCCACAATCTGACAAAATAAGCATTTAGCCAGATTCTTCTTAATTTTATAAGAAAGCTTTCATTCATTAGCTTATATTGTAAAAATTAATGTTTTTGTTCTGGCTTATAGAACCTGTAGCTGTCATACAATGATTTTCGTTGTATCAAGTTTACTCAAAAATGCCTCCAACGATTTTGATTCAAATTCGTATGGGTATTTCCTTTAAATGTTGTGATAATGCTGCAGACCAGGTATTCTTTTTTTAAGAAATCCGAATAGTAGAAAATTCGAATGCCACAAAAATAGTTTATGATCCCTAAAGCTGCTTTTAAAACTTAAACTGGTTTTATTTATTAGTTCTAACGTAAACTGTAGTTTCTTTTCCTTACGAATTCAGAAATATGGATCAAAGTTAATAAACAAACAAATCTTTATCGTAGTTTAAAATTAAATAAAACAAACAGTTTGGCAATAATCATACAAATAGGAGACTTTATTGAATGGACATTTAATTGTTGATATAATGTATATAATATAAAAAACGATGGTAGAGGTCCGTCAAATTTGATAAAAACGGCATTATTTTGCTTTGCTTTGAAGATAGATATTTTATTTTTATACAAATGAAAATAAAGGTAATACTACGTTTCCACCAGACACTAAACCGAAATTAAGCAAGAATTTCTAATCTCCTTGAAATCTCGAGGATTTACCATATACATTTTAATCTCCTCAAATTATTATTAACTTTTATTACTACTTTATTGAAAATTAAAAAGCTTATATTATTAAAAAGAAATCAAACTATTTACTACTACTAATTAAATAACTAAAAGAGGGTACAAATTTAAAATTATTTTGAAAATTTAACATATTTTGTGAGTGAACCAACTAGGGTTTCTGACGCCCGCGTTTTGTTTTTAGAGCTTTGATTGCTAGAGTGACCACCTCCAAGGAACTCCATGCAGGTAGGGATTTTTCTTGTTAGACCGAACTTACTTTTAGTAGTAGTCTAAGAAAGATAGGATCGGACCAGGGACAAATTAATTCATGAAATTTTATTTCTGGTATCGACGCAGATTTTTACTCTCAACAACATATCCAAAGTCCCCCAAAATCCCCGCATTGGCTCTTTGTGTAGACGCATTTTAAGAGGTGTAGAGGGGAGGGAGGCGGGAGTTTGCCAAGCTAAAAAATTTGTTGTAATATACATTCTAATCATATGACACAAGTTTTTAGGGTGCTTTTCAATGCTAATTCTAAAGAGGCCAAAACTGAAAAGATACATGTGTCCTGTGGAAAGTTAATGTCATTTTTATGGAATGATCACTTTTTTTTAAAGTACAACAAGTAATATATTACCCAAAACCATTTTAAAATAATGGAATTTTAATGAAATTTGGTATAAATGTTTCATTTGGCATGTTTACTAAGAATCAAAAGAGTCCCCAAAAATATCTGAAGTGAAAGGGTGTTTTTTTGAGGGTGAGATATTAGTGCATCATTTTTACCATAACATATATGAATAAGTTTAAACACTGATGAAATTTGCTAAAAATATTAAATATTTCATGGTTTCCAAGTATCAAAAGAGTCCATTAAAATAACTTGATCCAAAGAGTTTTTTGAGAGTTTATGTTTGACCTGCCCTCTACGGAGCTGTTAGCTCTTATGAAGAATTGTATTTTCGTGTAATCGAGATAGTACATATGATATAATAAAAACCAATATGATACAAGCACCCTAAAAAAAATTAGATTAATTTTGAAATAGAAATTACTGTTTTTTTTCGTTAAGCAGGTCAAATATTACACCCCCAAAAAACTCACTTGGACCTTAGATATTTGTACGGACTCTTTTGATCCTTGGGTGACAATATAAATTTAATATTTTTAACAAATTTCATAAGTGTCAGAATTTGTTCATGGATGTTGTGTTAATAATCACTCACTTGCATCTCTCCGCCAAAAAAAACACCCTTTAAGCATAGATATGTTTGGAACTCTTTTGATTCTTGGTAAACATGCCAAATGAAACATTTATACCAAATTTCATTCAAATCCCATTATTTTAAAATGGTTTTGGGTAATAAAGGGTCCGCCAAATAACTTTTTTTTTGAAAATGCATCATCAACATCGAGTGTAGCTTCGGCTGTGTGGCACGTAGCGCCGTCCTCTTGAAATCAAATGTTGCCAATATCCTCCTCTTCAATTTTTGTGAACAAAAATTCGTTCAACATGGCCCGATAACGATCGCCATTGACTGTAACGGCCACTCCTTGCTCAGTTGAAGAAAAATGGCCCAATTATGCCTCTGGACTAAAATCCGCACCAAACAGTGACTCGTTTTGGGTGTATCGGCTTTTCAATGTATGCGTGCGGGGTTTTGTGCCCCAAATGCGACAATTTTGCTTGTTTACATACCCGCAAAGATCAAAATGAAATTCATCTGAAAAGATGATTTTCTTGGCAAAATCGGAAAGTAATGTCGCAATATTTCCCAGCGTTGTTCAAGCGTATACACAACAATATTTGTTTAGCGGAAGGATAAAACTAATTATCTGTCAAATCAGACATGAGTTAAGTGTTACCATTCACGAAATAAGCACTAGGTGAAAAAAACGTTAGATGGCGGACCCTTTATATATTACTTGTTGTACTTTAAGAAAAAGTGATCATCCCATAAAAGTGACATTTTCTTTCCGCAGGATACATGTATCTTTTCAGTTTTGGTCTCTTTAGAATCAGCATTGAAAAGCACCCTTAAAACATGTGTCATATGATTAGATTGTATTATAACAAATTTTTCAGCTTGACAAACTCCCGCCTCCCTCCCCTCTCCACCTCTTAAAATGCGCCTATACAAAAAGCCAATGCGGGGATTTCGGGGGACTTTGGATATGTTGTTGAGGATAAAATTCTGCGTCGATACCAGAAATAAAATTGCATGAATTAATTTGTCCCTGGTCCGATCCTATCTTTCTTAGACTATATGTATTGCCCATTATTGGGGTTGGATATTCATACTCTGTTATAATAAATTTTCAGGACCTAAGAGTACTTCAGAAATAAAATGTATGTTATATTCCTTTCGTTAAGGAATTTTTGTGTTTGTTTTATGTTTCGGTAAAATCATGAGGTTTTTAAGATAATTTTTCAGGGGTGCTGATGGATGGCGAATCCTAAGGGTGATGATGGAGTGACCAAATGTTAATAGTGTTAGGTCATATTGGGGAGCTTAAAATAGGCCGACTAGCTTCCAGGTTGGGTGGAAATAGGACATGCTGCATCGACATCAGCAGCACCCTAGAGTGGTGAAGTCCGTTCGCGGTTTTCAAATATGTTTTTGTTCTCAGGCCTGATTAATGTTTTTGTTGAAAGGTGAGGCCAAGTTTCGTGGGCAAGATCCCCCCCCATTCCCGGGGAGCTAAATGCCGAGCATCGCTAGCAGGCCGTGTCCCTTGGAACTTGGCATTCCATTCCTTTCCGGTACAATTCCTTTTTTCCTACCTATTCCTTTTTCCTACACCACCGTCACACTTATTCCTCTTCCTACATCGTCTTGCCTCGCAACAAATGGATTTCAAATAAAACTCATTCAAATCTACTTGGAAACATTAGTTTGTCAAATCAGAGAATATTATTGTGAAACCGACCCATTTTAACGCCATTTTCGTTTATTGACAGATGGAAATGTAATGAAAAACCATCTATTTCACTTCCATTTCATATCAAAAAAATGAAACACCATTATTCGAATGTTTTGCCATAATCCTCTTTTTGATCTTTTTGTGCAGTGGACACCAAACAAATCTCATCACCTAAATCTCGGCTTAGTGGTGGGTGGAAACGTAGTATAAGGAAGGGTATAGAGGTTAAGCTATTGAGTTATTTTGGACTTACAACACTACTAAAACTTTTTTCAGATTTTTAAAATGATATTTTCGACCGTGAGCTTTAGGTTTATGCAAAAAAGCATTTAAGTGAATCGTGTACGGAGAAAAGAGAAAGAACCCGAATGATCAACAACCAACTTGTGTGCGGCTAGTAAAAATGCTAGTTGTCTCAATATGCAATTTATAAAGACAAAAACCCTGCATTGGATGTGCATGCTCAGGTGACCTCGGTGGCGCAATGCGTAGTGCATAGGCTTCAGAGGTAGCTGGTCTAGGTTCGATTTCAATTGATTTATAAATTAAAATTGAACATAAGTACTAAGCACCACTAACTTTCTGATGATTGGTGTGGCAGAAATGAAATTGCAATAATTCCAGCCATATACAATGGTGTGGTAGCCCACTCAAGTGGTTGTTGAACATTCAAACACTCATAAATAATATAAATGATGGAGCGAAAGCTATGCAGCCTAACTACGAGTGTGTTATCACACAAAAAAACCCATTTAAGTACATTTTTCCGAAAAATTACATCAAAAATATTATTTAAAAACCGTTATAGATATATTTGTTTAAATCAGTGATAAGGTTTTGCATACAACTGTTGCTCGTGACCTCTAAACATCATTTTAAAATTGTGAAACAATTCTGGTATTTTTCTTAGGTCCAAAAGAACTTACTTCGAAGAGATGGCCTTAAGCAAACGAAAAAAAGGAAATTGTGGTCCACTCTAAAGTACGTAGGTTTATACTTTAATATATTGTAATTCTTTTTAAAGAACATTAAATAGCTTTTCAGTTGCATACACCGACATAGGTAGTTCTGTATACACAGATTATAAATGTTGCAGTTTGTATATTTTTGTATGCAATTTTCTTTTGCCCACTTCACTATGATGCCTTTAGTATAGTCTAACACCCAACAATGATGATCCTTCTCGCGTATTCTCATCCTTGCACCTTGTTATATTCGAATATAACATACATACAAAACATATGTATCTACTCGAAATCGTTATTTTTGCATACATAGTATAATATACTCGCTCAAAGGAAACGGAAATACATTGCAAATGAAAGCAGAGCGCAGAAGGATATACTCCTGATGGGATTTGCCTGCAGCGCTGCACAAAAGCCCATCTTCTACGGTTACGCTGCATTGGTCTAACAACTCTTAAACTGTACACAGATCCAGAATCAACTAACCACTTTATATGACCAAATATGAATATGCAATGTTCAAAGAAGCTATATGTAATTATCAGGGTTGTATTTCGATTATTTATGGCCTTAAGTTAAGATACGGTCTAACTGAAAGGGCGATAGGGGAATAAATCAAATTTTTCGCAGTAAAATCGATTTTTATTAAAATTGAAATTACCGATTTTATCGCACTAACTTGCTCTTGTAGCTTACAAATTAGAATGAAGACATTGACGCTGTACATACAGTATAATGGTTCGGTTATATTTTATTTTTATATCCTTAACAAGAAAATGATAAAAATAGAATAGAACAGAGACAATGCTTAAAATAACGATTTTTTTTTAAATTTAATACTAATAGTATACAAAAAAGTTTAAAACAAAAAAATATTTTTCTTTTATTTTATTTGTTTGTAAAAAAATGCAATATTTGTTGACTAACTTAGAAGTCCCGATTCACAAAATAATGACAAAATCAACAAAGCCAAATACAAAAAGGCAATTAGCTCAAAAAAAAACCCAAATTTGTATTTCAGTTTCTGAATATTTTGAAAAAAAAATCTTAAAAGCTTTTCGCCGAAAAAGACTAAAATTGTTCCAAACTTGGCACATAATTTCGATCGATAATTCTTACTCGCTCTCTACGAGTATAAATAAGGTGTCAAATAAGAGATACAATACACTGGTCAAAAAAAAATTAAGTGAACGATTTTTTTCCATTTTGTAAAAAAATGTATTGATTTAAGGTTGATTTTAAGGACAGTTTCAAAAACTTGAACTTGATTACTACGAGAGAAATTAAATGACAATAACTTTTTAAATTGCCTGTCAGGTTAAAGTGTTGACTATATTAAATTTATTTAAGCTTAGCTATGGATTTGTTTTTCTTAAGAATATTCATTTATGATTAGATTTCGATATCTTAGAGCGTTTTTTAAGAAATTGTTAAGTTGCGTATAACTTTGTCCGTTCAGAATTTCGAGGAACTGGTCACTCTGTATGTCCGAAAACAAGGGCACTTTCCTACAAAGGGGTATGTATTTTCAGTAGCATCAAAGTTACAGATCGTACAAATGTCAACCGAATCGCTTATAAATGCTCTTGCATTGAGATTAAGCAATCCGCACCTGGCCTTTAACACCATACTTATCATCTCGCGTGAGTTACTGTCTTCGAAGTAGTTTGGCACCTCGGCATAGTTCAGGTTACAATACTCATCGTGAAAGCATGATTGGAGAGCTCTGTTTGTGTGTTCTACCCAGTGTCTTTCCATGAGTTTCTGTATGCGATGCTTTCCACTGAGACTTTGTAGACCAGTTAAACTCGATGTTGACTTCATTGAAGAGTTCTGACCATTCATTAGCCCAGTAAATTTGCTTTCTCACAATGACATCTGAAAGTTGTCTCGGCAATCTGTTTTAGGGAAGGGTGCTTACTCTTTGGATGTATTTGAAATGGAGTTCAAGTGTTGAAAGGAAGGCTTTTGGAAGTCCTGTTTCTAGATTGAGTACGTAGTTTGGTGTGTTACTAGGTAAGGAGAAACATCTTTTAAGGAAAAACCGTTGCAATTTTTCTACTTCGTTATACTTCGTTATACTCGGAATATCCCCAAACTTGAGCACAGTAGTTCATAACTGATTTTGAAGCAGCTTCATATATCTTATACTTAGCTGAGTGTTGTATGTTTTTGTTTCTGATGAAGTTTGACCAGGTAGCATTTATTGAATTTGTTGACATTGCAAGTCTCTGCGTAAGATGCTCTGTTCACGACATATTGTAAGTCAGAGTAACTCCTAGGAACTTATATTTGTTGGATATTTTGATTTCATCGCTGTTAAAAGTCCATGTTTCCTCAGCTGCCCGTCGCCCACCGCTTCGAAAAATTACTATTTTTGATTTTTCTAAGTTCACAAGCAGATTCCATTTTGTAAAATAATTTGCGAAGCTATTTATCATTGCTTGCAAGGAAGCGGGATTGTCGGATAGTAGCACAATATCGTCTGCATAAAGTAAGACTTTTACTGATATGTTTTCAACAGTTACTCCTCCTGGTAGATCAGAGTCGAGGTCATTCAAAAACAGAATAAATAGCAGAGCACTGAGAAGGCATCCCTGTTTAACACCTCGATTGAAAGAAATAAGTCACTGATATATGATCCATTCCATACTGTTGCAATGTTGTTGTGTTAGAGAGCCTTAGGGATTGCAAGCATTTTTGTGGATATTCCCAATAGTGTTAATTTGTGAAACAAAGCGTCTCTGTTTATGTTGTCAAACGCAGCCTTCAAATCTATGAAAAACGCATACATTTTCTTTCTTTTGTTGAGTTGTAGCTTTATACGGCAAGAGAGATTGAAAATTTGGTCCACAGTTGAGTAGTTTTGTCTGTATGCAGCTTGGAATTCCTTCAAAATTTGGTTTTCTTCGACCCATCGATTAAGGCGGTTCGAAAGAACAGTTGTGAACAGCTTGTATATAGTGTCCATAAAAGACAGACCGCGGTAGTTGGCTACATTGCTGGGGTTCCCTTTCTTGAAAAGAGGAAATATTATAGATTTTTTGAAAGAGTCGGGAATTGCTCCTGTACTAAAGACATCGCAAAATAGTCTGTGGATTTCTTTGATAAGGTTAGGCGGCGCATTTTTATAGAACTCGAAAGGAATACCATCGATGCCGGGGGCTTTGTTGATATTTACTGATGCGATAGCTGATTGAACTTCATCCATTTTAATGTCTTCATCAAGCAAAGGTTTATGGATGTCTGGATTTAAGGTATTCTCGTGTAATATTTCTGCAGCCGATGTTGAATTGAGTAGGTTTTGGAAATGTGTCCTAAACTCAAATGATGATATATCTGACTTATGATTCTTAGTGTTTCCGCGCATTGTCTTAGCGAGTTTCCACCAATCGCTTGTTGCCTTGACTGACGCTAGTTGGCTTGCGATATTTAAATAATAATTTCGTTGCTTCAGCATGCATAGGGCTTTGTATTTTGTATTCGACTGTCGGTAGCTTCTTCTGTAAACGTCGATATTGTGTTTTCTTTACATTTTAAGGTTTTGCAATACATTTCTCCTAGCGTAAAAATAAGCTGTATCGAACTATGGTTTCCTTGGTACGAAATTCGGACTAGGTCGATTAGTTTCCACATTAGCGCTGTATACACATTCTTTAATTGCAAAATTGTTTTCCTGTCATCGCGCCATTTAAGTCTTGGTAGAGGTTTCATAAAATCGTTGATCGTTGTTACTTCTTGTGCAGTAAGACATGGACTTGATGTAGGACTCCAAATTAACAGTTTAATTCGCGTTTCTTTTTTTAGCCGCACTACCCGAATGCGGAAGGCTTTCCCCGGCTCTATCTTTCCCGAACATTTTAATATTCAGAGGTTAAAAACCAATGTGCATCGGAATCACTTCTTAAATCCTTCCCTATTTTCCTACCGCTCGCACTGTGTTTAAACATTGTAAGGGCAACCAAAATCCCTTTAGTGCGCGTAAAATTATAGCTCCTTTATTTGAACAGGTTTTGTTTTTGTTTATAATTTATGGTAGATAATGATAAATGGATACTATGAACCTTGAATCTGTTAGGACTTCAAGGAGGTAGAGTCTTAAGGCTTATGCATGCTGATTTTTATTTTTATTTTTTTGTTTTATTATTTACCTTGTAGTATAAATCCTGATTTGTATTTTTTCTTTGACTTTTACCGATATTTCAAGACCAAGCAGACTTTTACAGTGGTGTTCTAAATCAGTCAGGCACCTTAATACATACATACATACATACATATGTACAAAAATATGTATGTACACAGAGAAAAAAAAAACAACGTAAAATCAAAGCAAAAAACTTTGATTCTAATGATTTTCGAAACGATTTGGCGCCAACGCCGAAAATTCTCAAATCAAAGTGGGGCGACTTTATTTCAAAGTGATTTCATACTTAAAAACGAACTAGATTTTACTACGTTTATATGTTGATTTAAAGTGGAATCAAGGTTAAATCAAATTAATCCATCTTTTAAAACAACATTTATCTATATAACTTTTAAGGTTTTCACGGTTGTTTATAGACATAATTAATTAATTTTCGGATTAGCCGCGTTATTTAAAATAAGAGTGCGATTTTGTACTCACCCCGAACGTTTCGCATCAAATTACATTGAGCGTGGTCACCGGGAAACTGCTGATGAAATCAGCAGTTTGATGCGAAACGTTCGGGGTGATTACAAAATCGCACTCTTATTTTAAATAACGCGGCTAATCCGAAAATTAATTAATAACATTTATCTACTTCGAATCAACGTAGATTGAACTTCAAAATGGCTACCCACGCCACGCTTCTTTGTTTAAATTTATGTAAGACAAAGACAAATGTATATTCATGCTCGATGCATTTCATATTTGTGTTGAATCATTTATTTGTGACGCCTTAAAGTGAATCGTTTAATGCTATGAGTATTTCATATTAATAAATTTAGGAAAAGTAATTAAATATTGTTTTTCGATTATATGAAAAAGAATTCTAAGTGCGCGTTAAATTTGTTCAAAAATGTAAGGGGGCTACCTCGAAAAACAACAACGCGCTCTCGAAATTCTTTATATTAAGCTTACAAATACAAACAAATTGAGGTTTACTTGACTATGCAACACTTCGAAACTACGTTGATGGCACTTTAAATGCCATAAAAGTGGATCGCAATGTAAAATGTGGATTTCAATGTAAAAATGAATACGTTTCACTTTGTAAAAATGATAACGTTTAACTTTAAAACAACGTTGAACGGAATGTAAATGTACAAAAGTTGATTTTAATGTATAAATAAAAATGTTTTACTTTGAAACTAGGTTGAATCTCTTTAAATTACGTCGCATATTAAAATTAACATTGTTTCAACGTAAAAATAAAAATGCGCCACTTCATTTCAAATACTTTAGATCCAATACGGTCGTATTTAATTTTAGGTCGCAATGTTTCCCTCAGTGTACATGCATACATACAGGTACCTACCTATAGTATAAAAGCTTGATTAGTTTGACACCTCTAAGTTGTCCGGTTAAAGTAAGGCCACACTGTAGGTTTAAGTTTAAACCTTGAAAGGTACTCATTTAGATGGTTACAAAATTAGTCTTCTGCGCAAAACTCACATTTTATTCCAAAAAAAAACTATGTAACGTAAACAAAAGTTTAATTTTTGTTTGATTTTTAAAGTTAGCGTACTATACATTACATTTATGTGTTTCGTATGGAAGTTATTTTTAAGAAAAAATATAGAAAAGTGTAACTTTCTTCGCCTTGCGGTAAGATATAAATTCCAATTTTTCATCAAAAAATCCAAATCAATAAACTTCATCATCTCACAAAATTTTAATCTTCTAAACCCACCCCTTAAAATATTAAAAAATGTATCTGCAAACAATGCAAACATGCATTTAATGCTTCAACGGCTACATACAGATATTATTTTTGGATTCGGCACATCTGTAGGGCAAAACCTTTCCAACGTTATATAGTTTATATGAACCCGTTCAGTATTTACGGAGAAAAGTGTGCCGTTAGGTTTTGCTTAGATTTTGCTAAGCGTATTAATACTTACTTTACTTTACTTTTGATGGCGCTCACAGCCCAGGATGGGCTTCGGCCTCAACTAACAAGCCCTTCCAGCCAGCTCTGTCCCTAGCTAGCCGCTTCCAGTTGCGCACACCGAGTGCTTTGATGTCGTCATTCACTTGATTGCGCCACCTGTTACGGGTTCTTCCTCTGCTGCGTACCCCATCGGGGTTGGATTCGAAGACTCGTCGGGCAGGTGCGTTCCTGTCCATACGCTCCACGTGCCCCAGCCATCTGAGCCGCTGTATTTTTAGCTTTTTGACCAGGTCAACGTCGCTGTATAGCCCGTATAGCTCGTCGTTGAATCTTCTCCTCCATACTCCTTCGATACACACCGGACCGAAAATCACACGAAGAATCTTCTTCTCAAAGCACCCTAGCAGATTTTTATCCGAATCTTTCAGTGTCCATGCTTCTGACCCATAAAGCAGGACCGGGATGATTAGGGTCTTGTATAAAGTCTTCTTGGTTCTCTGAGAGAGGACCTTACTACTTAAATGCCTTCTTAGACCGAAGAAACAGCGGTTGGCAAGAGTAATTCTTCGCTTGATCTCTGCACTGATGTCATTCTGCGATGTAATAGTGGAGCCCAGGTAGACAAAGTCCTTGACAACTTCGAAGTGTCACAGCTCGCTTCGTTCTGCCCACAATGTCTATGTCATCCGCATATGCAAGCAATTGAACGGACTTTTGATAGATTGTACCGCTGGTGTTGACATGTGCGTTGCGTACAATGGCTTCAAGAACGATGTTGAATAGGTTGCATGATAACGCGTCGCCTTGCCTCAATCCTTTCTCAACATCAAAGGAATCAGTGGTGTTCTTACCAATTTTGACGGAGCAGCGAGATTTCTCCATCGTCATCCTGCACAGGCGGACGAGTTTGGCAGGGATGCCGAGACTCGACATGGCACTGTATAATTCGTCCCTTTTCACGCTATCATACGCGACTTTAAAATCGATAAAAAGGTGGTGTGTATCGATCTGGAATTCCCGGGATTTTTCTAAAATCTGTCGGAGTGTGAACATTTGATCGACGGTTGACTTGCCTGGCCTAAAACCGTACTGATATGGGCCGATCAGATCGTTAGCAAAAGGTTTTAAGCGGTCACACAGGATGGCCGACAAGATTTTATAAGCGATGTTTAGGAGGCGTATTAATATATAGATTAAATACAATTAAAGAAACATTTGCTTTTAAGCATTGGTTTATCATCATCAAAAAAAAAATGATAGTCTTAGCCAAATTTTGCTATAGTTTTAAATTCGTTAGGTACATAACTAATAAGAATTTTTATTAAAAAAAAAGAATTAAAAAAAATCTTAATTTTTGTTTGAATTTTTTTAACTTTAAGTGAGGCGATTACACATAACCCATTATTTTATTTGATAGTACGTTACCAAAGAAAACCTTACATCCCGTAGTTAATATCTAATATCAGGCCGTGAGTGCAGTAGTGGCCTAACTGCAATTTTATTGAAATTGAGTTTATTACGAAAATTGAAGCTGTACCTACTTACCCAAAGCCATGAAGTTAAAGAGTTTCATACTAAAGTTAATGCTGCAGCGGGTTGCTGCCATAACGAAGTGAGTCAATGCATTACGGGTATATAAAATTTAATCCGGACTAAAAAGTTGATAAGATTAGCCATAAGTTTCTTGTCAGCGGACATTCATATTTACAAAGCGACTAAGATTTTAAGTTGCTTGAGAAAAAATAATTTCCATAAATATTTACATCCCCAATAATTGGATAGAAGTCATAAGCTCAGCGGGAAAAAACATTCAATGTCATAAAAATGACAAAAGACCACTTTTTCTCCACTTTGAAACTGAAAGAAAAACATTTCAAATAGAAAAGTCTTTATAGAAGGACTTAAGGTTAAACATTTCAAATAGAAAAGTCTTTATAGAAGGACTTAAGGTTAACTGGCTCAAGATTCTTGAGCTTCAATATTTAAAGACCGACCTCTTCTTAATATTTTTTAATTATTCTCTTGAAGTCATTTTCCATTTCATAGTATTTTATTTCAAAAACAATAAGTGTAAGCCTCGAGCAAGCCACAACTTAAAAACTTTATACCCGAATTGAAGAAATATAAGCATGGAGAAGAATAAGGATTTGCTGGACCTTCTGCAGTTTTTACCGTCAATATATCACAATTTTTACACTGATCCTAGAAATAATAATTCTATTGCAAAAACTGCAAAGGCTTTTAAGAATCCTAACACTTCTGAAAGTAAAGACAAATGTTAAATTTCAACTTAATTAACCTTAACCTTAAAAAATAAAATAAAAATACAAAATTCATAAAAAAATTGTTTTATTAACAATTGGCCTATCTTTTCAATTTTTTAACTTTTTTATATTTTTCCCCTGTGAAATAGTGGCCTATCTGACTTTAAAATCAGTAATAGCAGTATTTTGAAGGATTATGAATCTAAAATCCACAAACCATCTTATTTTTTGAGCATATTGCAAACATAAAATCAATGTTATGTTTCTTTGTTTGAAAGCTACAAGTGTTTGAAACTAACTTGTTTTTTATTTTTGCTCTACTGAAAAAAATGAAAAATGCAGTAAGGCCACTATTGCACTCACGGCGTCATATGTAATTGAAATATTTACAATTTACTATTTTCAACTTTGGTCCGCTTTCATAGTCATCACCGGCACATCCACGAATCATCCATATCTTATCAGTATTTTAATATAACTGGTCTGATTTTCTGATCACTTCAACTAATACAAGAGGTCCAGTAGCTTAAAAATGTAAATTCAAAACAATATGGTACACTAGGGCGTATGCGTACTTTTTTTTTGCATTTTTGCGTTGCACTTTTAATACTTTTTATTTAATTTTCGTTGCCTTATAATAATTTAAAAAAATCAGTTTGTTTTTTTTTTAAACTAATATGTATGGCAGAGCATTTTTATTTTAAGTGTGCATAGATGTGTACATACAAAATTCGACCGATAAAAGTATTTGGCTGATGCCTTAAACTTGAAAAGCCCATAGAATTATTTTATATAAATACCAAAATGCTTCGCGCCTTATTGACAATGCACCCCTGTATTTAATTTGGACTACAAAAACATAGATATAGAAATAGGCATATATGCAAGTGGGTATGTGCATTGTGCATGTAGAACATCTGAGAGATTTAAGGTAGCAGAGCATATAACATAGCCTGGGCGGCAAGGGCCCACTTTAGAAGGACCACTAGAAAGTACAACGTCGTCGTCATCGTTGTCGGGCAACTGAGGCTCAGACTGAAATACTGGTGATGGCGGTTTTTGATGATATGGGACATCATAAACGACGCAAGGGATAATGACGTTGAGCTGGATGACATGCATAACGGGTGGAGTTCTCCAATGGGTTGATGTCCTGCCGGCCGAGGCGATTCCCCACAAGCCACAACTTGTTATAGGGAAGTAACCAAAGATTTTTAACGTTTCGTTTTACTTATTTTTTTTGTTTTGTTTCATTTTCATCATTCATTTTCTCTGTGCACCACAAAGAAAATGCATGCAGGTAGGCAGATATGCGAAATATTCTTTCAGAGGACTCTTTTCCAAGAGAACACCATAAGGACATTTGTCTGGAATGGCTTGTTCATGTGGGACCATCGCATCGCAACGTATATACCTAGTCGTCATCATCATCATCATCACAAAGTCATGTGTACACGATTAATGAATACTTTTCATAGGGACTTCGTGTGCAAATTGCATTTGCATGGACATACGATATGTTTTATGTTTTGAATGGTCGGGGGCGGTTGCGGGCTTTTATATATTATATGCATGTGCTGTGCATGAGGCTAAATTACTGGCTTTGTGTTTTTTAGCTGTTGGGTCGGTGTGACTTGAGGTATAAGAATCTGATGAAGGACCATAGCAGGTATACCTATACTATACAGCATGATGTTCTTTGAAGAAGCGAGTGTACAAAAACACAGAGTTCCTATGCATTTTCCATTTGCAGATTTCTTTTGAGAAATGAAATTTTTAAATCCCACTCCAATAGTATACTTTTAGTATGTATTTTTATCATGCAGTATTGTATGTGTTCCTCACTCTAAAGCTTACACCCTTATTTTTATTTGCTGTTTCTGCACCATAAAATTATGGCTTTTAAGCTCTTTGTTTCAAAAAAAAAAAATATATTTATTTTTGAGAATACTGGACTTTGTACTTCATGAGGGCCATTACAGAGCTGTGGAATTGAAGCCATGCATATGAGTTCCCACCTAGTAAAGGTAATTCCCATACCTGTATAAAGAGTTTGTTTAGGTATTTACTATAAGTAAAAGGAAAATTAAACTTAATAAACCTCTTGTATAAGTTACTCTTTCTAGGAAAACGAAACTCAACAAAAATTTGCATGAACATATAAATTAAGAGAGTTCTCGTTTGAAAGTCTTTAATAAAACTTTAAACTTATAAGCTTCTAATAAAATTTGTTAATGGTACAAACGCATTGGGCATAATCAATATTCATA
This sequence comes from Melangyna quadrimaculata, assembly GCA_949320155.1. Taxonomy (NCBI): domain Eukaryota; kingdom Metazoa; phylum Arthropoda; class Insecta; order Diptera; family Syrphidae; genus Melangyna; species Melangyna quadrimaculata. The sequence continues at coordinate 74,926,526 of OX439484.1, read as the reverse complement.
GTCGCAGATAGATCCATCAGGTTAAACTAATCTACAGTTTAGTGCCCAATTTCTCGGTGGAAGTTTAAACTTAAGTTCAGCTGAATCTGAACTTAAGTTTAAATTTGAAGGTCAACTCATCCGGTTTCACAGTGTAATCTGAACTTCAGGTCAATTGAACGTAGTTTCCAGATCTAACGGCAGGTATGCTTAAGCTGTGAGTTGGACATTAGAAAAAAAAGTTCCGGAGGTGGTACACAAATTATATGGGTTTGTAACTTTTTATTTTCTTTGAATTTTTGGTATACCTTTTTCCTTTATTTGGATATACAAATTAAAAATCCATACGCTGGGTTCCTATGTACACAACTGTTGTTGATGAGAAATAAGCACGCTCATGTGAATTCCTGTTTTGTAAATTAGTTTTTTGACTAATTTATTATTTAACATTGTATAATTTGACTATTTCCTCAATTTTTTTTTTTAACTTTATGTTGTTTTTTCCATAATATTTTATTTTTTTTAATGATTTTTTTATAATCAATTAATTAATCGAATTAATGAATTAAAATTAAATTATCAGCTAAAATATTTATTTTATATGTGTTGAATTATGTGCTATGTTTTTATTTTATTTTCATAATTTTACAGTTTTCGTTAAAAAATAAATGTATTTTCAGCCCTATCGAGGTATCCGTTCGGAGAAATTTTTTTTCCGATCTATTCTAAATCGGAAAATTTGCTACCAAGGTATCCGTTCCGATTGACAGATTGGACAATCTTCCGATAAAATGTAACGACTATCATCGCATAGCGATGAATTGCGTTCAGTCCAGAACTTTTGACAGTGTTGTGCGTTAAATTTCTTCCGATATTCTCCGACAGAAAATAGTTGCGGAATATTTTAAGAAAAATAAGCCAAAAAATTTAAATAAATATAATTTTGTTTCGTTAGTGCAATAAACAACGAAGACGACTCAGCAAGAGAGGTTGGTTGAAATAACAAATAGATGATAAAGCAACACTATCGATTTTTGTGGACCAATTTCTATACTTTTAAACATCACAAAGATTTTTACTTATTAAACTAATCCGGACGAATGTGTCAAAATAATGCGATTGTATGCTTTATCTTTTTTCTTCCGAAGAGGATACCTCGAACGAAATCTAGGTTCCGATCGGAACGGACTATCGTTTCGGAACTTTTTCCCAACGGATACCTCGATAGGGCTGATTATTATATAGTTTTTGTAACAACTTACCCCAGCCTGTTTATCAACTTGCCCCATATACGTGGAAAGTTGTAACAACATGTTTTTTTTCTAACTGCGATATTTTGGCAACTTCTGATTAGACTTCATTTAGATTATATAGTGGATTTTGTAGCTTAAATATTGCTTTGTCATTTAAAACATATTTGGTTTACTTATTCGTAAAACCTTAGGAGAAGCATTAAATTTAGTAAAAAGTGTTACTTTTAGCCCCGCTCTCCCCTACCGTTGTGAATAGTGTGGTTAAACGAAACAATTCAAATAAAAATGGAAAACAAATCAATAATTGTGAAAATTAATAGCAACAAAAAAAGAAGCAACAAGTTTTCATTGGCAGATATAGATTTACACATGGAATTAATTATGAAAAACAAGCACCACATCATCACAAACAAAAAAAAAAAACTGATCGAGTAGGTACATTAGAAAGAAAAAACAGTGGCATGGGAATCCATTGCAAACAACTTTTATGCCAAGAGTTACCGATCATCAGATGTTTTGAAAACGAAATATGAAAATTAAAAAAAAAGATCAAAACAAAATTTTGTTTTCATTTTGAGAGTTCGAAGTTCTTTCACTATCATGACCATTATTCATTGGTTCATTAATTGAATTGTCCAGCAACAGCAAATGTTGTGCAGCACAGCTGCTGCAACAATGATGCTCTGAATTGTTGTTGATTTTACTTTTATTCCTGTTGGTGATAGAGGAAACTTTCTTTTCCATACTCCATGTCCACAGGAGCGTTCAACACAGTTTCTTGTTCTAAACTGAGATTCGTTGTACAATGCTTCTTGAGGATTGTTGGAAATACGTGAAGGGGTAATCATATATCGGCTGCATTGGTAGCCACTGTCAGCCAGAGATGGTTTCCAAAATCTTCGTTTTCAAATCTAGCACATCAGATTCTAGAATAATTAAGAATTCTGGAATCATGACTTGATCCAGGCCACCTTGTACTATGTCCATTATTTTTAATCTTGAATCACACATGGTCTGCACGTTGAAAGAAAAATAGCCTTTTCTATTCCGAAATATTTCGCCATTCACCCCTCCTAATAAAGTTTATGTACATGTACTGCAGTGGCGATTCCTGGTCCTTAGTATTGGTTTAGCTACGTGGTCTAGGGAAGGTTAAAATAAAAAAAATCATATTTTTTTTAATTTTATTGATAACGACAGTTAATAAAAAAACATTAATAAATGATATAAAATAAAAGTTTAAAAATTTATCGATACATAAATTCGTAGTTCGACGGACACAACATTTTCGATGACCTTATCATAAAAATCGTCACTTTTTATAACAATTATATAAATATCTAAATCCTATATTTATATGATTTTGCGTTGCAAAAAATCTTAAATTTAACCTTACCTACGTACATTAATGTATGAAGGTATGTATGTACCTATCTATAAACAATTTAGTTAACGTTCAAAGCTAAGTAAACAAATTTAGCGGTAGGCCGATAAAAGATACTTCTAGCGACTTAATGCCAAAATAAATTGACGATTATTTAACTATGATCTATTTTATTATAATAAACTAAGTAATTTTGAAGCAATCAAAAAATAAGTCAAAAATTATCCAATTCTGCTTAAAATTTGGAATCAAATAGTCTAATTACAAGACGAAATTTGAAAATTCGATCCAAATCAGTCAAAAAATTATGGCAAGAAACATGATGTTAATAAAGTGCAACACGCAATGTTTGCATAATTGTCGTGGTCAAAGTAGGACACTTAAGTTGGCACTGATTTTTGTACACGTACTTGGAACCCTTAACTATCATAAAATATAGTTGCAATATTTATATCTTTTTTTAAGCAACTTTGGTAGGGAATTTAAAAGTTTCGACAATGTTCACGAAATTAAATATTTACATGCCAAGTGTATTATTTTCGGAAGTTTTCAAATTGATATCAAAGTTGCAAAAAAAAAAGATATAAATATCATAACTATAGTTTATCGTACTTAAGGGTTCCAAGTACATGAACAAAAAAATCAGTGCCAACTTAAGTGTCCTACTTTGCCCACAGCAGTAATGCAAACATTGCTTGTTGCACTTAGTTAACATCACGTTTCTTGCCAAAAGTATTTGACCAATTTGGATCGAATTTTCGAATTTCATCTTGTAATACTCTAGAATATTTGATTAGGTACAAATTTTTAGCACAATTGGACAATTTTTGACCTATTTTTTGATTGCTTCAAAGTAACTTAGTTTTTCTGATTTTTTTTTTTAATTCTTGGTTAAATAGCAAGACAAATATAACATGCATAAATTTAAAACTGATGTGGTCTTGTAGAAAATTTTATAACAAACAAGTTTATAGTGGACGGTTTTTTCCTTAGCATATTTCTAAAGTTATAAAGGAAAATGTCGGAAAAAATGGAATGAACTTAGCGTTTTTTTCACTGTTGCATTTTTCCTGCAGCAAGCACAGGTTTTTCGAAGTGGCAAACTTAGTTACAGACTACTCTATTATACCCCAACAACATATCAAAAATGCAGGGCTACATCGCGCTTTGCCAACTGAGCACTTTTTTTTGGAAGTAAGTAGGTACCTGGAGCTGCTTGCATACCTGATGTATCGTGCTTTATCGCATCATACTTACGCTTACGATTTCATTTATTTAGCTGGGCTTTGCTTAGGACATGTGTAGTAAAACGCTCTTATATTATAGATTCTATTGTATTTGTGTTCGTATTTGTATTTTGAATAGATATTATTAAAAATTGTATGCAATTTGGTAGCGCGGAGGTTGTAAGCTTTCAAGGAAAACTTGTTGTATGAGAGTTTTGTGTTGTGTGTCTGCAGGAAAATATAATTTTAAGAGAACAATGTGGGTAGGTTAGGTAGGTATCTATTTACATATTTTTTTTTATTAATATATCAATGCATTTGGTGGGAATTTGGTTTTGGTATCACATATTGTAACGCTTAGGCAGGTAGGAAGATGCGAGTTTTGTGTTGTGTGAAGGAAAATGATTTGAAAATAGGTAGGTAGGTAGGTTTTTGTTTTTATGGTATTGATTATTGCAAGAAATCATTATCATTATTTCAAGATTGCCATTTGTAACTTTTTGAAAATAAAAAGAACTTCATATAATTCATTCATTTAAATTCTTGGTTTAGCGGCGATAAACCTGCTAACTGAGAGGAATCGCCACTGATGTACTGTACATGTACATGTTCATATGTGTGCCTTAAAACCTACTTAAATATTACCTAGGGACTGTATCCGTACATGCGTACAATCTAAAGCAGCTATAACGCAAGGAAACTTTGCAAATTGGTAAAAGCCGTTTACAACGTCCAACTTTTCCTCATGTGTCACCGGGAATTGTATTTCTCTCGAAGTAAAGCAATATGTAGTAGCCCGTAGCGTAATGGTTAGTGCGTTCGACTGTCACGCTGGAGGTCTGGGATCGCTTCCCAGCCTCGTCCACCTAAAAACCACCTCTTGCGAGGAATTGACAAATCCTCCAAGAGTATCACTTGTCATGAACAAGTGCTTCTCGTCTAGCCGTTCGGATTCGGAATAAAATTGTAGGTCCCTTCGGTTCCTGTTGAAAGGCGCACACAGGAATGGTTGCGAGTTGTTAGTCACTAGGCCCTGGTTCTTCATGAGCCGTTGTGCCACCCGATTTATTTATTTATGTAAAGCAATATGAAGAGAGACTTTCTTACAAATTTTTGTAGCGGATGATTTAGAAACACCACAAAAGTCTCCCGTAGTTATGAGTAGTGATCCACTGGCATAGAAGCGTAAGGTTAGTAAAAGCATGGTTTCGGGAGATATTGAATGGTTTATAAAAAGTAAACATTTAAAATTTTATCATTACATATGAATATTGATATATTTGTTCTTACCATTCAGTTACATTTTCAATTTGGGATCGGATTTGCTCCAAAACAATGGAGGCTGAATTCTACGAAATTCGAAATCTTTCGAAGAATTCTATATCGTCCCAATAATTGAAGTGATTTGTTCTGAATTGAATGCGTGTTTCTCTTCTCACATTCGCAACTAACAAGAAGTTTTCCTCAGCACTAATATCTTCAAAATCACTTTCCGAACTCGGACAACATTTTAAAATTACAATACTCTTTAAAGATATTTATTGAAAAGAGGATAAATATTTCGCATCGTTGCAAGTGCCACCTTCTTAAATGAATTTTATGTTTAATGAAAAAAAAAACGGCAATTGTCAAACTGAAAACAATCGTTGTAAAGTGTCTAAACGCTGAACTGAGATTTAAGCGGCAGAATACTGACGTTTAACTTAAACTACAAAATGAACTCAGTTCAATGTTTAAACGAAACTGTGAAACCGAATAAATTCTCGAACTGAAGTTTAAACCAAAAGTGAAGATTAAACTTCTACTGTGAAATTGGGGGTAAGACAATTTTGGCTCAATGAATACAGACCGATTTTAATAACAATTTGTTGGATTTATATTCTTTTAAGATAATTAACTTGGTATACTACACAAATGGTTTCAAATTTTTAAAATGATAAACTTAAAAAAATAGAATCAACGTCCAAAAATTCAACTAAACCTATGTTTAACTTAGACACAACTCTAAAGTGACTATGAATGCGCCCAATTCCTTTTTACCAAAGTCTACGTCTAGCTGATCAAGTTTGCTTAAGTATTCTTATTTTATTTATTAAATTATAATAATCTTACGTATCAATGATAGCTATTTGCATATTTTTGTATTGCTGCTGTTGACAAAAAAATATACAGAGTATACCTACATCCCTGGAGAAGATTTCAACCAGAATCGAAGCGTTGGCGAATTTCAAATAAATATTGATTTTTAAACAAAGACTACATTTGGCTTCTTTATTAAATGAAATATCGGTGTTTTTGTGTATTCAGGTACTGATATTTTGAACGTCCTTTCCAAAAAAAAAAATTAATATAAATATTTTATATAAGTTTTAAGTTATCAAGGTACTTAATATGAGTAGGTATATTTTAATATGAATTCTTGAAACAAATTAAAGTAGGACAAATTACTCTTAAGTCGTAACACCAAATGTTTGCCTTAAAAAAAGTAATAGTTGGGTTATATCTTGCAAATACAGTCCCAACAAATCAGCGTTCCCCCACAGATTCCAAAAGCATTGTTTTTTATCATACGAAGCGCAAAACAGATTTTTACTCAAGGAAATCAAATCCAACTGGAAAACTTAACGCTTTAATAGACTTTGTTTGTGCTTTTGTGTCCCCAACAGTTTATTGCCATCAAAGATTTATTCAGTATTATTTTCTTCAAAGTGCACAATAACACTTTTCTTAATTATTTCTATTCTCGCTTTGTAGTAAACACTCTGCGATAGAAATAAAAACACTCCACCCTATCCTCGTACCTAATTGCTTCGTCCTTTATTAACGTAAATATACATATAGTATTTATGTTGTATGTTAATATATGCGTATCTAAATTTTTCAAAAATAAAAAAAAAAGAAAATCACCATTTTTGTTCACACAAAGAACCTTTTCCTCATACATATTTAAAGTTTACAACATCCTTATCCTTATCCACATCTGCACATTCGGCCGACCGAGACTATGGCTTTTGCAAAAGGCAACTCAAAACTGTGTATAGCATACGTATATTTAGGTATGTACTGTACATATATACGATGGACATGGGTCGGGGTCAAATAACACACGACCATCATATCCCTTAATAATACATGAGAGCTATAGAGGACGTCTCTATGTACATACACGTCCTGTCGTCGTCGGTCGTCCGTCGTGTCGTCCGTCCCGGCCAAGCCAAGCCAAGTCGTAGCCAGCCAGCCCATAGCCCAGGCAAGCATACCATAGTACCGGGAAATCGGCTCAAGTTCAACCCTTTTGCGTTTTCGTTTCCTTACATTATCTAATACAACCCTTAATTTATATCTGCCCACGTTTGGTGTGTGGTAGAAGGAGCTCTTCACATCCATAAGGGATGCCCATGCCCAAGCCTTTGGCATCATCATAGAGAATAGCGTAGGTATATGTGTTCGAGTGCTTGTGTGATTTCACATCCAAATTTTGAGTTTTGTTGCCATTGGTGTAAAAGGGTCTGCAAGGCATTGAAAAATTAAACAGTATAGCAAAGGAATATTTCGGGGTGACCATGATTAACGACATAGGAAAAATTTAAATCCAAAAGTTTTGGGCCACCCAGCCACAAACCATATAGCCCATACAGCCTTTTTAGATAGCCAAAAACCCCCATCCGTATACCCTAGCTATATCGCCGTCCTTCAAACATAACATCTTTCTCAATCTCCAACAGCTTACCACAACTATATTTATCCAATTTGGGGATAGTTGATATATGTATGGAGAAGATACCTTTTAAGTTAAAAGAAAGTGATATGTTAAGGCATCCTTAGCAATGGTATTCCTTTGGAAAAGAAAGCCTTAATAAATCCATATAGAAATATGTACATTATTATATGTTCGTATGTATCTATCTATCTACATACAAAGCTTGCATTTGAGTTTAATAAATAAAATCCAATTTAGTATTTATAAAATTATTTAAAGATATATGTACCCACCTACATATTTATAAAGTTTATTCATAATAGATGAGGAATATGGATTTAATAAATACTTATCTTTTTACAATTTAATTTGATGAGAAAGTACTTTTCAGCAATTACAAATTATATGAGAATATTGCAGCAACAAACTGCTGGTAGGCCAAGTGCTTCTGCCGCCATTTTGACAAACATCACCCTTCAAATAATGGTGCATATTATTCATAGTCGCCGATAAACCCAGGTTTTACTAAACTACAGTTTAAGACAATTTTTGCTCAATGAATACAGACCGATTTTACTTACAAATTATAGGTTTTTTATTTTTATAAGATTACTAGCCGGACCGTTCTCGCGTTGCTTTGATAACTTTACAAAATAATATTTTGTTTGCTTTATAAGTACCTATATTATCCGTTATTCGAATTTAATTGAAAAAGTAGGTAGATATATTAAAATTATTCTACAGATTACAAATTAAAGTTTAATTAAAATCGTTAGGGGCGTTTTTTGAGAAAACTTGATAAGACCTAAATCGTTGTTTGGCAGCTACCCGTTCTAGATAAGCTCATCAAAAATAGAGAATCAAATAAAAATGTACTTGTACCTTCATCAGGCTGCACAGAGAAACATACCGACGGACATCGCCACCACCAGTGGTCCGTTTGTTGAATTCTGTGGACAAAAATCTTTTCCCATGCCAATTTTTATGGACATTAATGAAATTTGCAACTTTGTGACTCAGCACCACACAAAGAAGTCTGATGATCGGGGTGGCACTCGTGAAATAGCTATAACTTCAGCCAAAATAACTTGGTGGTAGAACACTTTAGTTGTTGTTGTTACATTCAAAATTTTCAATTTGCCACACTTATTGATTTGGGAACTCAGAATTCAGTGGCACAGCCTATATTTTTGTATTCGAAATAGGGGATTCACAATTTAGGCCAGAACATGGTTCAAAGTGTAAAAGTTCCAAAAAAAGCCTTTTCAAAGGCAGGTACGTTTGTGTTTGAAGAGTTTTTTTTGTTCATCCTGATATAAAGAAAATAGTACTGCACACTTTTCTTTCACAATTCATAACAGTCAGTGGGTCATGAGGCATCTTTGTGATGTCTCTCGGGAAAAATGACCCGGTGCCGCAGCCACCATCTTGAATTTACCGAAGAACTACTTTTTAGTAAATGACTCGACATTAAAGGTCAAAGTAAAAGTAGAAATATATAATGTAGGTTGGGTTGAAACAAGATCAAAATCTTAGGGGGGAGGGTCTAGTTCAGTAGCGGATCTAGGATTAGGCTGTGGGGGGGGGGGGGGCTTGGTAGATCCAGTTTGAGACATTAATGGCCCGTTTCACAAGTTAAACTACAATTTATGTTTAAACTTAAGTTCAGCACTTGATTCGGTTTCAAAGTAAACCTTGAACTTAGATAATTCTGTAGCTCTAGTTAAACGAATGTATTCTGCCATTTAAACTTCATAGCTTAAGAGCCGGCAGCGAATTTTGGGAGTGGATTGATAACCAAAATATGAGTATGATGGTTTGTATGTTTTCGAGTGACGAGGAAATGTAACATTTGTTGTGAGGGTGAAACATTAAAAAAAAAAAATAATTTCAAATAGAAAGAAATATAATAATTTATTATTATTATAAAATGGCAGTTATCAAAAAGATTTTAGAATGATTATTACGATCAAATGTTCTGAACGCTGCACTGATAGACCAAGAGACTACAGCAAATTTTGGGAGTCGATTGATAACCAAAATATGAGTATGATGGTTTGTAAGTGCATACATCGCGGTTTCAAAAACAACCGTCTCTCAGGTTTCTTTTTCAGCCTTTTGCGGGGGTGGGGGTTTGAAAATAGCGATGTTCCAGTTTATTTTGTCAGAGGTATTACCATTTCAATAAATTTAAAAAATATATTATGTGATGTTGTCATTAAGTCAAAACATCATAATCTTGGCAAATCGACCAATAGAACTCAAAATATAAGTTTTTTAAGAGGACCTTATCGTCTTTTTCTTGGAGAATTATAAAACACAAAAAATCAACAAAACAAAGTCTCCAAAAAAATCGATTAAGGTTCGCTTAAAAACCTAATATCTTGAGTTCTATTGGTCGATTTGCCAAGATTATGATGTTTTGACTTAAAGAAATGATAGAGCATCACATTGCATATTTTTTAAATTTATTGAAGTGGTAATACTTATGAAAAAATAAACTGGAAAATCGTTATTTTCAAACTCCCACCCCCGCCAAAGGCTGAAAAAGAAACCTGCCAGACGGTTGTGTTTGATACCGCGATATATGCACCTATAAACCATCATACTCATATTTTAGTTAGCAATCCACTCCCAAAATTTGCTGTAAGCTCTTGGTTTATCAGTGCAGCGTTCAGAACACTTGATCGTAATAATCATTCTAAAATCTTATTGATAACTGCCATTTTATAATAATAATAAATTATTATATTTCTTTATATTTGAAATTATTTTTTTTTTTATGTTTTCGAGTGACGGGGAAATGTAACATTCGTTGTGAGAGTGAAAAGAAAAAAACGCTTCCCTTGAAGAACAAATTATTTTAACTATTGTGACGATGTAGATTTTATTTTATAATTTATATATTTTTATAATTTATACATAACAAATATAAAAAAGTTTTAGTTTAGGTTAAAGGTTTTTTTTTGTGAAAATCTACAGTTATATAAATAATTCAGTTTGACTGACTGACTTTTCCTTTTAGAATAGTCTTGTTTTTTGTGCATTTATATCAGCTTCTATCCCCGGTTTAAAATGATTTCAATATTACATACAATAACATCTGTAGTATTTAACATTTAAAATATTTTTAAGTGGAGATAGAAAAAAAATGTATATACCTTCAATTTTCTGCCACGTCAAGCTTTGAACCACCAGAAAAAAAATCTGTCAGTAAATTTATACGTCATTTTAGAGGGACTGCAAATATTCACACGTATGATTTTCTGAGTGGCCAGAGAAACCTCAGATTTTGATTTGTTGTTCCCAAATTCTTCACGGGTTTTAGCCCCAATTTCGTTTTTTTGCAAAGTTAACGAAGTTCATAGGGTGAATTATTTTTTCGTTTTGCATGTTAATTGTTAAGCCCTAACCCCGTTTTTTTTTCAATTATCTCTTTAAGCTTTAGCCCCAACTTGGACTTGGCAGTCCCTTGAGTCAAGCGCAAACATTTTCTGGAATAAGGTAAGTTTTAAAGCAATTATTTGCTTAGCCCCGACCACGTTTTTTTGTCCAATTGTTGTCAAGCCCTACTCGCGAATGGTTTTTTTCTTCGCCCCAATTTTCTGTCAATTAGCCCGAACTTGTTTTTTGTACAATTCCCTTCAGAATTCAGCCCAACCTAATTAATTTTGGGCTTAGAAAAAAAAAAAAAACCTAGCATATAAATTGCGTAGCCCCAGCCTCGTTATTTTTTCTGACTCCTGATTCTGATTTCTATATTTCAATCAATTTTAAGAACCGCCTGTGGGGGGCGGCTTTAGCCCCTATATCCACCCCCCTGGATCCGCCACTGGTCTAGTTCCCCTGTTCTATCCCGGAGGGGCATTTTATTAGACAGAATTGCCGGTCCAGTTTTTTCGTGTTCTCTAACGTATCGTAATAATAGGGGAAAATTATTATCTCGAGCTCGATTTTTTGCACGAATCCTTTTGCCCTATAGTACCTAGGTATATCGCAAGTAAAAATAAAACAAAAAATTATAACTACCAATTTACCGACTCAAATGAAAATCCAAACTATTTTCTCATTTTTAAACATTTTGATTCCATCTGGGTGGCTGGAGGTCTGTGATCGCTCGCCTCTTGCGAGGAATTGACAAATCCTCCAAGAGTATCACTTGTCACGAATAAGTGCTTCTCGTCTAGCCGTTCGAATTCGGCATAAAATTGTAGGTCCCTTCCTGTCGAAAGGCGCACACAGGAATGGTTGCGAGTTGTTAGTCACTAGGCCCTGGTTTTTCATGAGCCGTTGTGCCACCCGATTTATTTTTATTTATGGGTATATCAACATATACTTTGTGAAAGTTCGTAATCTAATAATCTTACCTTTTTTTAATTTTTCAAATTGAGCTGCCTATAGATTTGCTGAGTCTTGTAAAGTGCCCCGTCACCCCACTTTGCACATCATGCCTAAAGTTCTCATCCACATCCATTTGTGGAATGAAAGCAATTTAAATAGAAACTAAAATAACCAACTATTTGAAAGCTCTTTTTCAATCTATTTTTAAAGGTTAAAAAAATTCGAATATCATCATAATAATTTCAACAACCAATTTTATTTAAAATAAAAGGGTTAAACTATAGAAAAATAAACAATAAGGAAAACAAAAGGAAACAAGGAAAAAAAAAACAAATATCCATGTAATTGAGTGTCAAGTGTCAGACAAACATCAGTGCACAGAGGACATAACACAGCATCATTTGGCAATGCTCTTGATTCCTGCTCGAGCAGCATCCCAACGATTTATTCATCTCACTAAAAGGATTATTAGATATTTATTATACGAAGCTGCAAAAAGGAGTGGCAGCTTAAAACGAGTTTCACGTTTACCAAACTATTATTTTAAGAAGGGTATATGTGTCACACATACGTTTTGTACGCAGATAGGTACATTTACCGCATAAATGTATGTACGCATTAATTTTTTGACTACGTGGATAATGTTATTAAGTTGTCTTCTCTTGGACCATCATCATCACACAGAATCCTGTTTTTTGAATTTTTGTGTGTTTATACGAGAAAAATGTTTTGTATTAAATAAAATTAAATCTAAAGGGAAGATTTGACTTGTTGTGTAGCCAATAAAAAGGTCCTGACATTTTGATCTTATTTCACCTTAGTACCTATTGAGTGTTTTATTTTTATGATTTGTGTATAATAGAAATTAGGTTTGATTGATGGGATTAAAGATTTTAAGTACCTACATAGTACATAATGTCATGGTAAGTAGTAAATTAATGGTAAGTAGGTACATAATTAATTTGAAAACTTTACCTTATTGTAGGTATTAGTAAATAAAAATATTTTCCAAAAAAAGCAAATGTACGACACCTGAATGTTTTATTTGTTTTTGTCGAATCTTAGACGAAGATTGAGGCGAACGCAGGGGGGGGCGCATTTTTGCTTGAATTTTACATGTTATTTCCTTAAAGCACAGATAGAAATACAAAAATAAAACAGAAATACAAAAAACTGTTACACAAATTTTCTGAATTTTGTTTCCTGCGTACGCGCCTAGATCCAAAGTCCAAAGAAACCTTTAACCATCACCATCAGCGGTGCATACAACGGGGGTCACGGGGTCATGTCCTCCCCGAGAACTCAAAAGCTACGCAGACAATTGTAAGAATATATCCCGCGCAGAAAAACAATCCAGTTTTCGACAGGGCACTAGAGAGTTTTCCATAGATTTTTTCAAGGGGATGGCAAGGGTTAGAAAAGAAAAGCGCATTGGCGATTATGAACCATTTTGCCTCGTCATAGGCAAAAAAAGTTGGCTTATGCGGGCCAAAGGTGGCACTGGGCTAACTCACTATACAAAAACTCAATGTCAAAAGTGAATAAGTTTCATAAGTTTCATGCTTTGAATTTTTCTAGCCGGGATTAAGCTTAGTTCTTTTTGACACTGACTGATTCAAAAATTTGAATTTTAAATAGGGTTGGAGTCAAAATTCTCTAGGTTCAAAATGTGTCCTTTCAATAATCGACTTTTTAAAAATTTGTATTGACAAAAAGAAAATCTGCAAATTATTATAAATGAAAATTTACGAAAATGTGAAAAGCATTAATTAAACTTTTCTTTTATTATTTGTTTTAATAAAATTATTTCTGCCCTATTTATTTTGTAATAAAAATAACCTTAAAATTAAATATTTGTCTATCGTCTCGAACATGCTAAATAGATTAAGTACCCAGGGCCGCCAGACAGACGTCATTTTGAAAGCTAAGATTTTTTCTGCGAACAGATACTATGGTAGCTAAAAACAATTGGATACTAAGAATCTTCGTTATTTTATCAAAGCTGAATTTTTGTATGAACAAAATTCTGTATGATCATAGTTCTGTATGATCAAAATTCTGTATTTCAAAATTCTGTATTTAAAAAAAATCGTTTTGATAATGAAAAAAAGTGCGCACTTTTTTACCTTATCAAGACAATTTTTTCTTAAATACGGAATAATTAAAGGTTTTTTTATTATAAAAAGCTTGCCTTTTGTTGCCTGCCGTAAGATCAGTCAATACTACTCTTCTTTGCGTGGTAAATTTGAAGATTAGAAAATTTTGAAACTGGTAGCTTGGTTTTAAAAAAATGTTATGCTTACGGGGAAGACATCAAGCTGAGTTTTGTTCTGTCTGTGAAAATTCAAAGAAAATAAAAACGGAAGTATTCAAAGGATGCAAAATAACATTAACAGTATTGATGGTTGGAAGATGGAATGGCGGTCTTGCCCTCAGGTTGATTAAATAAAATAGAAGCAATATTAAAAAAGTTACCAACATGCATAAGATTTTGTCCATTTTTATCGAAAATGTATAGATCTCGTTTAAAAAAAAAAACACGAGGCGAATAAACATTAATTTGGATTAATACTAGATTTTAAATTTTTTATTTATATGAAGGTCAACGAAAATTACGTTGATGCGGCAGAAAAGTGATGTCTCAATGAAGGAGTAGTCAATAAGCTGACGTCTACGTTAGTAATTAAAACGTTGACCCTGAAATTATTGGCAGCTGTTGCATTGACGAGCACAGGGCTAGGTATAGAATTTGACGATATTTCTTATGTCAGAGAGTTAACGCGTTGACCATTAGCTCTAACCACCTAGTCGTAGGTTATTAGTAAAAACAAAAACAATTCACGGCGTAATGAACCACGCGCCGCGCGCCTGCGATACATCAAGAAAAAAAAGTGTTCCGCTTGGTGCTACCCTGGTGGTTTAGGTTTGCACTTAGCTTTTATTTTGTATTTCCAATGTCGAAATTTTCATCGATTCGAGTTTTCCGCATATTCATAAGTGAACTTTAATTTTGGTGTCCCACAAGGTTCCGTGCTTGGCCCATCCTTCTACAATATATACACCTCGGATTTCCCAAGAATCCCGCAATGTGAATCAACTATTTTTGCTGATGACACAGCAAGCTCGCTCTCAATATCGAGAGGAGCCTAAGTCGGGCTGTTGAAATATTGCATAAATATTATAATAAATGGAAAATTAAATTGAATGATGAGAAATTTCAAGCTATCTTTTTCTCACGAAAAAGAAAGTCTTGTTATCTTCCTAGTAGCCAACTTAAAATTAATGGAAAAGATATTGTTTGGGAAAGATCCGTAAAATATTTGGGGATACACCTCGACACTAAACTAACATTTAGTGACCATATAAACACCACTTAAAAAAAAAAATAGGCATAGCTATTAAACTGCTGTATCCATTCATCAACCGCATTTCTACTCTCACTAATGAAAATAAAATTATTATATTAAAGGTTATCTTCCAAGCAATATTGCTCTATGGAAGTCCCGTATAGGGAAAGGCAGCTTCCTGTCACACAAAAAACTCCAGGTATCACAAAATAAATTGTTAAAAATGATGCTGAATCTACCCTGGCATCATTCAACTATAGATCTCCACCAAAGAGCGAATGTTGAGTTGATTTCTGAACGAATTCAGAAGCTCGCCAATAAATTTGCATATATATATAGCTGTGATATCATCTGTGATAAATATTTGTTCTTCTTGTTCTACCTCCTACATATATCTAATTACTTGTTAATTTATTAATTAATTTGTTATTTATTTGTTATAAAATTTAATTGTTCCAGCAAATACTTATTTATTTATTAATTTACTTGTTGTGTACCTATTTGTACCAAATTATTTATTTAATTTCTTATTTATTTATTTACTTATTTATTTATATATATATTTTTGTATTTATTCATTTATTTATTTATTCATTTAATTATTTATTTATTTTTGTATTTATTTATTATTTATTATTTACTTATTTATTAAATTATTTACCTATTTGTTTATTTTGTTCATGTTTGTATGTATTATTAATTCTAAATAGTATCGCCAGTGGCCGAGTATTCGGCCAACGAAACAAACACCAAATTCATTTTACGTCATAGATTATCTTTTCACTACCTACTTTATATAAGATCCATGCAAATTTTGAAAATTTAAAATAAGCAAAACTAATTAAAAAAAAACAAAAACAAATAAAATTTACGGATACGTACATTTCTTTAGCATTCGTTAAACTTTTGTCTTCAACTTAAAAACAAAAAAAAATAATGTTGTTACTTATTTTTTAAATATTTTGTTCATAAACTATTAACCTCAATTCATCTATTAAGCATATATTACACTACAGATGTGTTTCGCTCTGACAACAACAATTGAGCTCTTCAGTAAGAATTGTTGTTGCCTTTCCTAGACACATGTTTTTAGTCGATGGCTGTCGTCGCTTATTTTGTATTCTTTCATTCTCTTGTTTCTTCTTTGGTAGCACAAGCAAATTGCACAAGCACCCAACCAACAATTCGATACGCTGCCCTGTTCATCGCTTACAACGATATGTTCATTTTAATTTTGTTGCTAGCTTCTGTGGTAACACCAACCAAATTCTTCGCAGAATGCCGCTACTACGCTAAAGTTCATTTTTATTTGTATTCATTTGTACTTTATTCATTTTGGTAACACCATTGTATATGAAAACTATAGTAATATCATGAGAAGTGCCGACTACTGAGTCACGTAGTGTCGAAATCCACCAACTTCTCTCAACACTTTTTGTTGAGGAAACAAATTTGAAAGTCGAGATCTAACTCCCTTACTCCCTTACAATATAACAAGACTTACTCTTTCTAAAAATTAATGTCTACGCTGTCAAAATCATAGAACATGTTGCAAACACATGCGCCACCAGCCGTACAAATACAGCGAAAATAAAAACGACTCCATGATAATACTATTGTTTTCATATACAATGGCAAAACGAACCTATAAACATTTTAAATGTTAAAACTCTAAGCTTTACCGGTTAATTCTAGAATGTACTTATTTTGTAGTTTTACAAAACATTTTTTGCAAGTCTCGATCGAGTTTTAAATAAGGTTTATAAAATAACCTATCCCTAGTTCGTGAAAGTAAACATCCCGAATTACTGCCACACTCAAGCTCTATTTATGCAGGCAAATATGGTCCTTTTTAAATAAATTATACTCTTTTAGAAGTGATGTTTGCTTTCAGCAATTACATCAAAGTTTAGCAAAAATGAACATTAATAGTAAAATTAGTTCGCGATTTTTTTAGCATTGATTCTGAATGTTTACTTTTATGAAGTCGGGGGTAATCTTGCAACAGAAATAAAACCTGGCTTATATTAGGTTTTTTCCCAAGGTTTTTGGGCAGAAATTGTCAGTCTGTAGAATTTTGAAGAGTGAGGGTGAAATTCTTTCACAGTGGGAAAACTGCCGAAAAAGTTTGAACCGGTTTCTTGGCAAACATTTCTGCCACACAAATATTCTTTTAATTTATTTAACCTTTGTTATTCCAACATGAAGTAAATCGATCTGACTACTCTTAACAATAGTTATTTTTTTTTTAAACAACGTATCTCAACCTAACATTTGACAGACCAACAATTTCTGCCCAAAGAAGTTTTTTGGGCAGAATGTCAGGGGGGAAATTGTTTTCCTCTCATGAGCGCTCTCTTCTACCCAAAACTACCAAATTTGTGAAGTATGGAACAGGATTTGGGCAACAATTGTTGAGAATTCGCCGGCCGAATACTTAAGTGCCCCATAGACCACTTTTTCGGGAAACTGAGTTCAAAATGCAGTTATACTAATTCGAATATTCTCTTTCGTTTGGCCATTGTATATGAAAACTATAGTAATATCATGAGAAGCGCCGACTACTGAGTCACCTAGTGTCGAAATCCACCAACTTCTCTCAACACTTTTTGTTGAGGAAACAAATTTGAAAGTCGAGATCTAACTCCCTTACTCCCTTACAATATAACAAGACTTACTCTTTCTAAAAATTAATGTCTACGCTGTCAAAATCATAGAACATGTTGCAAACAAATCCAGCGAAAATAAAAACGACTCCATGATAATACTATAGTTTTCATATACAATGGTTTGGCGCTATCCCCTTTGCTCTATCTCAATTATCAACGAAGATACAGAAAGCACTTTTGCTCTATAAACCACAAATGTTTGGGTTATTTTGATGCTTATTTGCCGTATATCCAAAATTTGTACTAGGTGGGACAATTTTTGTAGGAAAGTTTGAAATACAAACGCTTAATGCTTAATTGCCCCATAACCGAGGGAAATAGGATATAGAGCATTTAAGTACTCAAAATATATTTAAAAAAAAGTAAGACTTTTGGTGCTTATGTGCTCTATATCCATAGACAAAAGTGCGGGCAGCTGGAAAAGTGTAAATAAGAGGTAACATTTTCGGCTTGTAAATTAATAATGCAAAATCCTTAATTTAAACACAAAAATACTGTCTTTGTTTTAATTCAATATTTATTGATTATTTACCAACGTTTCAATTCTGGTTTGGATCTTTTTCAGGGCTGAATAAGTAATATCGACTTTTTTTTAAATATTGTGAAACAAATAATAAAAGAGGTAGAAATGAGGAAAAAAATTATTTTAAATAAGAATATTTATACATCTTCAGGTTCACAAACTTAATAACTGCGTTCAATGTATTCTAAATAAAATTTTTATCGATGATAATTAAACATTTTTTTAATAAAATGGATAAAAACAAAAAAGGTAAAAAAGAAATTTAATTTAAAAAAAAGGGTGACAAAAATACCAAAACTTACTCCTACGAATGTTGAAATATTTTTAAAACTAATTCCGAATAGAATTGAATGTATTTTTCTATGAAATTTTATGGACCAAAGTTCATTTTCAGTATTTCTCATAATTAAGTGTAAAAATGCTCTATCATTTTCGTACGTTTCTTATCGACTTAAAAATAATCCAATCTTATATAGAGGAACGCAAAGCCACTAAATTAATATTACTTTTGGTTTTATGTTTTTATCACTTCAAGTAAAATTATAAAAATTAATAATGCTAGAAATTTTGAATTTTTTATAATTTTTGATTTCGTTGATTTCCGAATGTCCAGTGCATAAAAGTCCTATATCCATAGGAAATTTGAAGTTTGGTTTTCATAGATTTCGTATTCGTATGGAAGAGGGTTCTATGTATATCCGTTTTAGACTTTTTTCAAACTTTTTTTTTTTTTTAAATAACCGTAACGTTTTTTGACATCAGGACTTTAAAAAACAAAAAAGGATTTTTCAATTAATATATATAAAAATCCAAAAGTCGAAATTGTGAAGTAAAAAATAACGGAATTATTTTTCAAACCTTAAATTTCGTTTTCTGAGGCATATTTTTTTTGTATATGGGGCACTTAAGTATTCAGCCGGCTAATTGGCAGTTTTGGTCAATGTTGGGAACAGACCTATTGAGAAATACGATACAAAATAAACTTTAATATCACACAAACTCACTTTTTTCCAAAAACTGTCGAACATTACGTACATATGTTTGTCGTACATACAATATATTTATTTTTTTGATTTTAAAGCTTTGTCTACTATACTTTAATATTTATGTATTTCTTATGGAAGTTAATTTTGGTCAAAAATATATAAAAATGTAACTTTCTAATCGGTAAGATATGGATTCCAAATTTTCCACCAATAAATCCAAATAAATAATGGTCATCATCTCCCGAAATTTCAGATTTCTAAGCGCAACCCTTAAAATGATAAAAATCATTTATCTGAAAAAATTGAAATGTCCATTAAATGGTTTAAAAACTTCATACAGTTTGTGCACATCTGCGGGGCAAAACCTTTCCAACGTTATATAATTCATGTAGTTCCCTTAAGTATTTACAGAGAAAAGTGTACCGTTAGGTTTTGCCTAGGTTTTGCTAAGCGTTTTAATATATAGATTACTTATGTATTTATTACATATTTACTTTCATTTATTTATATCAACTTACTGTTGAAATGTTGTTTGTTATTTTCTTATAACTTATTGCAATCTAGTCATTTAATTTTTTTTTCTTTCTTTTTCCCTAAATTTAAATTGAAGGTTTTTTTTATAAGCATTTTCCTTCAAATAAATTATTGCCCAAATGATTTTTCAAATAAATTAAGATAATTTTTCAGATGTAAGATAACTTTGCACAAATAAAATGTGCAGTTACAGTTACAAAAAATAACTTAAAGGTTATTTTTTGCGAAATAAAATCTATCTATAATTTTGTTTGGTTATTTATAAAAATTTATAAAAAATATTTCATGAGCCATTTCATAAATCAGAAGTCGAACAAATTTTTTCTATATACAGTACATTCTTAAAATAAAAAAAAAACAACCTATGCCGAAACCCGGGATTGAACCGGGGACATTTAGATCTTCAGTCTAACGCTCTCCCAACTGAGCTATTTCGGCAGATAAAAAATGATGTGGTAAAGAACGTATAAAAGTAAGTATAAATAAAACGAATTTCAACTTTATAGTAGCATTACAACATTTATACACAGGCAGAAAAACAATCAGGCTGGCCGGCCGGCCTTTTAAATGAACACTATTAGTTAAAATAAATTATAAATTATAGCCCCAAATGAGGCAAAATAGCATTCTTAGGTAGCAAAATTTATAGAAAATGCTTATTTGGGAAAAAAAATCGTTTTCAACTTGATTTAGTAAACTACTTCTTGCAGAAGGTGTGATAAACAAGTAATAAAGTTAAAAATACATTTGTTATTTTTGACAAAAATAATAATATAATAATAATAAAGGAAGCAGGGTTGCCATAATCTTGAGTTAAAATTGTGTTTGTTATTCTCAAATAATTTAATTAATTATTTATAATATAATTTAATTTATTAAATTAATTAATTTAATTTTAATTTATCGAGCAATAACACTTTCTGATAAGATAAATGAGTTTAATAAAGTTGTACTTATGATTTTTTTCTATTTAGCTTACGTAACGAATTACAAGTCTTTCAATAGTGCTTAAAAAAATATTTTATAAAACAAAATCCAGTCTAATTAAAATTAATCAATAGCTGTTAGACCGTTTTTGCGTTCCTGTGCTAAGGTAATTTTCAGAGTCAAAAGTCGAATTATTTTAAAAGTGTAATAGACTTAAAAACCTTTTTTTTTTTTGCAGCAGAAACTTTTAATTTTTTTAATGAAGCTACATACGTACTAAAATTTCTTATGATTTTGTTTACTTGTGTGAAAAGTTCTCAATATTTTTGAATAAATTAAAGCAAAACGTCGAAAAGTCGCCCGCAAATAATTTGTTTGTTTAAAAGGTGTCAAAATGGTCTTCAAATTTAATAGTAGGTGTGTTTTTTTTGCAAGTTCAGATAGAATTTCTCGAAAAAAATCGAAATCGGAAATTAGCAAAGTCATCGGAGCGAAGAAGAACAATCAATTAAATACCTAAGAAGGAAACAACAACGTTATCTCAACCCTTTAAGTTTTTGGAGTGGCAAACTAATCATAATCATGAGCCATTGAAGTCAAAAAAATCTCAAATAGAAAATTATACCGCTAAAATATTACCGCTTGCAAAAAAATGTGAAATAAACACAAAAATCTTAATTTCAAGTCACTGATAAGAAATCAAATTATATTCTAAGTACATATGGTGCCGTGGCATTTCGATATGTATAATGTGAAATGGCCATGTGACACATTGTGAAAGCGTCAAATGTCCATATTACAACATTTGGCCATTTGTCGCTGTCACAAAGTGTCATATGACCATTATGGCCATATTATTTCACTTTCAAATTATTCTTTTGTCAGAAGTACGCACGAATTTAAACAAAAAACTTGTAAACGTTTTCAAAACTTCGTTTTGTTGCTGTGTTCTGAATACTTTAAAAATTACTTAACATAAAATTTCAACAACAAAATTAAGTTTTTCAAAACAACTTTTTGAAAACGTATACAAATATTTTTAAAAAACTCGCGCGAATTTACATGTATTTTTTAAAATTTCGCGCGAATTTTTCGAAAATATGTACTTGCAAGTAAACGTTTTCAAAAAGTAGTTTTGAAAAATTTCAAAAAACAAAATTAAAATTTTTCAAAATAACTTTTTTTAAAAATTCGCACGAATTTTCAGTTTTTCAGTGACCAGTTTAAAGTTTAAAACCGGGAAACTCACTCAAAAATTCAAAGGGGTAACTCAAGTTTACCTCCGAAACTAGGATATAGAAAATCAAAGTTTTTGGTATAACTCAAATTAAGAAAAAAATTGATTTAAAATAATATAAAGATTAGAGTTTTGGGTTTTAAAACAAGTGAATGATATTTTCAGTTCTGCTGTTGTTTTTTAACAATTGTTTTTGTCGGATACGATTTTGTTATTGTGGTGACAACATACACGCTCTAGATTTTTGTCGCATTTTATGTAAATCTACCCGTTTCAATCACTTACATAGGGAATATGAGTTTGTAACGCATAATGACACTAGGTGCAATTATGCAAAATGTGGTTTTTGGCTCGTTTGCATACTGAAGTTTAAATACTGAAGTCTCGGAATTTGTTCCCATTAAAAGTCTATGTCTATCCCATAGGACCAAATGGACTATCTGTGATATTCGATCAAGGTGATGCCGTACTGGTTTTTCGAACTTGTATGCACTACAGAACGAATAAGTATTAAGAGACTATGCAAGCAAAAAGTTAGTTAAAAGTTCTACAATTTTCGTTAAAACATTTTCTCGATTTTAGTGACAAAAAGAAATATGATGAATAAAAAAAATACACTTTCAAAATTTATCACAAAATGCGCTCTGACTTTTAAACAATTGGATTTACCGAAAAAAGTTACTTAATAATTTTTTGGAGAAAATTTATTTTGCTACAAATTTTTCATATCATATTTTTTTGTCTAGAATTAAAGATACGTGAGTTACGCATACAAATCAAAGTTACCATTAAAAATAAGATTTTGGCGTAATAACACTAGGTTCAGTTGTGAAAAATGTGGCTTTCGGCTCGTGTACTGATGTTTCGATTACCAAAGTCAAAGTTCACCTCGTAATTATTTCCCAGCAAAAGTCCAAATGCCCCGGACTAGTAGTACGAAATATAGACAAAATGGAGAATATCTTCAAAATGAGATTTTGACCTGTAAATTGGATGGCATTTTCATTTTGTATCCCTAAAACAAAAGGGTGTAATTTTGTGTACTTCATATACGAATGTAAGAAATGTGTTATACCTCTCTTTCATTAACGTAATCTACAACTTCGTTTTTATTTTGTCTGTCCTTTGGAATTAATTTCTATCTCAACAATAAACTAAACACGCCGTTTAATGTCAGTGGTTTTATGAACTAATTTTATTTTATAAAATGTTTGTTTGGTCATTGGCACGTCCAAAGGGCAGCAGCAAAATTCTTATACTTCACTTTTCCACCTGAATATAAAAATAAAGGTTTTTTTTAGCGTGACGCTTTTGACATTGAGTAGAAAGGTACATAGTACATTCCATTGAGTACTTTATCTTTTGTATTATTATATCAAAGAAATTAAAATAACATCCCCCTTTTTTTATTAAACATTCCATGAACGAAGTAGATTATTTCACAGACTTTGCTTCATCATAGTAATTATTGAAATGACCCTCACGTATTACTTTTACCCATATAAACGTATCTCATAAAAAAGTAAAAAAAAAAAAAAAAAAAAAAAAAAAAAAAAAAAAACAATAAGAAGAGTCTACTTTCAGGTTCCTTTAAACAGTTTTGGGAAGATTGTTATACCTAAACTCTTAACACAGTGTCGCCCTTAATTATTAATAAATTACGAGTATAAAAGTGGTTTGCAATGGATAAGCTATTTAAGGAAAAGTGTCCTTGAAAAAAACAATTGCTCACATTGATTGGTCACATATTAGTTTTGCTTTCGTAATACCTAAAAGTCGTACCTTTAAAAAGAGGAACTCTTACTCAATTTGGTATTTTTTTTTACATACCTTCATTGTTCTTTGTAGGTACGTATGTACATTTGTGAACAAATAAATCGCGTACTCAAAATTTGATGTCACGAAGATTCCACTTCAAATCAAGATACAAATGGATTAAGATTAAATTCGAAAATAGGAAAATGTGAAAAAGTTATAAGGCTTATATATAATTTTTGTTTTATTAATTTTTTATTCGGTTAAATTTTGGATTGTGGTAATGTGTGTTCTGTTTTAAAATACTACATACTTTTAATTGGCACATCCATTTACGAGGAAAACAAGAAAAGCATATTTGTGAAAAAACTGAAATGCAGTTTTGTTACAATCACTTAAATCTTTAAAAGTTACAAGCACAAAACTTGAATTAAAATCGTTTAGTAAAACAGTGGTACACCTGGGCGTTTACGCATTTTTTTTATTAATTTTTTAAAACAGCTTAATGAAATATTATTTGTGCACTTTAAGTTTATGTCGTTTAATGCAAAAAATTGACCAATAGGTATTAGGCATTGTAGTGAATTTATCATTTTGGAGTTTTTTTTTTTAATTTAACTCTCCCCTTCAAATTGATTAAAATAATACAAACTTTAGCGGTTATAATTTTTTTTAATACACCTTAAGTTACTTAATGTAATGTGCCAAGTCTATAATTTTTTTCATCAACTTTTTCACTTTTACCGTGTTATACATATATGGCCTTAAGCCAACCCTGTATAGAAAAATATCAACATCAACTATTATAAAATGGCTACTTTCCTTTCGGACATCCTTTACCTTTTTCGAAAGCGGTGATCTGCTTGTCAAAACGAGATTAAGAACTTCCTTCTTAAAAAGTCAGCCAAGCCGATCACACGCCTCTACATAAGTATCTTACTGAATAAAATTTTTAAATTTATTGATAAGTTATATTTTGTATATAATAAAAATAATTGAATTAAATTCTGAGTTTGCCTTTAATAACCAAAAGAAAACTCAACATACCGAACTTTTAGTAAAACATTAGAATCAATACGGGTATTGTATATTTGAAAGAAAAGCGAACTTATCGAAAATAAACTTAACCCTAATACCAACTTGAAAAATTATGGAATATAGTGAACTAGCATCGCCAGTGGCCGAATATTCGGCCATCGAAACAGACACCAAATTCATGGATAAGTCATGGATTCTCTTTTTGCTAATTTATATACATAGGTTCCATGACAATTTTGAAAATGTTAAAAAAACAAAAGTTATTAAAAAAAAAAAAAAGAAATTCACGGATACGTTAATTTCTGTAGCACTCATTAAAATGTTGTCTTGAAATTTAAAACAAAAAAAATAAGACTCAGTTACTTATCTTTTAAAGTTTTTGTTCAATAACTATTCAACAGTAAACCTTAATTCATCTAAAACACACATTACACTACTTATTCTCTTAGGCCCGTTTGCTGATACGAAACATAAATGTTCAAGTTCAACCATAAGTGCTTACTTTTACCAATTTCCTAAGCATAAACTGTCACATAAGTTCTTATGTTGAACTTAAATGCTTAAATTTCGTATGAGGAAATGGGCAATTATTTAATTATTAAAATAAAAATTTTAAAAAAATCGCTACCAAAGCAACTAAAAAACTAGCTAGCTTAAATGTCTAACTTTGACCACTGCATTGACGCAAATATTTCGCGGTGCACTTAATTAACATTATCTCTCATGCCGAACCTATTAGACCGATTTGAATCGAGTTTCAATGTTTCATTTTATAATTCTCTAGAGTACTTAAGTCAACATTTATAGTAGAATTGGACCATTTTTTATCTGTCAGTTTAGCGTTTCAAAACTACGCTGGTTTTTACAGCTTTTTTCTGACTTTAATGCTGTGTAGCAACAAAAATATAACACCGGAATGTTTCATATAAATGTCATCTTGTGGAGAACAAAAAACAGGGATTGAATAATGAACTTTCTTGCACGTTTTGATTTTTCCTGCAAATAGCACACCTTTTTCAACCTCATATTCTCTTTGTTTAAATTATTTCTAATCGAATACCACACAAATCTAAGATACTTATGTTACATCCACATATGCTTCAATTTTATCCTTATTTGCCTAGACTACAACTGTATAGCTTAAAAATATGAAAATATGTTGCCACTTAGTAAGTTCAAAAGAGACGGATGTAATAAACTTGATTTGTTGCCTTTTTTAAAGTAAACAATATTTTTTTTTAAGCAAATATTACCCCTACTTTTAGTTAAACCAAATATTGTGCTAAATTTGAAGCCAATACACATACACACAAAATTCAAACAACCATAGCTCTTTTTAATGCTTGAAATTAGTTGCATGAGGGGGAGAGAGTATACAAAAAGGGAGTTTAAATCCTGCTCATAAAAATTTTTTTTAAAACATTCAACATTTCAAACTTTTACCAATTTCGAATTTTTGAATTCTAGAATTTACTTATTTTGGAGTCTTAGTGAAAGTAAACGGCTCCCGGAAATTACGCCAGAATTTTTTTGGAAAAAACGCAAGAAAATTCTTTATACAAAATTCGGCCTTTTTTTCCTAGGAAAACAGCCCAAACTTTTCTGGCAAAATTTCTTATTTTCAGGCATTTTTTTTCATCAAATTTTCTGGGGTTTTTTTAATTTACAGAAATGGAAAAAAGGCCAAATAACAATATTTGGAAAAAAGCCAGAAACTTAATGTCTGGCTTTTTTTCCTTTTTATGTTTTGGAAAAAAAAGCCAGAAAACTGTACTTTGTACAAATTGTTGTAATAAATAAACAGTTTTACTACACATTCTTTGTCTCTATCTTCTATTGTTTAAATGCTTTCGCACATTTATCATTGACTCAATAACGACGTTGTAAAAACAAAATGAAAATGCAAAATTATGAGTACGAAATTGTTTGTGGAAAGCAAAAAAAAAGTAATCTTTTGTATATTTTCAAAAACATTAATATAAGAACAAGCAGTTGCAGATTGCCCAGATTCACACGAAAACTACAAATGTCCATACTGCGGGGAAATCGTAGCAGATTAAAATTCGCTACTTGGTCAATATTGTAGATCCACCCTGCGGGTCGATGTACGGGGCTGTTGTTTTCTGTTGTAATAGAACTATCTACAATATTGACCAAGTAGCGAATTTTAAAAAAATACAAACAATTTCTAAAGTTTTCAATTACGTTTTTATTTGTAACAATTTATTTAACAAAATATAAAAGAACAAAATCTGCTTGTGCTTGCAATTTTAAGTTGCACTACGAGTATATTATATATTATATTGTTTGGTGGAAGGACCTGACAAATATAACACATGTATGTAAATAATATTACATCTGCTTCTTTTGTGTCTTCAGGATGTTCCCATCTGCTTCTTCATTATCCGAGCGGCTGCTGTTTTCGGTCGTGCTGAAACTATCTTGTTTGTAGTAAATTAAAATATTTTCTGGTCTTTTTTCCAAATTGATATTAGGAAATTAGGCCAGAATATATAACTGTTTTTCTGGCCTAATTTCCATTTTGCTTTCTTGCCTTTTTTCCATTTCTGTCTGGCACGATTTCCCACGTTTCTGGCTTATTTTCCACAAAATATTCTGCTTCTTTTTCCAATTTGAAGCAGAAAAAATTTTCTGGCGTTTTTTCAAAAATAAAAAAAAAATTCTGGCGTAATTTCCGGGAGCCAAGTGAATCACCGTCACATTCAATTCCGATTTGTGCAGGCAAATATGGTCCTTTTGAAATCTGTTTTTCACTTTGATCCAAATCCAGATCAATAATGGTCACCGTCTCTCAAAATTTCAGACTTCTAAGCACAACCCTTCAAATGATAAAAATCATTTATCTGGGAAAATTCAAATGTCCATTAAATGTTTTGAAATTCTTTACGTTGGCTGAGTTTTCGTTGACTCCACGCAAAATTCGTTGGCCCAATCAAACACTTATTTTAAAAAATATGTTGGTTGATGATGGCTCCATTGTGTCAATGAAAGTGCTTTCATACACTTTTTACCTCAACTCTAAAGCCTCTAGTTTATTTTGATGAAAGCTTTCATAATACAACGAAAAATATTAGCGAAAATATTATGTTGTCTTACGATGGCTCAACAAAAAATTACGCTCAATAATGTAAAATAACTAAACCGTAGAAAAAAAACATATTTAAATGAAAATAGAATTTGAAACTGTTTGGTTATAGTTCTCACTTAATTCTTGTCGAAGAATCTTTATAAATAAACAAAACACAAATGAAAAATGCCTGTTGGCAAGGCGGCCGTATAAGTTTTATGATTCCTAATGTTTCACTGGGAATCAGTACTAGCACACCTTGTCATCAAGTTATTTTTTTTTCTTCACTAGCAGATTCTTTAACATGAATGGTGTGTGAACTAATATATAATGTAAAAAAAGCTACACATAATATCATTTATTTAATTAACGAATAATTCACTAACCAACGTAAATATTTTACTTTAATCAGTGAAAGAAATTCATTGACTCAACGAAAATATCGTTAATTAATGAAAAAAATAAATTGACTCAATTTAAAATATCGGTAATTAATGAAATAAATTCGTTGACTCAGCGAAAAATTTCGTTAAAAGGCTTTTACGTTGTCTTATTAAAATATTTCATTGAATCAACGAAAATTTGTTGTTTGATGAACGGCTTCTTAAAGAAGGAATGACTAATTGTTGAGGTAACGAATCCCAGCATCGGCTGAATTGTAACTAAGAAATCGTTAAAACAATGACGTTTTTCGTTTTATGCTATTGTTTTAGGCTGAACACTGATATCGTTAGTGGCTGGTTTTGAATCGTCTATACAATCACCATCAGTTGACATGTTTTTGTCGAGATTATGAAAGTCGATCATATTAATTTCGATATTTTAAGAGTCGGCATTGGGTAAAATTTTGTTGACAAAAAAAATCGACAAGTCGAGATCGAAATTTCAAAAAAAATCGATAAAAGTTGGCATATTGATCAGTCGACCTTTTTTTGTCGATCATTCGTACCTAGCCCTATGTTGTTTTTATGTTTTTCCTTACACTAGCCGAGTTTTTTTAATTCTCATCAATTACTCACTTTTAAATTTTATTAGCAAAACAAAAACAAAACAAACACTGAGTAGTCTGATTTGGTTCTGCTTTGCGTTTAAAATAAAAAAGTGATTAATAAATGAGTATGAAAAAAACACGGCTATTTGTTATTTTTTTTTTAACATCGTTAATAAATATATCTTGAAAACAAAAATCAGAACAAGCAATAAGCCTGTATTAAAATATTTTCAAATATCATATTCAGCCATAATAAATCACTGTGAATCTAAGCCTGCCATCTACACGCCGCAAGCTGCTTGTTTCGCAAGGTCATCCAAATAACCTTTTAATCTGACCGTTTGCATATGTTGGTCACTCACATTGCACAACACAGCAATTACTTTAGACTAAATTACTCCAATTTTCGGTGGATAGCTAAAGTCGCTCAAAAACTCATCAAAACCAGTTTCCTCGAAAAGGGTTATTCCTACCTATATCAATCGTATTCATTTACAAATTTCTTAAAAACCAGATTCTGTTTACTTCGCCCTTTATGGCATGATTTGGGACTCGCACCCTTTTAGAGGTAAAAATTTGACCGATCAAATTATCAAAGGCCAGGCAGCTGACCGAATCCTGGGTAAATACTTTGAGGCACGCTTTGATGGATAAATATTCTGATTCTCCGTTTGGGCTAACGGAAGAGTATCCACAAATGGTGCGAAATCACACAAAGAGGGATATTTTAAACACGCACACACACGTTTATAAAATAAAAAAAATGCAAATGATATGCACATATATTTTCCCGAAAGGATATTGCAGATTTATGCCTTCGGATCTAGTTTCTATATAAGATTCCTAAGCAGAACTGTGGGATAAGTGTTGATTTTTGTTTGGATATATACCTACCTCGTAAATCCCCCCAAAAAGCTTTATCCAGATTGAGAGAGTCCGTCTTGGGTCGGATATGCAAATCGAAGGATATACCATTTTCGGGCATACCTATAGCAATATTATTATCCCTTTGACGAAAAGCAAATCCCAGATGTTGGGTATCCATCGAGGGTGACGATTAAATAATTGCAGGTAAATGGCTCTGTGGTAAAGCTATGGCAAAGCCTGCTTACATACATACATCATGCGTACATATATGGGTTTGGTGAAACGACTCCCTTCGTGTAGTCAATATTTACCAAGGCCAGATATAGCTGCAGGCATTGTAAGAAGTTATTCCCGCAACTAGGGATATTGAAGAAGACAACAAAAAATAAGCTTTGGACGTGGACATAATATTTGCACTTACCTACATCATCATACATACCTACATCTAGACCATATTCCTATGCAAATATTTATAAGTGAAGCATATTTGTAGTGAAGCATATTTTGAAGTTTGGAAAAGGGACACTTTAGCGTTAAGAAAGTGTGGACATTTAAGAAAAGGAACTTTAATATTAACTAAATCAAAATATTGGATAGAATTTTTAGACATTTTTATACATACATAGATAAGTACCTTTTTTTTAAATCTGTTGTAGATTTTCAAAGTAAGGTATATATATGTATAGACATAAGTGCATTTTTGAAGTCTTTTAGAAAATGAAACATGAAGTGGTGCTTAGCTCTCAAAAGCTTAGTAACATCAAGACGGCTGGTTCTGGAAGGTTCGAAGGGGATCTGTTGGTAGGGTGAAGACATCAATCAAGTTTAAAGCTGGATGGAAAGATGCTTTATATCCCAGGGCCGCGCACTAACATTTGAGGATTGATCGTTTTGGTACGGACAAAGTGTTTTTTTGTCTACTCAAATTGGGCCCAGTTAAAAATCTGTATCTGAGAAACTGAAACCTCAAGAAACTTCAGCATTTTTAAAAATAGTACGTTATCTAAGAAAATAATACAAAGTCGGGTTAGTTACACCATTTATAATTCAAGAACTTCTTGCCCGATTTTAATGATCTTATCTTATTTGCTGGATTCGTCTCCGATCCGAAAAGCAGAAAAAAATATTTAAATGTCAGAACAATTATGTGAATAAAGTTAGCAGGGCAAATTCGAAAATTCATACAAAAAATATATAGCCCTGAGTTGCTAATTTATTGCTAATTTATTGCGGAAAAAAAATTATTGCGCTGTTGGGATTTCGATTAACGGGGTTACCTTCAAACTTGATGTCAAGTTAGAAGGTCAACTTACTCCAAAATGTAGATAAACGACCCGGGAGTGGATAAAGTTTAAAAATAATTTATTGCTTATTTATTGCGGAGAAAAAATATTACTATTTTGTTTCGTTTGCGAGATACAGGGTTACCTCTTGACGTCAAGTTAGCAGGTCAACTTTCTCAAAATGTAAATGAACGACCTGAGAGGATAAATGTTTAAAAATAATTTTAAAATATTACCTGAATTCAAATCCTATCTCAGATTTGTTGAATTTGCTCAGTTTTCGAAATCAAAAATAACCATTTTCTAAAAATAAAAAGTTATTAAAAAGTAGAATTTTCTTATTTTAATTAATTGAATTTTTCTTAACAACATCCAAAATTCAAATTTCTTTTTGGTGAAAAAATGCATGGTACCGCTATATTTGGTCCTAAAAAAAAAATATGAACGTGTGGGCATAATAGTGAAAAAGCACTATTTACCAAGTTTGAAGAAAATCCCTCCAGCCGTTTAGGCTGTAGGGACGAGGACAGACAGATTTTTTTCGTGTTATCTAAAATCCTTATGTTAAAGAAAACTAAAAAAGAAAAAAAAAACCATAACTTGCCATAAACGCTGGCTCAATACTTTAATGTTCTATGTCATATAAAATTCAAAAATAGGTTTTTTTATATTTTGTCGACTTTAAAAAAATGTATCTTTCATTTTTTTTCTTCCATAAATGGCCGTTTTATAGCACTAACAAACATAAACTTTCCGAAGATTCTTAGTTATGCTCTGTACTTAAACGTTCATTTACGCCATAAAATAAATTAAATCAATAAACAAATTATCATACAGTATTGGCAAATGGGAAAATCTGTGTTGAGATACTTTAATCTAGAATTTCGTAGTTTATATGTAATTTTTGAGCATAAATAATAGTTTATTACGGTCTAACAGTCGCGGTAATCAGTTTTTGTAATTTAACTGCATATTTTATTCCATTTTTCTCCAATTATCCATTGCATTCTAACATAGAACAAAAAACTTAACTAAAAAAGTTAGAAAAATGTTCTAAGTTAAAATTGAAAAGTGTTAATTAAATCGATATTGAATACAGAAAAAAGAAAGTTGGCCCTTAATTTAATGAAGTAACTTAGTCGTTTTAATATTTTACTATTTTTTTTAATAAATCATGATATTTTGACATAAAATCAGCTACAAGCGATTATCTCAGAACAATGAAAACCTAACATAAAACAGTAAATTAGCCAGGGATGTACATAGTACCTATGTATAATTAAATATACATTAGGGTGTGCCTTATTTTCCAAACTTATTTTTACTTGCGATATAGGTACTATATGGTAAGTTATGGATTCGTAAAAAAAATCCAACTTGAGATAATAATTTTCCCTAACATTACGATGATAGGGAAGACAAAAAAAGTGGGTCCCGCAATTCTGTCTGTCTGTCTATCTGTCTGACTCTCTGTCCTCGCCCGTAAAGCCTATACGACTGGAGGGATCTTCTTCAAACTTGGTATAAGTATTGCATTTTTTGACTAATATAACCCAGGCGTTTTTTAAAATTTTTTTTTAGGACAAAAAATAACGGTACCTGCCATACAATTTTTCAAAAAACGGGTCCGTGGATTTTGTTAAAAAAATTCAAATAAATTAAGTAAGGAATGCTACTTTTTAATAATTTTTTATTTTCATAAATTGAATATTTTGGGTAGTTAATTTAATTTTTTTTTTTGTTGAAAATTAAAAAACAAATCAAATTTTTTTTCTGAAAACAATATTTTCAAAACTAGGTGTAAGAAATTTTTTTATTATTCTGTAGAATATTTGAAAAAATTATCTTTCTTAATTAAAAAATAACGGTACCTTAAATGCAAATGTTGAAAAACCTTTAAGAAAAAATTTTTTTTTTCTAGAAAAAGGTTCCAAGAATTTTGATAAAAAGATGTGCGAATACTTTTTAATGTATGGTGAATATTTTGATGAAAACAAATTTTACCAATTACGGTAAATAACGCTACCTACCATAAAACGAATTTTTTTTTTTCAAATTTTTCGTTGACGGCCTCCGATTTCAACAAAAAAATTTATACAAGAGCTCCTACATAATTCAAATAATTTTGCACATACAAATTTTCAAAAAAAAAAATAATTTTTGGATTTTTAAAAAAATATTGATTTTTTTTTTTGAAAATTCAGTATCTTGAAAACGGGCTAGGGAAATTTTTTTTTTTAGTGTAAAATTGTATTTTATTAAAAACTAAATGTTGGCATACTAGATTTTTTTTTGAAAATGAGGTAACCTGTACCTGTAAAGAATTTTATATATAAAAAATTATTTTTAAGAAAATCGCGATTTGTTAATTTTTTTATAAATTCATATTTATAACACAAATCAGATGGGATACTTGATTTTGAGCTCTTAATCTCAAAACCATTAAAATAATAAATTAATATTAATAATTTATTTATTTTTTTTTAATGATATCATAGAATTTTGGAACCTATAGCTTTGTACTTGTACACATCATCAATTTCTAGCTACGTGGAAGTTGTTAGCTACGACCTACGAGAGCAAGTTTGTGCGATCCAGTCGTGCCTATTTTTTGGACAAATTAGAAATATTTTATTTCGATTTTTCAAAATATTAAATATTTTTATTTTTAACGTTTTAATTTTTATTTTATCAAATAAAGTTTTTTTCTATTAATTTTTGAATGTGGTTCTTAAACAAGATATTGCTAAAAAAGAAGTCATTCAAAAAAAAAAAAAAAAAAAATTAAAAACGTTAAAAAATAAAAAATATTTAATATTTTGAAAAATCGAAATAAATTATTTCATTATTTCATTCTATATATTCATAATTTTTTGTAATGCTGTTTAAAAAAAAAACTTATTACTTAATGATAATAAATAAAAAAAAAACAACAAAAACTGCTGAAGATCTAGAGAAAAAAAAAATACGAGAGAAATATATAATATTCAAGTATTTATTAAATTAAAAAATCGAAATAAATTATGATTTAAATTTTTTTAATTCATTTTTAAATGCAGTTTTTTAAAGGACCAATAAATTAATCAGAATTCACAAAAAAAATTAAAAAAAAAATTGTTATAGTTCCAGAGAAAAAAAAATTTAATGTGAAGAGTGTAAAATTCCCATTCAAATTTGTATGGGAAAAGTATGACTTTAGAGACACGGGTTAATGACCTTGAGAAAATGTTTTTTTAGTCAGAAATTTTTTCTTACGGCATAAACCTTCGATTGACGGGGTGTTCTATCCAAACAATGTGTTTGGAAAATAACGGACACTCTAATGTACATACAAAACAAGTAAAAAGGGCTAAAATCGCAGTGTAGTTCTGTATTTTTGATAAATGTTGTTGGAGCATGTTAGAGTTGTTTGTATCTATATTTGCAGCAACCAAAATTACAGAAAAAAAAACGGAAATAAAAATTACAACCATATTTTATGATAGTTAAGGGTTCCAAGCTTCCAAGTACCTTCATACGTAAGGTGACCACCTGTACCGAAATGACCGGTACAGTACCGAAATTTAAGACTTTGTACCGTGTACCGGAGAAAAGTCTTGGTACACGCAAATATACCGAAATACAATTCGTGTACCGGAATTTTAAAAGTAAATTGAGATAAAATGGTGGTAGCCCACTCAAGGGGTTGTTGAACATTCAAACATTCATAATTAATATTTATTAAATATTCATATAATCTTTAAGTAATGTTCCTATAACAAAGATATCATATTATATTTAAATAAATTAAACTAAGGGCCTTATTGGGAGGGTCTACTCCGAAAAAATCTAGTCGACTTAAATTGATCAGAAATTCGTGATCAAACTTAATTTTCTATCAAATAAAAAAAATTCATATAATATCATAGTAATCTGACAGAAAAATATTAACGAATAGATTTTTGAAATATCGATAGTAGACTTTAAGTTTATTCGACTTTTAAATAGACACTCGCAATAAGCCCCTAAGATTAAAAAAAAAATATATTCTTTTGTACCTTTTGGAAAATGTGGTCACCCTATTCATACGTGTACAAAAATCAGTGTCAACTTAAATGTCCTTCTTTGTCCACAGCAATGATCCAAACGTTGCACTTATCGATTTGGATCGAATTTTAGAATTTCGTCTAATAAATACTCTAGACCAGTGTTTTTCAACCTTTTCTCGGCTTTGTCCCACGAGAGCCTTTCCAAAATCCACATGTCCCTTGGCTCTAGGCTAAGGTTTAGGTTAGGTTAATGAGCTGACAGTCTGTTTTGTTACAGTCACATTTTGATTGGCCATAACATTTTATACAGATACCTGAACAGTTCTTAGCATCAACAATATGAAATCCATAGAAAACAAGTAAACAGTAAGTTAATTTTCAAAGCGTATAATGTAGTTAATGAAACTCAAACATGAATTTTGTTCATGCTGAACAGTAAATATGGATTTCTTCTTTTCAAAATTTGTCTTTAATAGACTTTGGAGGTACATTGTTCAAATCTGAATTGGTATGGGAATGAGATTTATGTTTCGCTTTCAAATCTGCATAAAATGCAAACGGGGAAGGGACAGCAGCAAATGTTAAGTATTTCTGCGAACATTATTGTGTACGCAACTGTGGTAAATGCTGACAACCAGGCTGAAAAATCAGCATTTAAGAAAAGAACTAATTCATATTTTTGTCGTCAGGTGTCATTGAGTCAAGTGAAGTTTGTAACAAAAAGTTGTTACTATTGATGCATGCAGATCCTGGATATGTTCAGAAATATATCTTTATGGGTGGAAACATAGAAGCGTAGATATTTCAGAGAGAAGTGTTATGAAGCATCGTTTTAAATAACCCCCTATTACATCAAATTGCCCCCCTGTAGGGCCAGGGCCCCACGTTGGGAAACACTGCTCTAGACTATTTTATTCCAAATTTTTAGCAGAATTGGACAATTTTGTTGCTGTTTTTTGAGTGCTTCAAAATTACTTAGTTTTTCAGATATTTTGTTTAAATGTATGGTTAGATAGGAATATAAATATGGGTAACATGCATGAATTTAAAACTAATGTGGTCTTGTAGAAAATTCTATAACAAATAAATTTATAGTACCTAGATGTATTTTCCTGACTGAAAACGTGTGACATCTACTACGGTGGGTGCTTGAAGGAATAGGGTCAGCGGCTCTTTGGTTGTGGTTTTGTGATAAGGGGAAGACTAGGCAAGAAGTCTTGGGCCTCCGAAGTGTAAGCGAGCGCCTGGTCACAATCCGCATCAAAGGCAAATTTAAGAACATTTCGCTGATCTGTGTTCACGCCCCCCATGAAGGGAGAGAGGACTCAACCAAAGAAGCATTCTACGATCTTCTGGAAACAACGTATGATATGTGCCCGAAGATCATTCTTGGTGACTTCAACGCAAGATTCGGAAAGGAGGGCATCTTTGGTTCGATAGTCGGAGGACACAGCCTACACGACGAAACTTCCGACAATGGACACAGGCTGGCAGACTTTGCGGTGGGGCGAAATGTCATCATCTCAAGCACCTACTTCCCACACCTCAATATATACAATGGGACTTGGCGGCCGCGTGATCAACTAACCATCATCCAAATCGACCACGTTGCGATAGACGCGAGACATGCTTCCAGTATCTTGGACGTCCGAACGTTCCGAGGGGCCAACATTGACTAGGATCACTACCTGGTGGTAGCTAGACTACGTATGCGGATATCCATGACGCGACAACGCAGAGCAGATGCTGTGAAAAGATTCGATGTCGAGAAGCTTAAATCGCAAGAGACCGCCAGAACTTTTGCAGACCACGTAACTCTTATCCTCTCAGGAGGCCCGCCACCAGCAGCAAGTGCAGAGGACCAGTGGGAACACTGTCAACAAGCCATCAGAAGTGCCGCCTCTGAAGTGCTGGGTTTCACTAGGCGAATACAACGAAACCCCTGGTTCGATGAAGAGTGCCGGTTAGCGCATGCAGCTAAGGACGCGACCTACCAGGCAATGCTGCAGACTCGAACAAGAGCTGCTGAGAGAGTGGCCCGGGAGCTCTACGGGCTGAAACGAAAAGAGGAACGCCGACTTCTCAGGAGGAAAAAGAGAGAGAGCACGAGAAGCGGGCGGTAGAGTTTATTGAGGGTTGTAGCGGTAGGGGAGATGTTCGAAAATTTTATCAGAGGGTGAAGCGATCCACACAAGGATTCAAGGCTAGAACGGAAGCCTGCCGAGATGAGAGTGGGAATATGGTAGTAGACACACAGTCAGTGCTGAGGATCTGGAAAGAACACTTCTCTAGACTGCTTAATGGCGAAGACAGCCAAGAAGCCGCTAATAGGCAGAACGCTCCATTCAACTTGGACGATGATGGCCAAGAGTTCCGTCCACCCGACCTAACTGAAGTGCGGCTGGCGATATCCAAACTTGAGTCGTACAAGGCTGCTGGTGCCGATGGCTTACAAGCCGAACTATTTAAATCAGCGGGAGATGAATTGGCTAGGAGCATACACGAGCTCTTCTGCAAAATTTGGTCGGAAGAAAGTATGCCCGATGAATGGAACCTCGGTATAGTGTGCCCCATCCATAAAAAGGGAGATGTTCTGAAATGTACCAACTACAGAGGAATCAGTCTCCTAAACGTCTCTTATAAAATCTTGTCGGCCATGATCGGCCCCTATCAGTGCGGTTTTAGGCCAGGCAAGTCAACCGTCGATCAAATGTTCACACTCCGACAGATTTTAGAAAAATCCCGGGAATTCCAGATCGATACACACCACCTTTTTATCGATTTTTAAAGTCGCGTATGATAGCGTGAAAAGGGACGAATTATACAGAGCCATGTCGAGTCTCGGCATCCCTGCCAAACTCGTCCGCCTGTGCAGGATGACGATGGAGAAATCTCGCTGCTGCGTCAAAATAGGTACGAACACCACCGATTCCTTTGATGTTGAGAAAGGATTGAGGCAATGCGACGCGTTATCATGCAACCTATTCAACATCGTTCTTGAAGCCATTGTACGCAACGCACATGTCAACACCAGCGGTACAATCTATCAAAAGTCCGTTCAATTGCTTGCATATGCGGATGACATAGACATTGTCGGCAGAACGAAGCGAGCTGTGGCAGGGGCATTTGCGAGCATTGAATCGGAGGCGGCTAGAATGGGATTGGCGGTTAATGAGGACAAGACGAAGTATATGCTGTCATCGAGAGAGGAATCTCAACATCGTCGACTCGGGCAAAATATCACGATGGACAGATATAACTTCGAAGTTGTCAAGGACTTTGTCTACCTGGGCTCCACTATTTCATCGCAGAATGACATCAGTGCAGAGATCAAGCGAAGAATTACTCTTGCCAACTGCTGTTTCTTCGGTCTAAGAAGGCATTTAAGTAGTAAGGTCCTCTCTCAGAGAACCAAGGAGACTTTATACAAGACCCTAATCATCCCGGTCCTGCTTTATGGGTCAGAAGCATGGACACTGAAAATTTCGGATAAAAATCTGCTACGGTGCTTTGAGAGGAAGATTCTGCGTGTGATTTTCGGTCCGGTGTGTATCGAAGGAGTATGGAGGAGAAAATTCAATAACGAGATATACGGGCTATACAGCGACGTTGACCTGGTCAAAAAGCTGGCAATACAGCGGCTGAGATGGCTGGGGCACGTGGAGCGTATGGACAGCAACGCACCTGCCCGACGAGTCTTCGAATCCAACCCCCATGGGGTACGCAGCAGAGGAAGAACCCGTAACAGGTGGCGCAATCAAGTGAATGACGACATCAAAGCACTCGGTGTGCGCAACTGGAAGCGGCTAGCTAGGGACAGAGCTGGCTGGAGGGGCTTGTTTGTTGAGGCCGAAGCCCATCCTGGGCTGTGAGCGCCATCAAAATTAAAGTAAAGTAAGTAAGATGTATTTTCTTAAATTGCAAAGTGGGGTGATTTCAACTTTCGTTCACTCTTGCATTTTACCCGCAGCGAGCACAAGTTTTTCGAAGCCTTAAACCTAGTTACAGACTACTCTTACATACCGCAACAACATATCAAAATTGCAGAACTACATCGCGCTTTGCGATTTTTTTGTCGAATTTGACTGGCCTCTAATAACATCAAACCTTTCAGACCTCTTTTAAAACAGATTTGCTTTCAAATTTTTGAGAAAAAAAACTTAGGTAAAGTTTTAGAAATATTTTATCTAGATCCTATATTTTCAAGGAAGTAAGGAAATTTCTAATAACAAATTTTTCATATCCATGGAACCCCTTTTTGTTGTTTCTCAATATACCATACACATATATACAAATACCTGTACCCACACAACATGTCGTCTTTAAGAAATACATATAAGGCGCTAGAGAAAGCCTTCTACAAACAAACATACATCCATAAACGCATATTTATATAAGTACCTAAAAGAGAAAGGACACAAGTATTTAATCAACACCCCATTTATTAGCAAAGGATTAATTAATTTATTTGATCACCATCATCCACCCGAACATTCAATAAGTTATGTCACAGTATACCATTTAGGTACAGAGAAAGTATATGTTATAGTTAAGAGGACCAACTTTAACTCTAACATCAGTTTATGTATAGAATGGGATGAAAAAGGACCCATCGCTTATGTGTGTGCACAGACATAGGAATCCTTCAGATTTTATATTACTACAGTCCAGAAGATGTATTCCAGGATAGACCACAAATATTTAACCAGCTGAATTTTAGTCCCGAATATATGATGGGCCATGGGGGCGCTGGTATAGTGAGGCGGCTGTGGCGGCAACAGCAGCGGCAACGGCTAGAAAAGACGAAAAGGAATAACCTTTTGAAACAGTGTGAAGCCCATAGATAAGGGGGACACACATTTATAACTCCCAAACAAATGGATGCCCAGCCAGACTCGCTGGTGGAAGAAGAGAGAGAAAGAGGTCGAATACAGATTTTCGGGCGTTTTATACCAAAGCACCCCGGGCGAGTAAGCACATAATTTTCCCGGTTTATAGTGAATATATGTAGTTGTTGTAGAAGTTATAAATGTGGTTTTCTACCCAAAGGAGGTCTTGGATATGAACGCATTCAAATTTTGTAACGTCACGTTTGGCCTTTTCCCAAAAAAGTTAAATGGACAAATAAGTCCTTTTCTACAACAAAAGACATTGGCAAACCAGGACGAGTTGGACAACTGTTGTTTATACAATGTATGTATATGTGCCTATATGTATTTATTTTGAGAGATAAACAGTTTTATCCAGACAAAAAAGAGAAAAATATTAGAAATTAGAAACTAAGTTTTGTATCAAAAAAAAGGTCTTTTGGTTTTCGGCTGAAGATGTTTAAATTTAGGATAAAAATTAAAATACCACATGAATGACAGAATTTAATGTTTAAATGTTTCTAATTCAAGAAAAAATATTTTAATTAGAAAATGAGGAAATAACATTACTGATGTCCACTTCCACTATAATAACTATAGCATAATCAATTTTCGATGTGTCAATAATTTATCTCTAGTAATTTAGGGAAGATTGTCTTTGTCTTGCTTTG
The DNA here is from genome assembly GCA_949320155.1 of Melangyna quadrimaculata. Lineage (NCBI taxonomy): Eukaryota > Metazoa > Arthropoda > Insecta > Diptera > Syrphidae > Melangyna > Melangyna quadrimaculata. The sequence continues at coordinate 74,885,831 of OX439484.1, read as the reverse complement.
AAAATGTATGTACATTCTACATACATATGTACATGTCTGAAAGCTTATAGATTAAAATATTTTATTTTCGATGTCTGATCGTTTCGTTTTGTGTTTTGGCATGGTAAGCAATGGCTCATCATTAATGTTCTCTTCAATACGGATCAATTTGTATATATGTACTTTGTACATGATTGTTCATAATATTGACCACAAAATATATAGAGTAGATATACCTAGGTAGGCAGAAATGGCGGCTCAGCCCGTGGCCGCCATAACTGTAGAATAATATAACCCCGCTTTTCGACAACCACATTTAAGAACCGCAACCTTTACTAACTCGTCCGCCTGTGCAGGATGACGATGGAGAAATCTCGCTGCTCCGTCAAAATTGGTAAGAACACTACCGATTCCTTTTATGTTGAGAAAGGATTAAGGCAAGGCGACGCGTTATTATGCAACCTATTCAACATCGTTCTTGAAGCCGTTGTACGCAACGCACATGTCAACACCAGCGGTACATTCTATCAAAAGTCCGTTCAATTGCTTGCATGCGGATGACATAGACATTGTTGGCAGAACGAAGCGAGCTGTGGCAGGGGCATTTGCGAGGATTGAATCGGAGGCGGCTAAAATGGGATTGGCGGTTAATGAGGGCAAGACGAAGTATATGCTGTCATCGAGAGAGGAATCTCAACATCGTCGTCTCGGGCAAAATATCACGATGGACAGATATAACTTCGAAGTTGTCAAGGACTTTGTCTACCTGGGCTCCAGTATTACATCGCAGAACGACATCAGTGCAGAGATCGAGCAAAGAATTACTCTTGCCAACCGCTGTTTCTTCGGTCTAAGAAGGCATTTAAGTAGTAAGGCCCTCTCTCAGAGAACCAAGGAGACTTTATACAAAACCCTAATCATCCCGATCCTGCTTTATGGGTCAGAAGCATGGACACTGAAAGATTCGGATAAAAATCTGCTACGGTGCTTTGAGAGGAAGATTCTTCGTGTGATTTTCGGTCCGGTGTGTATCGAAGGAATATGGAGGAGAAGATTTAACGACGAGCTATACGGGCTATACAGCGACGTTGACCTGGTCAAAAAGCTGAAAATACAGCGGCTGAGATGGCTGGGACACGTGGAGCGTATGGAC